>OX465298.1:88882098-89420098 GCA_949987735.1 Leucophora obtusa
AATAATCATAATAATGAAATAGTTTCGATTATCGAAGAATTGCAGGAAGCTGGTATAATAGTATAAAATATCAAATTTTATGAGTTCAGTTAATATACTGAGAATGTCTGTCGACAAGTTCGGACACTATTACAATTCTAAGCTAAACTATGATAATAATATAATAAGGAAGAATGAGTCGAAAATGTTTAATCTCGTTTTGGATAGTGATAAAAACCTTAATCTACAAAACAAAAGGATTAAAAATGTTGCGAGCCCTATGGAAGAAAACGACGCCGTCACAAAAGATTTTCTTCTCTCACAAATCAACCAATTTCAAACAGACGTACTTTTGAATATATATAACAAAGATGATGATAGGTATGAGAAAATTTCCAATATGAATCAAAGACTAAAATCGTACATGGACGAAAAACTTGAGCTGTTGCGTCAACAAATTAACTATTTGAAAACTTTAGTACTAAAATTCGTGTCAGAGGAAGAGGGGTTTGTTGCGGTGTCTAAATAAAATATTTAAGCAATGGTATAAAGACGAATGATACAATAATAAACTGTTTAATATATAATATCGATAATGAATAAGAAGAGAATTTTGGTGAAAGAGTTGCATAAACAAGCTCGAAAAAATTTTAAACGTCGAAGAGTTATAATGAAAGGTATAGATGACTTATGGCAAGCTGATCTGGTTGAAATGGGAAATTATTCATCGGATAACAAGGAATATCGATATCTGTTGACAGTAATTGACACATTCTCAAAATTTGCTTGGGCCGCACCTCTTAAATCTAAAAGTGCATCTGATGTTTGCAAATCAATGGAAAATATTTTCGGCCTAGGTCGTATACCGAAAAACTTACATACTGATGACGGCAAGGAATCCTTTAATAAAATCTTTGCTAAATTGATGAAAAAGCATAATATTAATCACTACTCAACGTATAGTGTAATGAAGGCATCTATTGTTGAACGCTTCAATAGAACTCTTAAAGGTATGATGTGGAAGGAATTTAGCTACAACGGATCATATCACTGGATTGATTTATATAAAAATTTAATTGATGATTACAATCGAAAAGTTCATCGTACGATTAAAATGGCGCCCATAAACGTTAATTCTGCAAATGAGAAAATATTGCTAAATACAGTATATAATCATCTGAAAATATACAAAATCTCAAAATTTCATGTTGGAGATTACGTACGCATCAGTAAATATAAACATATTTTTGAAAAGGGGTACACGCCGAACTGGACAACAGAAATTTTTAAAATCAAATTTATAAACAATACATACCCCGCAACATATATTTTGGAGGATTACCAGGGAAAGAAAATTGAAGGTGGATTCTATGATGAGGAACTCTCAAAGACTCGATTTCCCGATACATATCTTGTTGAAAAAGTGCTTAAAACTAAGGATAATAAAGTATTCGTGAAATGGTTGGGTTTCTCAAATCATCACAATTCTTGGATTAATAAAAACGAAATATTATAATATGTATGATTACTTTTAAGACTATAGAGTTAAGTATAAAAGGACTAAATGTGTTGTCAACTATATTAATTGAATGAAAACCTTCCACTTGATAACACATTAAAAATTTTCATATATTAGCAGAGGGGTAGAAAAATGGATAAAATTTTTAAGAGTTCTGAGATTAGATATGAAAAACTAAAGTATTGTAATTATTGTGGTAGTAATGATCACAATGAAAATAATTGTAATCAGAAGAAAGATGATAATAAAATTAAGAATTGGGAATCTTCCAAAAAGAAGTGAATGTTAAAATTTATCAATAAGAAATATATATATATATGCATATCCGTGTAGTATATTTAATAACAAAAAAGTAAAAATAAAAAAATATACATCCTTTTAAAACCCAACGTTTTTGTTTTGTTTACTACATTAATCAATCGGAAAGCAAAATGTCAATAACACTAACATTGAGCGGAAATTCCTCAAATTTATCAGCAAACTATTTTCCTCCAATAAATTTAAATGATGATTATGAGTGTGCTCTCATAGATTTCCACTCCTACAACAGCATACCAAATGTGGACACAAACAATAATTTATTTCACATCGGTAATAAAATTATTACAATACCTATTGGATCGTATGAGCTGAACGATATTGTCGATTTTATAAAGGAGGAATATGAGAGAGATGAATTGGGGGAGAAGAAAATTTTTATAGAAGCTAATAATAATACAATGCAAGTCAAAGTATATAGTACGGAAGATTCGATATACTTTAACAAGAACAATTCGATAGGGGAATTGTTTGGCTTCAATAAAAAAGTCCTCTCTCCCTCTGTAAATAATTTTTCAGATCTACCAGTAAATATTTTTAAGGTCAATCTCTTGCGAATAGAATGTAATATTGTAGTAAATACTTATATAAACAATTCTCATGCACATACCTTACATGAGTTTGCAATAAATGTCCCACCTGGCTATAAAATGGATGAAATACCTAGAAATCTCATTTATTTGCCAGTGAACTCTAAAGAAGTAAGTTCACTAACACTACGGATTGTTGATCAACACGGCGATTTTATTAATTTTCGAGGAGAAGTAATAACTATTCGATTACATTTAAGGCCCAGAAAATAATGATAATTTACAGCAAAGAAATTGTAACAAATAACATTCCATATACCACATCATTACCACCAAAATACATATTGCCACCAGTTACACCGAAGCCAACACCATCGTCATTGTTATCGTCACATTTAGCCAGCAAATTGACTGAATCAAATATAAATTTTCTCAAATCATTGAATTTCCAATTAAAAAAACAACAACAACGTCATCAACAATGAGTTCCTTAATTAATGTTTTGGGTGTACCCTTATCGGATGATAATATTATAAAAAAAGATTATCACACATACACTCCGTACTTGCAATCATTTAACAATAACGATGAAATAAGAATCTCAATACAAAATCAGGATTTATATGTTTTGCCAAGTGAAAGTTTTATTTACATTGAAGGTTCCGTTGAAGATAGCGATAGTAAAAAATTAGTACCATCTTCTACTAATTTCAGATTGAAAAACAATTTTGTTGCTCATCTATTTGACGAAATTTGTTATGAGCTCAATGGTGTTGAAATTGACCGTACTAGACACCTAGGTGTTTCAAGCACTATCAAAAATTATGTTTCATTGATGGCAATGGACGGTGCTGTCATGGAAAATGCTGGTTGGAATAAAGTAGATGATCTAAATGTGCTAAATGGACACTTTAACTTTTACGTACCATTAAAAGTATTATTGGGATTTGCTGAAGACTTTAATAAAATTATTTTAAATTGTAAACATGAATTGATTCTACTACGAAGCAAAAGTGATGATCAGCTGGTATACTCAACTGCATCTACTGAAAAACCAAAAATTACTATTAAGAATATTTCATGGAGGATACAACATGTACATCTTTCCGACTCGAGTAAAATAAATATGATTAAAATCATACAAAAGGGAGTAAATTTACCAATAGCATTCCGCAGTTGGGACTGCCATTATAATCCACAGTTAACAACAGGAACTAATCACATTTGGAATGTTAAATTGTCTTCAAATAGAGAACGACCCCGTTTTGTCTTGATAGCCTTTCTGCATGACAATAAATTCGTTAATTGTGATTTAACCAACCTCAAAGTCCACTTAAACTCGGATTCATATCCTTATGATGATCTTAATATTAAATTCGATCAAGAACGCTTTGCCATCCTATATGATATGTATGTTAGATTTCAGCAAAGCTACTATATGAGAGAACCTCAACCTCTACTCACTTGCCAAGAATTCAAAAATAAAGCTCCTATTACCGTTATCGATGTAAGCCACCAAAACGAGTCGGTCGCAGGGGGTCCGAACTTCAGATTTGGCCAAATTATTTTATCCTCTTGGACTACTAGCACCTGTAGTGTTCAAGGCAAATATGTTTATTCAACAGTTATGGCAATTGAAGTTAGACTGGAATGAACCATTGCCCGAGGACTTTCATGTAATATTGACTAAATTCAGAAATGATTAGGACAGTTTGACCAACTTCAAGGTCCTTCGACACATCTTTAAGGGGCAACTTCTAACAAAAATAGAGCTGCATATATTTTCAGATGCCTCTGAAAAAGCTTTTGGCGCAGTTGCCTATATGCGAGCGACTCTTAAGGATGGAAGAGTCATTGTAGAATTACTTTGTGCCAAGACACGAGTTGCACCACTAAAGCAGCAGACGCTACCTCGACTGGAGTTATGTGCTGCAGTTATGGCTGCTCAACATGTGCACAGAATAAAAACGGATCTCCAGAGTAAAAATCAGCCTGTGTTTTTGTGGACTAACTCCGAAATAGTGTTATCCTGGATAAACGCTCAATCTTCCTGGTATCATATGTTTTTGGCTAATCGAGTATCCAAGATTCAATCATTAACGTTGCCCGATCAATGGCGCCACGTCAGGTCAAAGGACAACTCGGCTGATATATTATCCAGGGGTTTACCAGCACTTGCTGGGTGCAATTTATGGTTTTATGGACCACTGTTTCTCCACGGACGAGAAGAAATGTGGCCACCCAAGTTCTCGCGACAACTCCAAATTTCCAATGACATCGAGAGAAAAAAGACAACTGTAATTTCAGCAGTCAGTGTTTCCAACGACGATTTTATATACAAGATTTCGCATAAAAATTCCTTCGGAACTTTGCAGCGGGTATTGGGATATACTCTCAGATTCATCATAAATTCGAGGAAGAAAAAGGAAGATCGTCTACCTTATAGATCCTTAACTCCGGCTGAACTGGACGATGTACTGTTCTTAATTATAAGAACCATTCAAACGTCCGACTTTTCTCCAGAAATCAAACAGCTTCGGCCAAATAAAGAAATCGACAAGAAAAGTTCTATGTATTATAATTTTATCCCCATTCCTAGATGAATCAGGCATCCTACGAGTTGGGTGACGACTAGAGGCTTCATTATTATCATACGACGCGAAACTTCCAATGCTGATTCCATATAATGATCCTCTAATAAAACTTTTATTTACAATGATTCATGAGCAAAATAAACATTGTGGACCACAAGCACTATCTTCTCTACCCGAGTAAAAAAAATTGATCTCGCGCATTATCTAATTATATCCAATTTGATATTGTTTAAGATCTGCTGTAATATCTAGCTGATCCAATTAGATCTCAAAATTGGGTGTATCCAATCATATCGTATTAGATCCCATTGTATATATGGGGATAAACTAAGATCAAGTTATATCTCAAAATTGGGAGGTCCAGTGATATCTTTGGGGATAAATGTAGATCTATTTTGATCCGAAAATTGGCGGATCCAGCTATATATTTTCGGATATTTTTAGATCTAATTTTATCCGAAAAATGGCGGATCCAATTAGATCCAGCTATATATTTGGGGATAAACTTAGATCTAATTTGATCTCAATTTTGGCAGATCAAATTAGATCCCGCAATATATTTGTGGATAAACGTATATCTAATTTGATTCGAAAAAGTGGCAGATCGAATTAGATCTAGCTATATATTTGGGGATAAACTTAGATCTAATTTGATCCGAAAAATGGCACATCGAATTAGATCCAGCAATATATTTGTGGATAAACTTAGATATAAATTGATCTGAAAAATGGCAGATCAAATTAGATCCAGCAATATATTTGTGGATTAACTTAGATCTAAATTTATCCGAAAAATGGCAGATCGAATTAGATTCAGCAACATATTTGTGGATAAACTTGGATATAAATTGAACAGAAAATTGGCAGATCAAATTAGATCCAGCAATATATTTTGGGATTTAGTAAGACCTAATTTGATCCGAAAAATGGCAGATCGAATTAGATCCAGCTATATATTTGTGGATAAACTTAGATCTAATTTGATCCGAAAAAGTCGCAGATCGAATTAGATCCAGCAATATATTTAGGGATAAACTTGGATGTAAATTTATCCGAAAAAAGCCAGATCGAATTAGATCCAGCAATATATATGTGGATAAACTTAGATCTAAATTTAACCGAAAAATGGCATATCAAATTATATCCAGCAATATATTTGGGGATAAACTTGGATCTAAATTTATCAGAAAAATGGCAGATCGAATTAGATCCAGCAATTTATTTCGGTATTAAAATGGCAGATCGAATTAGAAACAGCAATATATTTGGGGATTGACATCTAAAAGTATCCATAAAAATGACAGATAAAATTAGATGCCGCATTATATTTGGGTACTACGTAAGATCTCCATTCATTTGGGATTAAATAAGATCCCAGACATATATTGCCAACTGTTCAAAAAATAATAGACTGGCAGAGCACTGATTGTATAAAAATTACAATATTTTGTTAAAATAAGGTTTAAACTCAGAAGGTAACGAGTTTAATATGCATTTCTTTTACAAAATGAATTTTTTTTATAAAATTAAAATTTTTTTTCTATAAATTATATATTTTTTTATTAAATTGAAATCTTTGAATAAAATAATTTTATTTACATCTTTTTGACGCTCTACACCATTTCCAATTGTATTAATTGTTTTAAGATTTATCAATTGTATTTCAGAAATAATCAATTGAATTTCAGTTTTATCAATTGTGTTTCAGAACTCATCAATT
This sequence comes from Leucophora obtusa, assembly GCA_949987735.1. Lineage (NCBI taxonomy): Eukaryota > Metazoa > Arthropoda > Insecta > Diptera > Anthomyiidae > Leucophora > Leucophora obtusa. The sequence continues at coordinate 88,888,759 of OX465298.1, forward strand.
ATTTTTCACATTTATGAATTGTATTTCAGAACTAGTCAATTGAAGTTCAGTTTTATCAATTGTGTTTCAGAAATTATTAATTGTATTTCCGAAATTCACAACTGTATTTCAGAAATTATCAAACTGTATTTCAGAAATTATCAATCGTATTTCCGAAATTATGAAATGTATTTGAGAAATTTTTCTCTTTTAGCTATGAAATTCTGAAATAGATTTCATTATTTCTGGACACAACTAAATAAATAAAATTAAATTTGCGTAATATTGTAGTTTCTGAAGTGCAAATAATATTTTGTGATATACAATTAAAATTTTCTAAAATACATTTAATAATTTCTGGAATACCTTTTTTCGATGCTTATAAGTTAGCTCGAAATGCTTTTATCATTCATTTAATTTGTAGCTATCACACATCTATAACAAGTCTCGTTAGATTAGAGTGTAGAGGTCTTGGCTGACAATCTGGTGGACTGGGTTAAATTTCATGTTTTTAAAAGCAAATATTAAAAAAAGTTTTCTCAATTTTTTCAAAAATGTTTTTTGAAATCTATTTTTTTGCCAAGATAATGCAACGTTCTGACCATCGCCAACGGTTTGCCAGCATTGTGCCGATTATATTTTTCTGTCTGGGATGTTAAACTTAAACCTATTGTATATTAACATTAATTAACACTAAATTTTTATTTTTAGGAAATACATTTTTATTTTATTATAAGTTAACATTAAATTAAATTTTAGATAATGGCACCAATTTGTAGTTGTAATTATTATATATTAAATCGTATATTCATAAACATTCTATACAGTTAGACGAGGTTTATGGAACTATTTAACTTTATAAAGTGTTTATCTCTATATATAAAAGAATAACGTGACTGACTGACTGACTGACTGACGGACTCAACATCGCCCAGCCCAAACCGCTGAAGCTAGGAAGTTGAAATTTGGTATGTAGGTTCCCTTTCGGCGTAGACGTCGGCTAAGACGGGATTTTTGGAAATTCCTACCGGAACGGGCAAAAAGGGGAAAAGTCTCCCCATTGGCGGCCTGCCAAAACCCCTTTGGCTAGAAAGCTGAAATTTAAGATATGTGTTCCTTGGAGTATGGGCTAACTTTTCTGGAAAGTACTTTCTGGAATTTTGGACAGGGACGTTGTAAAAATGGGGGTTAAAAAGGGGAAAAAGGCCCCCCTTGACGGCCTGCCCAAACCGCTGGAGGTAGGAAGTTGAAATTTGGTATAAAGGTTCCTCCACTATCGTAGACATCCACCAAGACGGGAGTTTTGGAAATTTTTACAGGGACGGGCAAAAAGGGGTAAAAGTCTCCCCCTTGACGGCCTGCTCAAACTGCTGGAGCTATGAAGTTGAAATTTGGTATGTAGGTTCCTCGACCGGTGTAGACGTCCGTTGAGACGGCATTTTTGGAAATTCTTATCGGGAGGGGCAAAAAGGGGACAAAAAAAGTACCCTTTTCCAAAAAAGTACCTTTTCCCAAAAAAAAGTACCTTTTCCCAAAAAAAGTACCTTTTCCCAAAAAAAGTACCTTTTTCTCAAAAAAGTACCTTTTTCCCAAAAAAGTACCTTTTTCCAAAAAAGTACCCTTTTCAAAAAAAAAGTACCTTTTTCCAAAAAAGTACCTTTTTCCAAAAAAAGTACCTTTTTCCAAAAAAAGTACCTTTTTCAAAAAAAAGTATCTTTTTCCAAAAAAAGTACCTTTTTCCAAAAAAAATTCCTTTTTACAAAAAAAAGTACCTTTTTCCAAAAAAAGTACCTTTTTCCAAAAATAGTACCTTTTTCCAAAAAAAGTACCTTTTTCCAAAAAAAGTACCTTTTTCCAAAAAAAAGTACCTTTTTCCAAAAAAAGTACCTTTTTCCAAAAAAAGTACCTTTTTACAAAAAAAGTACCTTTTTTCAAAAAAAGTACCTTTTTCCAAAAAAAAGTACCTTTTTCCAAAAAAAGTACCTTTTTCCAAAAAAAATTCCTTTTTCCAAAAAGTACCTTTTCCAAAAAAAGTACCTTTTCCAAAAAAAAGTACCTTTTCCAAAAAAAGTACCTTTTTCCAAAAAAAGTACCTTTTTCCAAAAAATGTACCTTTTTCCAAAAAATGTACCTTTTTCCAAAAAATGTACCTTTTTCTAAAAAAATGTACCTTTCCCAAAAAAAGTACCTTTTTCCAAAAAAAAGTACCTTTTTCCAAAAAAAAGTACCTTTTTCCAAAAAAAAGTACTTTTTCCAAAAAAAGGACCTTTTTCCAAAAAAAGTACCTTTTTCCAAAAAAGTACCTTTTTCCAAAAAAAGTACCTTTTTCCAAAAAAAGTACCTTTTTCAAAAAAAAGTACCTTTTTCCAAAAAAGTACCTTTTTCCAAAAAAAGTACCTTTTTCCAAAAAAATGTACCTTTTTCCAAAAAAAGTACCTTTTTCCAAAAAAAGTACCTTTTTCCAAAAAAAGTACCTTTTTCCAAAAAAAGTACCTTTTTCCAAAAAAATGTACCTTTTTCCAAAAAAAGTACCTTTTTCCAAAAAAAGTACCTTTTTCCAAAAAAAGTACCTTTTTTTAAAAAAGTACCTTTTTTTAAAAAAGTACCTTTTTTTAAAAAAGTACCTTTTTTTAAAAAAAGTACCTTTTCCCGAAAAAAGTACCTTTTTCCAAAAAAAGTACCTTTTACCAAAAAAAGTACCTTTTTCCAAAAAAAATTCCTTTTTCCAAAAAAGTACCTTTTTCCAAAAAAAGTACCTTTTTCCAAAAAAAAGTACCTTTTTTAAAAAAAGTACCTTTTTCCAAAAAATTTACCTTTTTCTAAAAAAATTTACCTTTTTCTAAAAAAAAAAGTACCTTTTCCAAAAAAAGTACCTTTTTCCAAAAAAAGTACCTTTTTCCAAAAAAATTTACCTTTTTCCAAAAAAAGTACCTTTTTCCAAAAAAAGTACCTTTTTCCAAAAAAAGTACCTTTTTCCAAAAAAAAGTACCTTTTTCCAAAAAAAGTACCTTTTTTCAAAAAAAGTACCTTTTTCCAAAAAAAGTACCTTTTCCAAAAGAAGTACCTTTTCCAAAAAAAGCACCTTTTTCCAAAAAACATACATTTTTACAAAAAAACACCTTATTAAAAAAAATACCTTTTCCAAAAAAAGTACAAATAAAGTACTTTGTAAAAACAAAGTATCTTTTTCCAAAAAATTTCGTTTTTCCAAAAAGTACCATTTAAAATAATATATAATTTCAAAAAAACTACAGGATATCCCAAAAGGAAACTCGGTATGTGAGTTCCTCCTTCTGTGTAGGCGTCCGCTTAGACGGAATTTTTGAAATTCCTATCGGGAGGGGAAATAAGGTAAAAGTCTCCTCCTGACGGCTTGCCCAATACCTTTTGGCCAACCTAAAATTTTAAATATGTATTCTTTGGAGTAGGACTAACTCACCGGCAACGTAATTTTTCTATTTTGGAACAGCAACATAGTAAAAATGGTGGTTGAAAGGGAAAAATGTCCCCAATAACGGCCTGCCCAAACCGCTTAGGCAATGCAGTTGAAATTTGGTATGAATGTTCCTCATCCATCGCAGATAGCCGCGAAGATGGAATTTTTGTAAATTCCTAAAGGGAGGGGCAAAAAGAAGAAAAGCCTCACCTTGGGGGCCGGTAAAAACCCCTTCGGCTAGAAACCTGAAGATTAAAATGTGGTTCCCTGGAGTAAGGGCTAACTTATTAGAAAGATACTTTTTTTGAATTTTGGACAGGGCCGTTATAAAATGGGGGCTCAAAAAGGGAAAGTTGCCCCTTAACAACCTGTCCAAACTGCTGGAACTAGGAAGCTGAAATTCGGTACTTAGGTTCCTCTTCCAGCCTAATTCCAACCGGGAGGGACAAAAAAAGAAAAAGTTCCCCCTTGACAGCCTGCTCAAACTGCTGGAACTAGGAAGCTGAAATTCCCTGTCGATGGATTTTCGGAAATTCCTACCGAGAGGGGCACAAATAGTAAAAGTTGGCTAGAAACCTGAAATGTAAAACATATGTTACTTGGAGTATGGGCTTTTTGGACCGGGAAGGTGCTTTTTGGACAGGGACATTGCAAAAATGGGGATTAATGAAGCGAAAAGTGCCGCTTAAAGGCCTGCCCAAACCGCTGGAGGTAGGAAGTTGAAATTTGGTATTAAAGTTCCTCCTCTATTGTAGACATCCGCTAAGATGAGATTTTTGGAAATTTCCACAGGTAGGGTCAAAAACAGGAAAAGTCTCCCCCTTAACGGCCTGGCCAAGCTGCATAAATTCGGTATTTGGGTTCCTTCTCCAACCTAGACGTCCCCTAAGACGGTATATTTGGAAACTCATACCGGGAGGGGTTAAAAGTAAAAAACTTCCCCCTTGCCGAGTTGGGCAAACTGCTGGATATAGAGACCTAAAATTATGTATGTAGTAGATTCCTCCTCCAATGCAGACGTTCTCGGAATTTTTGGAAATTCCTACCGGAATAATTCTCCCCATTGATGGCCTAACCGAACCCTTCGGCTAGAAACCCGTAATCTATAATATGTTTTCCTTGGAGTATGGGCATTTTTAGGACTTTGGACAGGAACGTGGTAAAAATGGTGGCTCAAAAGGGGAAAATTGGCCCCCCCCTGAACATCTGCGTATTTAGCTAGAAACCTAAAATTTAAAGAACGAGTGTATATGGAACACTAAAATTAAGAAACTAAATAGGAAACGAGTGGAATTGAAACACTACACAAGTGGAACGAAATGGATATAAACGTTGAACGAGTGGAATTGAAATTATAGACAATGGAAAAGGATTGGAAGAGGAATGGACTATAGAACGAAAAGGAATGAGAAGCGAGATGGCGTAGAATGGGGAACGAGTGGAATTGGAACACTGCAGTTAAAAGAGGAATGGCACGGAACAAGTGCAAAGAAATGGAAATAGGAGCGACTGATATCAATATCGATAAACAAGATAGTAGGAACAAAATGGAATGAAACGGGGAACGAGTGGAATTGGAATAACAGATAATGGGAACGAAATGCAATGGAATGGTGAACAAAATGGAATCTTAGAAGGAGTTGCATTGGAACACTAAAATTGTTAAACAAAATGGAATGGAATTTGAATGACTCAAACTGCCGGAGTTTGGTACTTGAAATTTCGCATGCGATTGAGGCAAGATTATATATATTTGGGATTTTTACTGGGTGGAATAAAAAGTGGTGAAGAATCCCTTTTAATTACCTGTTCAAACACTATCCACGGAATATGAAACTTATGTAGCATTGAAACATACTTTGTAAAAAGTTAAACAAATTTTCTAAAAGAGAAAAAATCTTAGAAAAGGAATGGAACTTATATATTCCGATATTTAAACTGCAGGTAACGAAACACCGGTGGAAGAAACCGACGCAGTAAATTTTCCAACTCAATTTGTGAATTTACTTGAATTGCCAGGTCTACCTTTACATAAACTGGAAAAAAAAACTTTAAGGCACGCTAACAACGTAGCGGGCTGTGCCCTCTATTTTTAATATTATAAAATGCTTTCCAACCCTGCTTTACGTTATTTATTTTCATTCGAAACACAAATGAACAAAACTACTTACGGGTCTATCTACCTAAGTTCGCACTTTACCAAATTACACGTATATTGCAATTTATTATGGATTCATTACTAACAATCATGAGAAAAAGGGATCAAATATTGATTTATTTTAAACCCATTGTTGTGCAGAATTATTTATTTGTGGTGGCTGGGTGAAGGCTTTTATTATAAAAACTGTACTTTAAATAAAAAAAACGAATTAAAAAAAATTATTTTAAGGCACGCTAACAACGTAGCGGGCTGCGCCCGCTAGTTGAACATAATACGACAACGATTTTGGCCAATAAGCGGCAAAATTATGGCAAGTTCAACGGTTCAAAAATGCATTAGATGTACCAGGGCACGACCACTATTATGTCAACAAATTATGGACAATCTTTCACAAACTAGAGTTACTCCAGCACGACATTTTATCAACGCTGGTGTAGATTATTGCGGACCCTTTTGGATGCACTACAAGATTAGAAGCAAACGGCCAACAAAGGCTTATATAGCCGTATTGTGTTGTTTTTCCACAAAAGCCGTTCATCTAGAACTACCCTCCAGGGAATGAGGAGTCAATTGCCCTCCAAGGACCTATCCCGTGACCGGTCAACCGAAGGCATATTACAAAATTAGTACAAATATTTACCAAAGAGAATGAATTAATTTCCTAAGTATTTTCTGATTCGTTACTTTCACTGTTGCTTTTAAAAAACTTGACCGATACCGAAATGAAAAATAAAATTCGCGCCATATTTTTTATAATATTTTTTTATTTATTTTACTCTTTTATTTATTTTGAACTTTATTTTTTTACGATTTGCTTATTTTAGCTCTTATTTTAAATTTTTATAATTTTTTGCTAAAAAATTTTAAATTTTGTATTTTCAACGTTTTTTAATGTTAAATCTGTTTTAGTTTTAACAATTGGTATTTCATTTAATTTTCTTTTTAACTTAAGGGCAATTTATTAAATTTTTATTTATATTATCAGAGTTTTTGAGGTAATTTTCTAATTATTAATTGATTTTTTAATTTAATTATGGCCAACGCAAAAAACGAGTCAACTGCCATTAAAGGACCTATCCCGTGACTGGTCAATCGGGGGCATACTGAAGGCACTTCCACTATATTTGTGTGTGTGTTAGTGTTGTTTTCTTTTCTATTTTTTTTATTTGCTTGTAGTGTTTGTTTTTTCTTTTTAATTTGAACAGAAACGAAAAATATATAACTTTACCATCAGCCAGACATCACGCATAAGCAACATTAGCTTAGACGGTAGACCGTTTGCCTTACAAGCAGGGGGTTGTGTTATCGAGCCCTACTTCAACGCCAAGTAGATTATTTTTAATTCTTAATTTTTTATTAGTTTATTTGAAAAGCTATTTTTAGACACACCACCTTACGTCACAAGTGTCTAAAATGTGGCAACCCGTGTAAAAAAGATCAGATCTGGCCAGATCTCAGTAGATCTTACCAGATCTATTTAGATCTCAAAATTGGGGACAAATTTGAGATCTAATTAGATCTGATCAGATCTAGGCATATCTGGCCAGATCTTAGTAGATCTTACCAGATATAATTAGATCTCAAAATTGGGGACAAATTTGAGATCTGATCAGATCTAGGCATATCTGCCGCATTTGTCCAGATCACTTTAGATTTGAACAGATTTGGCACTAGATCTAATCAGATCTTGCCATAAGGTATTACCACATATTCCATATCTGATTATATTTGATGAGATCTGGTACAGGATCTAATTAGATTCAATCATATCTATTTAGATCCAAAAAGCTCTGATCAGATCTAAACTTTTTTACACGGGAATTGGTCATTTCCAATGACAACGCCATGTTAAAGTGATATGTCTCTTTTAAACAAAAAGACCGATCAACGACCGGTCTCCGCCCCCTTGGGACCTATCCTGCGTGTCATCTGGGACCGGTCCCATTCCCCGTAGGGTAGTGTCTGATTTGTCAACAGATGCCTTCATCGGCGCCTTAAAACGATTTATAGGACGTCGAGGTCGGTGTCAAAATATTTACTCTGACAACGCCACCAATTTTATCGGGGCAAGGAATCAGCTATCAGAACTAGCCAATAGAATTTATTCAAGCAAGGCTCGGGGGTCAATTATCTCCACTTTCAGCTCAAAGGGGATACATTTTCATTTCATTCCACCGAGAGCACCACATTTTGGAGGTTTGTGGGAAGCAGCTGTAAAATCTGCGAAAAATCTTCTACTTCGGAGTGTCGCGAATGCATCATTAACACACGAAGAATTGGAGACAGTCGTGATGGAAATTGAGGCAATACTAAATTCTCGTCCACTAACACCCATGACAAATGATCCAGATAACCTTGAGTCCTTAACTCCTGGTCACTTTCTTATTGGCGAACCACTTACATCGCAAGTAAATATCAGGGTACAGCCAATGAATGCCTCACGATTATCTCATTGGAAGCATGTAACCCACCTTAAGCAGGAATTTTGGAATAGATGGTCAACAGAATATCTAAACGAACTTCAAAAACGGTGTAAATGGCAGAAGCAATTTGTTAACCTCAAAAGTGGAGACATGGTTATTGTTAAAGAAGACAATGTACCTATTATGAAATGGCCTTTGGGAAGAATCATTCAAGTTTACCAAGGTGATGACGGGGCAGCAAGAGTTGCTGACGTGAAAACTGCGTCAGGAATATTCAAGCGTCTAATACATCGACTGGCTCTATTACCCGTAAATAAGTATCCAGAAGCATCTATTCCTGCTACAGACAGCAATACGAATACCAACAATTCCACTGAAATGCCAACAAATCATACCAAATAAATTGAAGGCCCACCAGACGCACAGCCAATCAAATAAAAATGCAAAAAAACCATATCCAATTACAACAATTGAATCCACTGGAGAAAACATTGAACTTCGATCATACGCTGAAGAACACAAGATAACACCTCTACCAATGCCACGGCAGCATTCCAAATTCGCCCTAGATGTCTTGCAATCAATTCGATTTCATCAAAATCACTAACTTAAGTTATCTCATATTTTAGAACAAATATTCCTTTATATCATTAAAATATTTTATTGTTATACATAGGAAAAAATTACAGATTATTCAAAATAAAAATCCTAAACAGAAGAATATTGATTCTGTTATTGACGAAATGACTCTGACATTTAGAACTAAATGCTGAAATTCTAACTATGAACATCTAAGTAGCTAGATTTGACATCTGCTAGTGACTCTATTAAAAAATATATTACTTTAGCGGTTGTCTTGCAAGCTCCTTTTACTATTCCAAAATCTAAGAAGTGATATATTATATAGGTTTTTTACTATCTTTTTCCTATGAATTTCTAAAACTTAAATAAAAATATCTGGTATTTAAATCTTTTTAATTTTAGTAAAAATTGCTGTAATATCTTAAGATAAAATCTCATGTTAATAATGATAGTAAACGAATAAAAAAAAAGTTGTACACAAAATATTCCTAGTAAATACTCGGTATCAAATGCTTTAAAAAATATGTACGCCATATTTGATCCACCATTAAAACATTTTTCATTTATGATTTCAGAATCGAAATCTCCGACCTTTAAAATCTAATATTTGGTATTTTAGAGTCACAAATTATACGGTTTTTTAAATTGATTAAGGATTAAATAGCTATAAGAAAATATTTCATGTAAATTTGTATTGTAATGCCCAAGCATATCCTATCTTAAAAGTATCCTACATATACACCTTTTTTGGGCTTATTTCGTGCACCTTATAACAAAAAAAATTTAATTTTCCTTTGCCGTTGGAATTATCCACCCCCAAAATAGTGTTGCACAGTGTAATTGAATAAAAAACTAAATTTAAATAAAACACAGCTCAGAGGTGTTTTTGTTATGAAGTGTTGGACGCTCCGAAAGCTACTTAAATATTGCATCCGGCGAAAGAAAAGTGTAGAAGCAATTCGTAAGTTGCACCATCACTTAAAAATCTTGCTTCCGACTGGGGTCGAAAATGTAAAAACACTTTTCTGGGGAATAATACCGTGTGTCATTCGTTTTTGTAAACGGATAATAAAAACGGCTTATTGGAAAGTTTTTTTTAATTTTTTTTCAATTTTATAACAGCTGTTCGAAGTGGTTAACGTCCGGTTAACTGTGAACAGTTTATTATGCATAGTTATTACTTCTACGATAACACTGTGCTCGGAGATTTTTTTCGCCCGACAGGTGGGGCACCCAGTGGGTAAAACTAATTCGGGTACGTTGAATCTTGTGGTGTTAGCCGTTTTTCTAGGTTAGATCTTAAAAGAAGATATTTGAGTTTGAAAATTATGGTTCCAAGCACCCCAAAACACGCGATTTTTTAATTGGTTTACCGTTAAGTTTACCGTTTTTAGTTAAGTTGTTTGTTACTCTACCCAGAATCTGTGTGTTAAAAATAATCAAAATCGGTCTTGCGGTTCAAAAGTTGTGATAGAAAATGTGAGGACACCTTAAAAAACTTTATGCAAATTTTTCACTTCAATACAAATTTCAGTACATTTAACGAAGCAATAAAATGTACAAATTTGTATAGAAAATTTCGAAGTGTCCTAACATTTTCACCCAGAACTTTTGAACCGCTGCACCGAATTTGATAATTTTTAACCCAAAGCAGACTGGGGACCCAAAATTTTCAAACACAAGTATCTTTTTTTCAAGAGCTAACCTAGAATAACGGCAAGCACCACTGGCTTCAGCGAACTAGAATTAGGTTTAGCCACCGAGTAAGCCGCTTGTTGGATTTTTCAACTAGCACAGTGTAATTATTTAAAAATTTTGTATTTTTGTTTTTGTATACTTTCTGTATAATTTAATTTCAAAGTTATCTCGACAAAGGGTGAAATGGCTATAATGGCGTAAACACGAAAGCGGTTGAAAAATTTTAAGTTCCACTTACTAAATCTCTATTTTGTAATAACAATGTTACATTTTTTATTTATTTGTATTTTTGCAACAGGTCTGGTTTCAAAATAGAAGAGCTAAATGTAGAAAACATGAGCATCAGGTACATAAAGGTGAGATATTTAAAAAAACTCGATATGAACATTAAAAAAAATTGTCCGAAAATGCATATAACCCAGCAAAACCTTAGTAATTTTTAATATTAATATATGTATATATATATGGGGCATTCCATTTTAGAGGGTTTTTCAGAAAAAAACTTCTTTTTGTTTCAAAATACTTTAGGTGGCGCAAAAGTAATGTCATAATTTACATTAAACCATTTTGTTAGAAATGAAAAAAAAAATTAGTTCTGTTTTCACGTAAAGTTTATCTGAAGATATAAAATTTATTACATTAACCCGAGTAAAAAAATTGATCTCGCGCAATATCTAATCATATCCAATTTGATATTCGTTAAGATCTGCTGTAATATTTAGTTGATCCAATTAGATCTCAAAATATATATTGGGGATTAAGTTATATCTAAATTTATCCGAAAAATGGCAGATCGAATTATATATTTGGGGATAAACTTTGATCTAAATTGATCCGAAAAATAGCAGATCGAATTAGATCCATCAATATATTTGCAAATAAAATTAGATCTAATTTGATCTGAAAAATGACAGATAAAATTAGATCCAGCAATATATTTGAGGATTAAGTTATATCTAAAATTATCCGAGAAATTGCAGATCGAATCTAATCCAGCAATATATTTGGGGATATATTTAGATCTAAATTGATCCGAAAAATGGCAGATCGAATTAGATCTAAACATGTGAACAGTTACAACTGTTTGTACAAGTTTCTGTGTGTCTACTGATGTGAATGCGTATTGATAAGTAGTTTAGTGTTGCTGGTATAAGTTGGTATTGTTATTCTTTTTAGTAGATTGTGTGTAACTGAATACAGAGAGAATTAGCGTAATATATTTGTTTTTCTATGATATGCTCAAGCAAATAAAACAGATAATGAAGATTGTACAATAGATACTTATTGTATGCTGCCAATAAATATATTGTGAAAATTTAGACCAAAGTAATCCCATGTCTTGCTTCGCTCTCTTTTTTCACTTATTTTATTAAAATTAAATAGGATAGGGACATGCCTGCAGCGGATTATTTTTCACAATTTGTTAAATACGTTTGGGATTTTTAGCATATTTAATTCCTTTGATGCAATTAATGTATATCCCGATAACCCGTGTGTGGGCGCTGTGGTGTAATAGTTAGCGCGTTGGACTGTTACACGTGAGGTTGCGGGTTCGAGCCCCAACCAAAGCAACATCAATTTATAAAAAATAGTAATATGTATGAGTTTTTTCTATCCCTCATACATATCGCAGCGTCCTCCTTCGGTGTTCCCATAGCACTTAACCCCGCCGAAGTAAAATAATATAACAGGGCTATGAACTAAAAAGCTTCAACAAAGTTCGCCAACTTACCACCAGATGACGCGCAACAACTGTTCTAAAATCCAACATCTCGCGCAATTACAGTATTGCCATATTTGAAGCCTTTCATCTTTCACCACCTTTCACTTCTACTCTATCCCCTTTCCATAGGAAGCAACACGTTAATTAATAGGAAGAATTTCCTGAGTTTAGATCTGACCAGATCTTTTTGGTTCTCAATAGATATGGTTCAATCTAATTAGATCCTGTACCAGATCACATCAAATATGATCAGATATGGCATATGTGATAATACCTTATGGCAAGATCTGTTAAGATCTAGTGCCAAATTTGTTCAAATCTAAAGTGATCTGGACAAATGCGCAAGATATGCCTAGATCTGATCAGAACTAATTAGATCTCAAATTTGTCCCCATTCAGAAAAATTTAAGTTTTTTATAGTGTGTAATTTTAGGACTCGTCATAAAAAAATATTTACATATAATAAAAAAATTTAACTGCGTAAAAAGTACTTATTTAAACTAATACGAGTAAGTCATTATTTTATATTTAGAAACAATGACTACAATAGGCCGTTATTAGGAAGTCATTATTTTATATTATAAAATAATGCAAAAGGTAACGATATATCATTTTGGTAATGCAGATAGTAATGAAGTGTCATTACCAATATTTTGCTGGGTATGTATATATTATACAGTGACGGACAATACAATAGAATCAATTAAAATTTTTCTAATTTTATCCCCGTTGCTTTTATTTTTAAAGATCAAAATAATGATTAAATTGTCCGCGAAGAACTGGAAGGTGGTTCAGATAATTGTAGAAATTTTTAGTGTAGCGTTTGTTTTTTAATTTTGGTACCCGTTCTAATTAGCCGTTATGTACTTTTAATGAAAAATCAGCGATATCGACCTTTTATCAAATTATATAGAAATTTTCTTAAAAAGTGCCAAAATTCTATGGAGAGTGCCAAGGTGCTATTGATTATTCAATAGTGCCACAAATGGCACTTTTGTGCCACTTTTACCTACAGTGACACACGATCTGCTAAAAAGAATAACAATACCAACTTATACCAGAAACACTAAATTACTTATCAATACGCATTCACATCAGTAGACACTACGGATGCCAATCGGGATTGATATTTGAAAATCCAGGGATTTTCGGGACTACGGGATTTTTATTTATAAAACTTTTTATGTTATGTAACTAATTTTTTTATACAATAAAGCGTTTTATAATTATTTAATAGTTGTTAATTAATAATGTGGTACATTTTATAAATATTGAAACATCCCAGTCAGAAATTGCCTTTGATATAAAAAATCAAGTAACTGCATACAAAAAAATTTTTTTATTTTTATTTAAACTTTTTTTAAACATTTGCGAAAAGGTGACACGGAGGAAATAAGAAGATAAACAAAAAAATATAAAGTAGAATGTTTGTATATGTCTGTTTGATCACTTGTGAAATTATTCATACAGAGACAATCTGACAATAAAAATATAAACAATAATACAGTAGACGCTCCCAAATTAGAGCTTTCAGTAATTCGAACGTCCAGAAATTAGAATCAATGTTTGCAATACATTAAACGCTCTGAAATTCGAATTTAAAATTCTAATTTCTGAGCGTTTTTTTTTTGGTTATTTGAATACACAGGAAATCCCCAATTTATTTTTATTCTGTTTGAATAAAGTAAAACTAAAAAGGGGAATCACCAAATTATATATGTTTTTCCCTATTTGTTTTTTTTTTTGTCGTATTTATGTACATTTTTGGCTAGTTTATTTGTGAAATTTGATACGCGTGTAAATATTATTTGGCAGTCTCTATTAAATAGTGAAAGTGTTTAAAATGTTAAATAAACGTAAAAAAAATACTTTATCATTGGAAACTAAAGTCAAAATATTAGAAAATAGAGTTGGGCTTAATCGTTCTTTTTGGTGACTCGGTCATATCGTTCAATAAAATTCAATGAACTAGTTCGTTCAATCGTTCTTTTCAATCGTTCTTTTTTGTCATGAGCTGCGTCTGAACAGTGATTCGTGAACGGCGGCGTTCATTCGACAATTTATTGGCGCACTACATGTTACATGTTTATATTAATTTTATTGTGCATGGAATAATAGTGTCAGAAAATTACAATTTTATTAAAAATTTGAAATTATTAAGAAAAACATTTAATTCTGTAATAAAATTAATAAGAAAGGTATACAAACTTTTTATGACTACAAAAATGAACGAAATGAACAATGAACGAAATGAACGAAAAGAACGAATAATGGTGAACGATGTCATATCGTTCAATGAACTGAACCGTTCAAATGAACTAGTTCGTTCATGAACGACACAACTCTATTAGAAAAGCTTGACAAAGGCGTTCAAGGGAACCGGTTAGCCCTAGATTTTAATGTGACAACATCTTCAATCAGATACATCAAATCACATAGAACAGCAATATTAAATTCTGTTTCAAACACATATCAGGAGGCAAACAATAAATCTTTGCACAGCGCTGAATATCCAAAAATGGAAAGTCGTCTGTATGAGTGGTTTTTAAATCAACAAGAAAAAAAGTGTACATTGACTGGGCCAATATTAAAAGAGAAAGCTAAACAAATATTTAGAGAGGAATATCCCGATAAAGATGAAAATGCATTCCGGGCAAGTGATGGATGGTTTACCAAATTTAAGAAGCGACACGGTATCAGTTTTTTTTAAAAATTTGTGGCGAGATTCTTTCCAGTGATGTTGCTTCAGTCACTCCTTTTATTCATCGATATCGTGCAAAGATCGCTGAGATGGGTTTAATGGAGTCACAAATATATAATGTCGACGAAACCGGATTATTTTTTCGTTGCCTACCAGACAGAACCTATGTCTCTGCTTTTGAAAAAAACGCCCATGGACATAAAATTCAAAAAGACAGAATTTCAGTCCTACTTGGTGCAAACTCTGATGGATCACACAAATTAGTTCCATTGGTAATTGGAAAAGCAAAAAAACCCAGGTGTTTTAAAAATTTCAATAATCCTCTGCATTACAACTTTTCAAAAAATGCTTGGATGACTTCTCGGATTTTTCACGAATAGTTGCACGGAATATTTATTAAAGAGGTAAACAAAAATATTGATTTCAGGTTCAGTACATAATTTTAAAATTTTTTTCAATTCACAGGTGATCCGCTTTTCTCAGGAAAATAATTTGCCTCCGAAAGCCATTTTGCTTATAGATAATTGCTCCGCTCATACACCCATTGAGAAACTTAAAAGTGACGATGGAAACATAGTTGCATTATTCTTTCCACCAAATGTGACAGCAGCTTTACAACCAATGGATCAAAACCCTATTAAGTTAACAAAGCTCAATTACAGAAGTATGTTTCTTTCTCAGTTAATTGCTGAAGGTGGTGAACTGAAGAATCATGTGAAATCCCATTCGATCCGCAATGCTATATTATTACTGAAACAAGCTTGGGATGCGGTACCACAAAGTGTTATGAAGAAATCTTGGTCAAAGTTGTCCAATTGGGACTCTAACCAATACGACAGCGACGATGACGTGCCAATAGCACAATTGTTGCAAATAGATCAGGACTGCAACGAAGTTATTCAGATAACTCAAGCTCTTTTAAAAGAAATAGCTCCCAACGATTGCATCGGTATAGAAGACATCGACAGATGGAATGAAGATATGTTTGATGACGGATCTGTTTATGTTCTCAGTAGCGATGGTGAGTCTTCAGATAGCAGCGAAGACGACGTTGTTGCAGTATCATCAGTTGTCTCTAATACTACAGCCATTGAAAGCGTAAATAATTTAATAAAATGGTGCAATAACAGTGAATTGTTTTCAACTAAGCACATAAGTAATCTTTTGGCTCTCCGTAATGATATTTCGGATTTAAAGAAACCAAAAAAACAAACAAATATAACTGATTATATGTCAAAGAAAGATTAGTTGTTAACTTGGCCATTGTTTAATTTTAATTGTTTAATTTTTTTTTAAATACAGTTTTTTAGTTTTTAATTAAAAAAAATACATGTGGTGAAATTGGACTGCATTGCTACACTCAAAAAAAAAGTCAGTAAAGTCAGCAAAAAATGTTGCTGTGTCAGCAAATTTTTAGTCAGGAGCGTGCTTGCAAAAAAGTTGGTAATTTCAGCAAAAGGTTTGCTGAAAATCAGCGAGCTGATTTTTACCAATAAAATAGTAATCTTCAGCCAAAGTTTTGCTGACATTTAGTCGACTGCAAATGAAAAAAATCCTTGCTAAAATCACTAAACTTTTTGCTGAATATTAGTAGACTGAAAAAAACTCAAAAAACTTGTAGCGAAATTTTACTTTAGTAAATTTATTTGCTGACAATTTAAATGTAGAATATGTGTAGAGTTGTTTTTCTTTTCTTGTCATTTCCGTTTCCACACAAGCTGCGACATCTATATCTTGTCTATCTGATTGTCGTCCACGCTATGCATGCGGTTATCAGCACAATTTTTGTAGCAAAATAAATTAGTAAAACATTAGTTCAAAATTAGTTTAGTGTTAAAAAAATATAACTAAAATTTTTGCTGAAAACGGAATTTCAGCAAAAAAATTGCTTAAAACTAGTACACTTGATATACAAGACGTTTTACTAATTTTTCTACTAACTTATTTTTTTGAGTGTATGTTTTGTTGCCATTCGTTTTTTTTATATTCATATTTTTAATTTAAAAAAATACATTTGATGTATTGGACTGAATTGTTGCGTTTTGTTTTCTTGTTTTTGTCAAATAAAATTGAATTAAAAAATATTAAAAAGAGTTTTATTTAAGTTTTTGGAAGTAAATTTACTCAATTTTTTTTTTCTAAAAAAAACGTACAGAAATTAGAATAATTCAGAAATTAGAATTGCCTCAAAACCAAAGCGGTTCTAATTTGCGAGCGTCTACTGTACAATTTAATGGAAAATCACTGATGAAACATGTGCATAGAAAAAGGCAGAAACTGGATCTAGTCTGATTTGCAAATTTAATGTGTTTATAACTTTTGAAGCAAATGTTTATTCTTCTTCTTAACCTCAAACTTACTAAACTTCTTTTTGTTTTATAAGATTTAATTCTTTGTTTGTGGAAAAGCTCCTTTTTTAATTTTATTTTGGAAAATATAATTCCAGACCATATAATTATTGGTTTTGCCAGCGTTAAAGATTTTATAGTACTTTTCCGGCGCTTTTTTAACAGCGGGTCCTCCTGTCTACTGACGTTATCATTTTGGAAATGGGAAAGCAATTTTTGCCAGTACTTGTACCACTTGTTAAAGTGCCTTGCGATCGCTTTCCCGTTTTTATTTTTCTGACTGGGATAATATATGAAGACCTGCATTTAAGTACACTTGCGCCCAGTATTTTGTAAGCATATTTTAAAACAGATTCGTTGCGACAACCTTGCCCACTGAATCGTCTAATTACAGCAACAAAGTTATTTGGTTGTCGTTATCAAATGTTTTCATGGAAGAATTCAAACTTAAGGCCCAGCCAAAAATAGGTTTCAGAAGACGAATTTCGCTTCGAAGAATAATTTTTTTTCATGAGTTACTCAAAAATGTAATAATGTTTACCAAATTTTAAAATTTTTCTGCAAAGTGTTTGTATAGTTTACTCGAATAATCTACTTCATTTCTAATTTTACCAATATCTTGGTATCAATTCCTTGTAAATATGAGAAAATTCAAGAAAAAACGTCGGTAATCTAAAATTGTTTGTTTATTTGCGTTCATATTAATAAATAAGAAAATCCCGGGATTTTTGAGAAATAATCCCGGGATTCGGAATTTCGCCAATTCCGAAAATCCCGGGATTTCGGGATTTCCCGTTTGGCATCGCTAGTAGACACACAGAAACTTGTGCAAATAAATAGAACTGTGCACGCCTTTAATATATATGTTATGGTGTCCCTTATAACGTGTTTGGTCGATTTTCGACACGCATACCCCCAATTTTTTTACAGATGGTCCCAAATTAACAAAATCGATTTTTTTTTTTTTTTGGAAAATGTTAACCCTGCCGAGTTGCGCCCGAAAATGACCCATTTTGAAAAAAGTGTATTATTAAAAATTCCCAAAATTCCAAATTTTTAAAAATTTAGTATTTTTTTTCATTTATTCATTTAATATAGTCAAAATTATTCAGACATGGAATTTTGACTTCATCGGATATCATTTTTTTTTTTTTTTTTTTTTTTTTTTTAAGAGAAGCAACACTCAGGAAATTCTTCCTATTAATTAACGTGTTGCTTCCTTTGGAAAGGGGATAGGGAAGAAGTGAAAGGTGGTGAAAGATGAAGGGCTTCAAATATGGCAACACTGTAATTGCGCGAGATATTGAATTTTTAGAACAGTTGTTGCGCGCCATCTGATGATGAGTTGGCGAACTTTGTTGAAGCTTTTTAGTGCATAGCCCTGTTATATTATTTTACTTCGGTGGGGTTAAATGCTATGGGAATACCTAAGGAGGACGCTGCGATATGTAATGAGGGATAGAAAAAACTCATACATATTACTATTTTTCATAAATTGATGTTGCCTTGGTTGGGGCTCGAACCCGCAACCTCACGTGTAACAGTCCAACGCGCTAACCATTACACCACAGCGCCCATCGGATATCATTAACCCACTTTAGCCTGGAATCCAATCCACGAATTTGATAACAATGCAAAAGCGTGTTTTTTATACCCTACACCACTATGTGGCCAGGGTATTATAAGTTTGTGCTGATGTTTGTAACACCAAAAAATATTGGTCCCAGACCCACCTTATAGTATACCGATCGACTCAAAATTTTTTTTAATTTCGATTTAACGATGTCCGTCCGTCTGTCTGTCCATGCATTTTTGTGCGCACTCTACAGGTCGCAAATATTAAGATATTTTGATGAAACTCAGTACACGGACCTATGTTGGCCCAAGGACGAAGCCTATTGATTTTGGTGAACATCGGTCCATGTTTAGACCTAGTGCCCATATAAGGGTCCTACCAAAATTATATTGTTCATACGCTGCAGGTCGCAAATATTAAGATATTTTGATGAAATTTGGTACACCGACCTATATCAGCCCAAGGCCGAACGAAGCCTATTGATTTTGGTTAACACCGGTCCATGTTTAGACCTAGTGCCCATATAAAGGTCCTCCCAAAATTATATTTTTTATACGCTGCAGGTCGCAAATATTAAGATATTTTGATGAAATTTGGTACACCGATTTATATCAGCCCAAGGACGAAGCCTATTGATTTTGGTTAACACTGGTCCATATTTAGACCTAGTGCCCATATAAGGGTCCCCTCAAAATTGGCTTGGTTACAAACTGCAGGTCGCAAATATTAAGATATTTTAATGAAATTTGGTTCGCTGACTCACATTATAGAAAATTGTGACACAAGTCCCATTTTAACCCATTCGAATTTCGGATCCAAACATTAGTTGGCTTTTAACCAGACTGGTGTAGGGTATTGTATAGTCGGCATGCCCGACTTTAACCTTTTTACTCGTTTTAAGTTAATTTTAAAACTTTTTTAAAATGTCTAATTTGGAGATGTCGATTACTAGTTGTACCACATAATAGTTGATATTAAAGAAAAAAAAAATAAATTGAAAAAATGATAATTCGAGTTTTTGTTTGGAGCGACTGCTTTCTAGGACATTTTACAAAAATTGCTTATTTTGTCAAAAATTTAAATGTTTTCATATAAGTAATTTTACATAGTTTTCGGAAAAATATCACTTAACTTTGGTTAGACTATAATCATCTTTACATTTGTTTAAAAAAAAATTTAACTCTTAATGGCCTGGGGTCAGAAAAGACCTATGAAACTTAATATTAATTATGTCTACGAGATTGTAAGCCATTAAATTGATAAAAAAAATCTCAACTGGATAAAAATAATTATTTTATGTAACATGATAAGGGTTTGGGATTTCCCGGCCTTTTTTATTTCCCGGGAAACGGAAATAAAAAAATTTGATTCCCGGGAAATATTTTTGAACAAAATTTTTAATGAAAACCACGTATATAAGTAATTTTTGTTTAAAAAAACACTATTTCAGTACAAATTCAGTCTGTGTAGTGAGAATTCAAAGTAAAAATATCAGAATGTTGAACATTTGATTTCGCATAAATTTCTCTTAGCACTACCAAATGAAATGAATGATTCCAGCAGAAAGCACCCACTACTGGACTGTCGGAAACCGTTTCATCACATTTGGCCCATTAGATATGGTGGCCACAATGTTATTTTCCAAAGACAAATAAAACTCTTCTAGTCTTATTTCTACAATTCTTCTTATTTCATCAGCATTACATCTTCCTGATATGTAAACCAACCCCAGGTTATAAAATGAATTATTTCCAAGTAAATGAATGTTCTTTTTAGTTTGACTCTAGATCATAAATTAATATCACTTTCTGTTTAAATTATTTTCAAATCAAAGAAAGATGATACAATTTTTTACTTAAAAATAAGTAAAAAAATCAACTAAATATTCCCCCATTCATCTTAAAACACATTGACACGGTGCAAAAATATAATTTAAATAATATACATTTAAATTTAAATTTAACGGTTCGTTGTAATTCAAAAATCTGTGGTTATCATACACAGAGTTGAATAGAATCAACTGAGATATCTTAAGAATTAAGGTTCAAAGCAAAATAGAGTAATAATAACAAAGGATAAAAATAGCATTGTTAAATTTCGTTGATGTTAGTCTAAGTTGAGTTGTTGATACGAAATTAGATTTTCTTTCAGCGGTCACCTAAGTAGACAACATTAAAATATTAGCCCACACAAGACGAAATACACTGATAATGGCTTTGCAGCGAAAGCCGAAAATACGTATTCTGTATTGCTGGTCTTATCAAATTCTTTCAAATATATTTTTATTCTTTGTAATTTACTTGTAAAAAATGGTATCATCTTTCTTTGATTTGAAAATAATTTAAACAGAAAGTGATATTAATTTATGATCTAGAGTCAAACTAAAAAGAACATTCATTTACTTAAAAATAAGAGATCAACTAAATATTCCCCCATTCATGAATTATTTCCGTTATACATATGTTCAAATATCTTTTGTGATATTCTTGTCCATTCATCTAAGATTATAATAAATCTCCTATTGTTAGAAATATTGCTCGATATTCCTTTTATCATGATATCTTTTACATGATTGTAGTAATTTAATATAATGTTCTTTACATCTGTTTAATTTTTTGGCATTGCCAGGTTTTTATAAAAACTTGCTCGAATAAACGAAGATCTAGTTATGGTGCGGATTGACATTCCGTCGACTGCGGCTAATTTGGATACCATTTCAGGAAATGTTTGCCCTACCATAAAATGTTCAATGCCTTTTTTCTTCGGGTACTTTGCTAATTTTAGCTGGAACGTTATTCTTGTTGTTGTTTTTTTCAAGAGAAGTTGAATGACCATCAATGTCGGATAACCAAATTTAGATACATCCGTTAACCACCCAGCAAAACTTTCTATTACCTGGTAATAAGGTTTGTAAGAAGAAATTAAGGTATGTAACCTCTTACTTTGCTATTCCAACAGCTATTATTTTAACAAGGGCATGTCATTGGAGGTATGTACTTTCCAAAAGAGGGCTAGGTAACAACATAAGAACATGTTACTTTAATGTTACATGTTAGGAGTTACGTAACCACTTACATAACCGATACTGAGCACAATACTACTTACATAACAGCTTAAAGTAAGGCCAAAATAATGTATTATAAACAGGTCTGAAATAACACATTAAAATTATGCGCTTACTTACTGTATAAAAATATATACTTACTTCTTACAAAAAAAATTAAAATAAGATGTTATCGTGTTGGTTTTTTATAAATGCTAAAACGAAGCATATTCATATTTAATTAATATTTACTCAGATTAATATAAAGTTAACAAAAAACATAAAAAATATTTCAGTCAATATGTATAAAACATATAAATTTTTTGTATCGAATATTTTAAATAGAAAATAACACTCATGTATCGCATTACAAATAACTCCTTATTTTGAGGTATTTGAATACACCATCGGTAATAAGTGGCTATTTCTATTAAGTGATCACGTATCAATTTAAAAGTACCCAGTGTAGAAACGGTAATGACATATCATTATTTTTTGGAGTATCAGTAATGACACCCACTTACCTTCTGCGTTATTTTAAAACATATAATAATGAGTTACTGATAACGACTTATTTTTTATCATTATTTCAAATAGAAAATAATTTTTTCGATTTTTTTGAAAATTTTTTGAAATCTATTTTTAGACTCAATACTTTTTAAACACTAGTAAGGATATATGTAACCACATATTTTTTGATTTTTTGTATGTTGGCGAGTAAGGTCAATTATGTTTTTATCTATTAAATATTACATGTCGATATAGCTCAGATGGTAGAGCTATTGACTATCAATCTG
The DNA here is from genome assembly GCA_949987735.1 of Leucophora obtusa. NCBI lineage: Eukaryota > Metazoa > Arthropoda > Insecta > Diptera > Anthomyiidae > Leucophora > Leucophora obtusa. The sequence goes on from OX465298.1 coordinate 88,911,226, forward strand.
TAGACCCAGGTTCGTTTCCCGCACCAGCAAATTTTATTTAAAAAAAAATACAATAAAAAATATTTTTTTTTATATAATTTATTTTTTTGAAAATCTATTTTTAGACTCATTATTTTTGTCAGTACTGGTAAGCACATAGGTAACTATATATTTTTTGATTTTTCGTATGCTGGTGTGTAACAACTCATTATTTTTCGCGACATCGCCATATAAAGGTAATAAGAAATGTAATAACAAAAGTAAGTAGTTACCATTACCAAGTATGTAGTTACATAACCACATATCTGGTACTGATTTTCTACACTGGGTAACTCCTTATTTTACGGTTTTAAAATATCCCATTTGTAATAAGTCGCTGCTATTATTTAGAACTCATGTTGTGTATTACAAGTAACTCTTTTCTTTGAGGTGTTTAAATATATCATTGGTAATAAGTTGATATTACTACCCAGTAGTTATGCAGCACATTATACGTAAGACTTTACATTTTAGTTATGAAATAATGCAATGGAGGGGTATGGTATTACCAGGTAATGTGTTCTGTAATACCAACATATTACCAAGGTTTTGCTGGGCATTAGTCTTTTAGGGCAAGTATTGCACTGCGCTGCACTTTTTAGCACAATATACTACAAAATAAAAAAATTGCTAAAATTATGTAAATTTTATATAAAAAAATTTATAAAAATCGAATTTTGAAAAACAATCAAAAAATATTTTTAAAAATCGAAAATTTTTTTTAAAAATTTTATAAAAAATCTATGTTTTATAAAAATTCAAAAACTTTATAAAAATCAATAAATTTTTGAAAAATCGATAAATTTTTAAAAAAATCGACAAATTTTAAAAAAATCTATAAATTTTTTAAAATTCGAAAATTTTGTAAAAATCGATAAATTTTCTAAAAGTCGATAAATTTTTGAAAAATTTACAAATTTTTAAAAAATCGACAAATTTTTAAAAAATCTAAAATTTTGAAAAATCGATAAATTTCTTAAAAATCAATAAATTTTTGCAAAATCGAAAAATTTTAGAAAAATCTACAAAATTTTGAAAAATTGATAAAATTTTGAAAAATCGATCAATTTTTAATAAATCGATAAATTTTTGAAAAATTTAATAACTTTCAGTAGTTTCAGTAGGGTTTTTCAATAAGAGCGCTACAAAAGTAAAAAAGTTTAAATAAAACAAAAAAAGGTTTTGGATATCAATGAAATTCTTTATTCCTGTGAAAGTACGTTCGATGCCATTATGTATGGAAATCGATCTCTTTTGCATAGCCACCACGGGCACGCTTGCAGAAGTCCAGACGCTGAACCCAATTTTCGACGGTTTTCAAGCATAAATCGGCCGATACTGCTGCAATTTCACGTTCGATATTCGTACGAAGTTCATCAATCGTCGCTGGCTTGTTGGCATAGACCATAGATTTGACGTAGCCCCAGTCTCAATTGCTGATCTGCTAAGACGATTAAGACGACCATAAATTGGACGTAGCGCTCTTAACGTTGAGGCCACTGACTCCGAATTTCGGTATTAAATTTTAATAATTTCGACTCGTTGTTGGCTCGTATATCTTTCCATCATGAAATGGCAAACCTTACTGAAGAGAAATGTCAAAAGAGCGCACAGAGGGTTGAAATATACCAAAAGTGAGGATTAATTCAAAAGCTGAACTTTATCCTACACATTCGTGTGTGGTACTGGGTGAAAGGTAATTAAATTCTACATCACAATTTGCCAAAAACTTTTTTTTTGAGTAAATTACTCTATCGACTGTGAGCTTTCAAAGTCAAATAATTTTTAAAAATTTTTTGTGCCGCGCCTAAACTGAAAATTGAGATATTTTGGGTGCTGATAATTCTTATTAAGCCTTCTAAAAGTAATTTTATTAAAATGGAACCATCAACTTCAGGTATTTGGCTACATAATTGCATTAATGTTTTTTCGATAAATGTTTTGCAAATATTTTTAATATTTTTTTTAAAAAGTGCTCCATATTTGGGGTATTTTTGATATATACACAGAGTTTCAACAAATTTCTTGTTGCGATCCAGCAAATTTTATTAAGTGATATTTTAATATAGTATTTTAGCTTATATATTCCACACCAAACTTTTGCAGAGGCACCGCGTTTTTTTACTTATTAAAATTTTTGTGAAAGGACTCCAGTTGCTAAATACTTAATCTGAAAAAACAAACAACAAATCAACTTGTTTGTTTTTAACTCTCTTTTGTCTTTATTTTCGGTATTAAAGTTATTGTTATAAATGAGTTTGGTTTCTATCAGAGATGGTTGCGTGAGTTAATTTTGACTCACGCTCACTTACAAAAAATAATTTCTGTTTTATTTACACCGAATTCTAATTTTTGCATATGTTCGTGCTTTGTATTTTGTATTGATTGTGTCTGCTTACTGTGATGTTATTTATTTGAAGTGTTGTGTAATTGTACATTACTCGTTATTTGGTACAAGGGAAAACGAATAACATTTTGCAAATTATAAACAATTAAACCCAAAACAATTTTTATTTCTCGTCGGGAATTACGTAATTTTATGAAAAATTCAGAACCTCAATTACTAAAAGATAAATTTAAGCTTCTGAGGTGGGATGTAATCAAACGTGTGAACCCTTCAGATATGGTCGATTTTATAAAAAGATTTAATAAATTCTGTTCAGAATATAAGACTCGGTGGGAAAAATGTGTTAGAAAGGAAGAAGCTTTTTTAAAAAATTATAATAATTGGCTTGATGCTTCTATCTGTTTTGTTCCACCACCAACACCATTAACAAAACGAGGACGCAAGGACGTCTCATTTGAGGAATGTAAAGAAAACACAAAAGCAAAGAAATGTAAGGAGGTAATGCGGCAAATAGACTATACAAGTCACTTGCACAATAACGAGTTTGTTCAAGTCACTTTACTCGCCACACACCACTCAAGTAAACTGTGCAATATTCATTTTAATTTACACATAGCAGCAGAAACATGTAGCGGATTGTTATTGCTATGAGGAAATATTAGTCCTTAAAAGCTTTATTTTACACTTTGCGCAGGCCAAAATACCAGAAATTCGTTGGTGATGACAATAAATTTATATTAACATTTTTTACTTTACGTTTATTGATACTTTTAATTTTTTTATCCGTATTTATGATGTTCACTCTTCAAAAATTACTGCTGAACTGTGCTAATTTCAGCATACACCTCGCAAATGACTTGCACAAGTTCTAAAATATTGCGTAAAAATCAAAATCGTTTTGATTTTTACTCAAGTCTAAAAATATACTTGTACAAGTACACAAACCAGGCCACACACTGTTCAACTGACCTGCACAAACTCATTATTGTGCAAGTAACTTGAGTAGTCTATAGGCCGCATAAGAGACAATATTCCTTTACCTGTTTTGGCTCACGCCACACAAATGAGCTTGAGAGCTTCTGGAAAAACTGATGCTTCAAAAATAGTTAAGGAAATAATATCATCTCCAACAAGAGCGACAAAATATAGAAAAAGTTTAGAAAACGTACAAGCACAGCAATTAAGTGCGGAGGAAGCACTTTCGGTTTTAGTTGAAGCGAAGTTAACTCGACACCAATATAATATCATTAGAAAAGCCGCGCCTGATAAATTTCCTTCATATACAAAAGTCCAAGAAGCTAAGAAAAAATGTTATTTATTTATTTATTTTATTTATTTATTTTGATATATCCTGTACAACAAGAGTAAATCTTATAATTAAAGTACAGGAAAGCAGTTTGTGGAAAACATATATTGCAAATTGTAAAAAAATAATAATACAAATTAAACCGTATTCTAATACATAAGTAAAAAATTTTCTAATATCACAAAGAAGAAAAAATAAATATTAACAATAATTTAATTTAATACGTCTGTCAAAGAGTCAACATTGTAAAAAACAAAAATATAATTAAAATTAGGCAAAAATATTGAAAAGAAAATGTCTAAAGCTGTTTGCGTTGCTGTTGAGCTGCTGGTTTGCTGGAAGATCTCTCCAAAGACGTGCAGCATTTATGTAAAAATGCCATTCAGATACATGATATCGGTGCATAGGTATTATTGTCCTTCTTCCCCTTTTGGATATGGCAAACTGTATAAGGGCATAAAGATACGGAGGATTCTTTGTATAAATAATTTTATGATAAGCTAAAAGTACTCGTATCTTAAGAAGGCTCTCGAAAGATACACCATAGAGTTTTGTGTCAAATAATGACACATGATCAGTCCTTCTCAAGCCATAAACATATCTGATGATATTGTTGTATAAAACGGTTAATTTGCGCTTACTAGTACTATCGCAATTCCCAAAAAGTTCACAACCATATATTAAACCGGGGATTAGGTATGACTTTGCGAGCAATATTCTCACTTTCAAAGGAGTAAAAAACTGTGTTGACCAAAGAGGCCTTAACTTAGCGTAGGTTTCACCAACAAGAGAGTTAATATGATTTGTCCATGTTAAATGTTTGTTGAAAATGATACCCAGGTTTTTGGCCGCTTCTGCGATCTCAATTTTTCCTCCATTTATATGTATTTCATTTTCGATAATTGGCACAGTTCGTTGATTGTGAATTACAACACATTTGGATTTCTGAGGATTGAGACAAAGCCCGTTTGCTGTAGCCCATATATATATTCTATTTAAATCAAAATTAATTTTCGTAATAGCTTCTTGAATTGAGTGTACAGGACTGCTTAAATACAATTGGACATCATCCGCATACATATGTAGTCTGCAGTATGAGAGCTGAATCGGCAAATCATTTGCATATATGGAAAAAAGCAGAGGCCCAAGAACAGACCCTTGGGGCACTCCCCTAGTAAGTGTCAGCAAATTAGACCATTTATTATTAACGTAGACAGATTGTGTGCGATTATTTAGATAAGAAAATAAAAGCTGTGTTGATGATGAAGAAAATTTAAAGAAATGTCTAAGTTTCATACATAACGTATAGTGGTCAACCGTGTCGAACGCCTTAGAGTGGTCAAGGAGTATCAAGAAATTAACCTTGCCATTATCGAGTTCACGTCATATATTTTCCGAGACATCAATCAGAACTGTAACATAGCTATGATTAGAACGAAACCCAGATTGTTTATCAGACAGCAGACATTTATCCCTAATATACTCATTCATTTGACGGTGTAGAATCTTTTCCAGAACTTTTGAAAGGAAACACAAAATGACAATTGGTCGAAACTCAGTATTTGTCTTCGGGAGTGGTACAATTTTGGCGTGCTTCCATTTTAACGGAAAAGTGCTTGTCATAATGATTGTATTGAAAAGGTGAGTTAAATAGGGCAAAAGTAATGGCAACATTATCTTTAAAAATTTCGGATGTATATTATCGTAACCTACTGCTTCTGATTTTATTAATTAAAAGGTTGATATGATATCAAACTGGGTTATGCAAGAAAACTCAAATGTATTAATATCATCAAGAGTAGAGTTGTTATTACCTGATGGGAAGTTGTAAAAGTTGTCGTTAATTTGGACTGTTGGTAGGTTTGTAAAAATACTGTTTAAGTCATTAGCATCAACATCGCAGTTCGTTTTATCTGCCCTGCCAATTCCGATTTCATGAATGGTTTTCCAAGTTTTCTTCGATTCGAGAGCAGAACCAAAGCGTTTAGAATAATATTCTCTTTTTGAAATTCTGATTTTATTATTAACCTCCCTCCTAGCAGTACGATATTCAACTTTCAACTCAGGAGTTTTAAATCTCTTCCAACTTGAATAAGCAACATCTCTCTTTTGAATTAATTGTTTAATAGCTAATGTAAACCATGGTTTTGATTTTCCCAAAATGTTCCTAGATTTTAGTGGAACAGCATCATTATATAGTCGCTGAATATTATTTTCAAAAAACGATAATTGCTCATCCACGGAAGACATAAAATACATACTTTCCCAGTCAATTCTTAAAAATTCTTCATATAACAAATTATAATTTATACACTTGAAGTCCCGGTAGTAACAAATCTGATCTGCCGGTTGAATTTCAAAATTATACGTTAAAAATATCAAATCATGTTTTGAGAAACATGAAGCCGAAACCTGGTGGTACAATAGTACATTTGATATTTTGGCAACAAAAAAAAGATCTATCAGTGAATTATTTGAGGTTGTATCGTGTGTTGGAACAGTTACATTAACGGGCATGAGTCCAAGTGATGACATTTCATCAGTAAAGTTTGATTCCGTTAGTATATTGGAATTGAAGTCACCAGATATTACAATATCGTCATAGGCAACGGTTAAGTTTTCCAATTTTAACACAAAATCAGAAAAAGATATTCTCTTATGTGGCCTGTAGACGCAGCCAATAAGTATTTTTCTACCAAAAAATACAAGTTCAACAAAAATAAACTCAACCTTTTCCTCTCTACGCGACTTAAACCAAAATTTACAAGATATATTATCTTTTACGAAAATGGCAACTCCACCCGCATGACCATCTCCGTCAGTTCTAAAAACTTTGTAGCTATTTAGACAAATAAGACTGTCCGGCGTTTTATCCGAAAACCAGGTCTCGGAAACACAAACGATATCAACATTTGAGTTTTCGAAAACCAGTCTGAACTCATCGATCTTGTTGTTTAAACTTTGAGCGTTTATGTAAGCGATTGTAACACCATGTCTCTGTTTGGCAAATATCCTTACCATATTCATTGTCATGTCTTTGGAGCTTCCAACTGGACCTCCATTATCTCCCATAAAAACAAAAATATCTTCCTTCAAAACAACCACCCCTAACAGCAACGCAATAAGTATTAGCAGTGTAATAGGTTCCTTCTTCAAAAGTTGTTAATAAAAAATACAAATATAATATTTTAGATAAAAGAAGGTAGAACAAAATTATAATAAAATTAAAAATAGTGAAGATTATGCAAATTTTTAAATTAAAATATAAACAAAATAATATAATTATATGCATTTGTAAAAATATCAAGTTTTTCCTTCGGCAGAAATTATATATTATGTAAAATATCGAAAAATTGCAATGTTTAAGTTGAAGGTCGAAAAAATTGTTTTAATTCATCAAGGAATTCTATTTTCAATGGCTCATCATCTGCATTTTGTTTAACATATACGATCCCGCGCTGTGTATAGGCAGTTGCTAGAAGTTGGTCTTTCTTTAGACCAAGTGCACTTTTAAATATTTGATAATTGTGAGGAGTTAGATTTTCGTTTATGTAAAAGGGTTCATCACTATTAAAACCTGCATGATGCAATCTAAGCGATGTTTTACTTTTATTACGAAATGCCGATACAGCCTTTAGGGAAAAGTTCTTTTCATAAGGCGAGTTCAGTTTAACAACAATAGGAGGATTGTCCACATCACGAATATTTTTAAAATGTTTGACGCGAGAAATTGATTTAAAAAATGTTATAGAAATGTTTACTGAACGGCATATATTTTCAAAAATCCATTGTAAATCCTCATTATCATAACATGGTATGTTAGTTATGCGTAAATCAGATGCAACAATAGAATTATCTTGTTTATGCATTTTTGCAGTCAAATTTTTAACTTCAGCTTTTAGCTGAACAATTTCTTTGTTTACATCATTTATTATTTCTGTTTTTAAATCAGTGAATCTCTTTTCTATTTTAATAAAAATACTTGTTTTGGTTTCCTCTATCATTGTTTGTATAAGTTCCGAACGCTCGCTAATATATTGACTTTATTTTGTAAATTGAGTGTCAAGCCAATTGTACAGACGAGTGACAGAGAAGTTTGAGCCTGAAAACACGAGATCCGATAGATTACTCGACGAAGAGCTCAAATTAGCCTCACTTGCATTTCTCTTAGTGCGCTTATTGCCGGTCATTTTAATTAAATTTAGTTTAAGTGTTTAAAATAGAAATTATAAACTCAGTTGTTATTGTTGTTGTAGTTTTTATTTTGTTTGTTTATTTGTTTTGTTAAACTCAGTTGTTATTGTTGCCGTTGTTTTTATTTTGTTTGTTTATTTGTTTTCCCGAGTAAAAAAAATTATATGTAATCATATATGGCATATATTACAATATATAATTATATGGTACCTCATTAACAAAATCTTTAATTCAGTTCCAGATATGATAATATATGGTACTATATATAGTGCGATATATATTTATATATGGTGCTATTTAAGCAATATATTATCATATACGGTGACATTCAAACCATATATTATCATATATGGTGCCATTCAAAACATATATTATCATATATGGTACCATTTAAACCATATATTATTATATATGGTGCCATTTGAACAATATATGACCATATATGGTACCTCATGATCAAAATTTTTAATACAGTTCCAGATATGATAATATATGATACTATATATAGTGCCATATATATTTATACATGGTGTTATTTAAGTAATATATTACTATATATGGTGCCATTTAAACCATATATTATCATATATGGTGCCATTTCAACAATATATGCTCATATATGGGACCTCATGAACAACATTTTTAATACAGTTTCAGATATAATAATATATGCTACTATATATGGTGCAATATATATTGATATATGGCATCATATGTATTGACATTTAAACCATACATTATGATATATGGTGCCATTTCAACAACATTTTTAATACAGTTCCAGATATGATAATATATGCTACCATATATAGTACCATATACTTTGATATATCGTATCATTTAAACAACCCGAGTAAAAACAGTTATATATATTCGTATAAAATGCGATTAAGTTATATCTGTATAAATATACTGTTTCATCCGAAAAATGGCCCGATGTAATTGTATCAGTTGTTTATCAGTTTTTATCTAATTGTATTAGTTTAGATCTCAACTAATAAAATTATACATTAATCAGATGAAATTATATCCGATTTTTGACCTGATACAATTTTAACGTTTTATATCTATTGGTATATGTTTAGATCGTAGTTGGTACAATTTTATATAAATAAAATATATTTGTATCCGACATTTGCCTTATATAATTGTATCAAAGTTTTAAAGCAGATATAATTGCATCAGGTCAAAATTCAGATATAACTATATAAGCTTGTATATTTGGATCTAAACTAATACCATGCGACATAAACCCATAAACTTGTATCAGCCCGAGTAAAAAAAATTGATCTCGCGCAATATCTAATTATATCCAATTTGATATTGTTTAAGATCTGCTGTAATATCTAGCTGATCCATTTAGATCTCAAAATTGGGTGTATCCAATCATATCGTATTAGATCCCATTGTATATATGGGGATAAACTAAGATCAAGTTATATCTCAAAATTGGGAGGTCCAGTGATATCTTTGGGGATAAACCTAGATCTATTTTGATCCGAAAATTGGCGGATCCAGCTATATATTTGCGGATATTTTTAGATCTAATTTGATCCGAAAAATGGCGGATCCAATTAGATCCAGCTATATATTTGGGGATAAACTTAGATCTAATTTGATCTCAATTTTGGCAGATCAAATTAGATCCCGCAATATATTTGTGGATAAACGTATATCTAATTTGATCCGAAAAAGTGGCAGATCGAATTAGATCTAGCTATATATTTGGGGATAAACTTAGATCCAATTTGATCCGAAAAATGGCACATCGAATTAGATCCAGCAATATATATGTGGATAAACTTAGATCTAAATTTATCCGAAAAATTCCTAACCGAATTAGATCCAGCAATATATATGGGGATAAACTTGGATCTAAATTTAACCGAAAAATGGCAGATCAAATTAGATCCAGCAATATATTTGGCGATAAACTTGGATCTAAATTTATCAGAAAAATGGCAGATCGAATTATATCCAGCAATTTATTTCGGTATTAAAATGGCAGATCGAATTAGAAACAGCAATATATTTGGGGATTAACATCTAAAAGTATCCATAAAAATGACAGATCAAATTAGATGCCGCATTATATTTGGGTACTACGTACGATCTCCATTTATGTGGGATTAAATAAGATCCCAGACATATATTGCCAACTGTTCAAAAAATAATAGACTGGCAGAGCACTGATTGTATAAAAATTACAATATTTTGTTAAAATAAGGTTTAAACTCAGAAGGGCTCGAGTTCAATATGCATTTCTTTTACAAAATGAATTTCTTTTTATAAAATTAAAATTTTTTTTTCTATTCATTTTTTTATAAAATTATATATTTATTTTTTTATTAAATTGAAATCCTTGAATAAAATAATTTTATTTACATCTTTTTGACGCTCTACACCATTTCCAATTGTATTAATTGTTTTAAAATTTATCAATTGTATTTCAGAAATAATCAATTGAATTTCAGTTTTATCAATTGTGTTTCAGAACTCATCAATTATTTTTCACATTTATGAATTGTATTTCAGAACTAGTCAATTGAAGTTCAGTTTTATCAATTGTGTTTCAGAAATTATTAATTGTATTTCCGAAATTCGCAACTGTATTTCAGAAATTATCAAACTGTATTTCAGAAATTATCAATCGTATTTCTGAAATTATGAAATGTATTTGAGAAATTTTTCTCTATTAGCTATGGAATTCTGAAATAGATTTCATTATTTCTGGACACAACTAAATAAATAAATAATTAAATTTGCGTAATATTGTAGTTTCTGAAGTGCAAATAATATTTTGTGATATACAATTAAAATTTTCTAAAATACATTTAATAATTTCTGGAATACCTTTTTTCGATGCTTATAAGTTAGCTCGAAATGCTTTTATCATTCATTTAATTTGTAGCTATCACACATCTATAACAAGTCTCGTTAGATTAGAGTGTAGAGGTCTTGGCTGACAATCTGGTGGACTGGGTTAAATTTCATGTTTTTAAAAGCAAATATTAAAAAAAGTTTTCTCAATTTTTTCAAAAATGTTTTTTGAAATCTATTTTTTGCCAAGATAGTTAATGCAACGTTCTGCCAACGCATAACCGACCATCGCCAACGGTTTGCCAGCATTGTGCCGATTATATTTTTCTGTCTGGGATGTTAAACTTAAACCTATTGTATATTAACATTAATTAACACTATATTTTTATTTTTATGAAATACATTTTTATTTTATTATAAGTTAACATTAAATTAAATTTTAGATAATGGCACCAATTTGTAGTTGTAATTATTATATATTAAATCGTATATTCATAAACATTCTATACAGTTAGACGAGGTTTATGGAACTATTTAACTTTATAAAGTGTTTATAAATTATAACTTAAATGTACATATATATATGTTAAATGTACGTGAACAAATTGTTGATATGGACCCACAAATTGTATCTCAACTGATATTGGAATTATTGTACCATTACCATACATCAATATATATTAAATGATATACATATATTACAATATATGACACTGTATTATAAATATTGTTAATGAAGTAACATACATTATTCAAATTAAACCATATATGGAATTGTATTCAAAATGTTGATGTGGTACCAAATTTGACCATATATTGTTTAAATTGTGCCATATATGACAATATATTGTTTAAATGATACCATATATGTCTATATATTAATATTGTTTAAATGACACCATATATCAATATATATGGTAGCATATATTATCATATCTGCATCTGTATTAAAAATGTCGTTCATCAGGTACCATATATGAGCATATATTGTTGAAATGGCACCATATATGACAATATATGGTTTAAATGGCACCATATATGGTAATATATTGCTTAAATAACACCATATGTAAATATATATGGCACTATATATGGTAGCATATATTATCATATGTGGAACTGTATTAAAAATATTGTTCATGAGGTACCATATATGGGCATATATTGTTGAAATTGCACCATATATGATAATATATGGTTTAAATGGTACCATATATGATAATATATGGTTTGAATGGCACCATATATGATAATATATGGTTTGAATGGCACCATATATGATAATATATAGCTTAAATGACACCATATATAAATATATATCGCACTATATATAGTACCATATATTATCATATCTGGAACTGAATTAAAGATTTGGTTTATGAGGTACCATATATGACCATATATTGCTTAAATGGCACCATATATGATAATATCTAGTTTAACTGTCACCATATATAATTATATATTGTTTAAATGATACCATATATAATTATATATTGCTAAAATGCCACCATATATATTAAGATATAGTTCTATATATAACTATATATGCAATAAGATCAACCATGTTATGTAATATATAATTATATATGCCATATCTAATATTATGAAGGCCGATATCTAATTAGATGAAATTATATATGGCATAATATAAGGAAAATTTTTCGGAAAAAACGTCATATATAATTATATATGGATATACATAACCACATGTCTAATTATATATTGTAATATATGCCACATATGATTATATATAATTTTTTTTACTCGGGAGGTCAAAAATCAGATAAAATTTCATCTGTTTAATATATAATCTAATCAGTTAAGATCTAAACTGATGCAATGAGATAAAAAGTGATAACCAACTGACACAATTATATCGGGCCATTTTTCGGATGAAATGGTATATGGATCACATTAAATTATATATTACCATATAAAGCTACATATTAATTTTTTTTAATAGGGAACCCAAATAAAAATAGTTACATATAGTCATATATGTGATTAAGTTATATTTGTATAAATATACAGTTTCATCCGAAGAATGGCCCGATATATTTTTATCAATTGTTTATAAATTTTTATCTAATTGTATCAGTTTAGATCAGACCTGATTAAATTATGTGTTAATCAGATGAAATTGTATCCGATTTTTGACTTGATGCAATTTTATCGGTTTATATGTAATGGTGTCAGGTTTGATCGTAATTGGTTCAATTTTATATAAATAAAATATAATTGTATCCGACATTTACCTTATACAATTGTATTAAAGTTTTAGACTGATATCAGGTCAAAATTGGGATATAACTTTATAATTTTGTATACAAATATATCTATTTGGACCTAAACTGATACCATGTGATATAAACCAATAAAATTGTATCAGGTCAAAAATCAGATACAATTTCATCTGATTAACACATAATTTAATCAGGTCAGATCTAAACTGATACAATAAGTTAAAAACTGATAAACAACTGATACAATTTTATCGGGCCATTTTTCGGATCAAATGGTACATGGATGACTCTAAGTTATATATTACCATATATAGCTCCATATTATTTTTTTAATAGGGAACATACCATATATGGTGCCATTTAAACAGTATATTGTCATATATGGTGCCATTTAAACAATATATGGTCATAAATGGTAACTCAACTACAATATTAACTGTATTTCAGAAGCTATTAATTGCATTTCACAAATTTTAAATGTATTTCAGAAATTATGGAATGTATTTCAGAAATTATTAATTGTATTTCAGAAATAATCAAATCTATTTCAAAACTTGTTGATTGTTTATCATAGTTAATAGAGAAAAATTTCTAAATTACATTTCATAATTTCTGAAATACAATTGATAATTTCTGAAATACAGTTTGATAATTTCGGAAATACAATTAATAATTTCTGAAACAGAATTGATAAAACTGAACTTCAGTTGACTAGTTCTGAAATACAATTCATAAATAATTGATAAGTTCTGAAATACAATTGATAAAACTGAAATTCAATTGATTATTTCCGAAATAAAATTAATAAATCTTAAAAACAATTAATACAATTGAAATGGTGTAGAGCGTTAAAAAGATGTAAATAAAATTATTTTATTCAAAGATTTCAATTTAATAAAAAAATAAATATATAATTTTATAAAAAAATTTATAGAAAAAAAAATTTTAATTTTATAAAAAGAAATTCATTTTGTAAAAAAAATGCATATTGAACTCGGGACCTTCTGAGTTTAAACCTTATTTTAACAAAATATTGTAATTTTTATAAAATCAGTGCTCTGCCAGTCTATTATTTTTTGAACAGTTGGCAATATATGTCTGGGATCTTATTTAATCCCAAATAAATGGAGATCTTACGTAGTACCAAATATAATGCGGCATCTAATTTTATCTGTCATTTTTATGGATATTTTTAGATGTCAATCCCCAAATATATTGCTGTTTCTAATTCTATCTGCCATTTTAATACCTAAATAAATTGCTGGATCTAATTCGATCTGCAATTTATGGAAAAAATTAAGATTTTACCAAATCACTAAATATATCACTGGATTCAATTCGATCTGCAACTTATAGAAAAAGTTAAGATCTTACGCAATCCCGAAATATATTACTGGATCTAATTTCATCTGTTATTTTTTTCATAAATTTAGATCTTACGTAATCCCCAAATATAATCCTCGATCTTATTCGATCTGCCGTTTTCCAGATAAAGTTAGATACAACTTAATCTTAAAATATATATGTGACCTTCTCCGAGAAAAGGGACCTAGTGTGTGAAAATTAAGTTTTGAGAAGAACGCATTTAAAGTTTCATAACGCATTATCACTTTAAACACACCTTCAGTTGGGAGATGCGATTTGGTATGGTTAGGTGCCTCAACTCATTTCATCTTATTCTACACCCTTTTAGGTACCAGAATCCACTCTTAAGTCCAAACCCGTTTTTTGACACACTAGGTCCCTTTTCTCGGAGAAGGTCACATATACCTAGATCTACTTTTTCGTATAAATTTAGATCCAAGTTTATCCCCATATATATTGCTGGATCTAATTCGATCTGCCATTTTTCTGATAAATTTAGATCCAAGTTTATCCCCAAATATATTGCTGGATCTAATTTGATCTGCCAATGTTCGGATCAATTTATGTCCAAGTTTATCCCCAAATATATTGCTGGATCTAATTCGATCAGGCATTTTTCTGATAAAGTTAGATCCAAGTTTATCCCTAAATATATTACTGGATCTAATTCGATCAGGCATTTTTTTGATAAAGTTAGATCCAAGTTTATCCCTAAATATATTACTGGATCTAATTCGATCTGTCATTTTTCGTATCAAATTAGATCTAAGTTCATCCACAAATATATAGCTGGATCTAATTCGATCTGCCATTTTTCGGATCAAATTAGGTCTTACTAAATCCCAAAATATATTGCTGGATCTAATTTGATCTGCCAGTTTTCAGATCAATTTATATCTAAGTTTATCCACAAATATATTGCTGGATCTAATTCGATGTGCCATTTTTCGGATAAATTTAGATCTAAGTTAATCCACAAATATATTGCTGGATCTAATTTGATCTGCCATTTTTCAGATCAATTTATATCTAAGTTTATCCACAAATATATTGCTGGATCTAATTCGATGTGCCATTTTTCGGATCAAATTAGATCTAAGTTTATCCCCAAATATATTGCTAGATCTAATTCGATCTGCCACTTTTTCGGATCAAATTAGATCTAAGTTCATCCACAAATATATTGCTGGATCTAATTCGATCTGCCAAAATTGAGATCAAATTAGATATAAGTTAATCCACAAATATATAGCTGGATCTAATTGGATCCGCCATTTTTCGGATCAAATTAGATCTAAAAATATCCCCAAATATATAGCTGGATCCGCCAATTTTCGGATCAAAATAGATCTAGGTTTATCCCCAAAGATATCATTGGACCTCCCAATTTTGAGATATAACTTGATCTTAGTTTATCCCCATATATACAATGGGATCTAATACGATATGATTGGATACACCCAATTTTGAGATCTAATTGGATCAGCTAGATATTACAGCAGATCTTAAACAATATCAAATTGGATATGATTAGATATTGCGCGAGATCAATTTTTTTTACTCGGGTTGTTATATTTTTGTTTTTAATGTTTTGTTTTTATGCTTAAAGCCTGGATCAGCCAGACGTAAACGTAAACGTATCTCTGCATAGCTGAATTAATAAGTTAAATAAGAACAGGAGATGTGTTGTGTTTTTTGTTTCATTCTTATGCATGCAATATAGAGCAAACGTAAATATACAACGAAAATCTATTCACAACAAATTTTCGTTGTGTATTTACGTTTTCTCTATATTGAATGCATAAGAATGAAACAAAAAACACAACACATCTTCTGTTCTTATTTAACTTATTAATTCAGCTATGCAGAGCTACGTTTACGTTTACGTCTGGCTGATCCAGGCTTAAATGTTGTAGACTTTATTAGTTTTTCAAAGCATAAACAATTAAATGCATTTAAAGATTATTAATGCAATATTTAAAAGCAGTTTATTAAATTTTATTTAATTTTTATCCAGAACAAGAACATATGAACAGTGTTGCCATTTCAGTGCTTTTCGGGTATTTTTTGGTGCTTTTTTCATTCCCGTACCCGGTGATTTCTTACAAATACCCGTTTATAAAAAGCGGGTATTTACAGTGCTTTTTCAGATTTCTGGCAGTGCTTTTAGTGCTTTTTGTACAGTTTATATTTTTGGTATTTGTTCTCCTTTTTTCAATTTTTCTTGAATTTCCTGTCAAAGTTGAAAAAATAATACGAAATATACAAAAACTACATTTTTTCACAATGTTTGTAGTACAATTTTAAATAACAACTTCGTTATATTTAAACTTCAAAATTTTGAAATATAAGTTTGGTGCTTTTTTACCCCTTTTTTGGTAATTTTTTTAACCTTTTTTACACGATTTTACAAAGTAAAATGTGTTTTTAAAATCTTTACTTAAATTTTTCAAAAAATTATTATCGTGCTTTTTTACCCCATTTTTGGTAAATTTTTACCCTTTTTACCCGTTTTCAAAATGCTCACGGTGCTTTCCTGCCTTCAAGAGTTGGCAACACTGCATATGAATATTTCTGAAACATCAGCGCAAGTAAGTCTGCAAGGACTGTTAGATCATACCACTGAGCGTCTAGTTATGGTACAGAATTCTGTACTGGATTCATTAAACAACGAGGAAATATCGCAAATGACTTTGTACTCTAAGTGGGGCTTTGACGGAAGTTCGGGCCATAGCTCTTATAAACAAGCATTTCACGGATCTGAAGCTAGTGATTCTGCGGTATTTATAACATCTATTGTGCCATTAAAAATTGTTTGTTTGAATAAAACAATTTGGCAAAATCCTCGACCTTCTTCTACTAGATTTTGTAGACCCATAAAAATTGAATTTTTGAAAGAAACCGTAAGTACTTCACAACTTGAAAAAGAAAGAGTAGAAAATGAAATCAAAACTCTGAAGGATTCCGTGGTTTTAGTAGGTGATAAATCAATAAAAATAAATCACAAACTTATGTTAGTGATGATTGATGGCAAAGTGTGTAATGCTATAACCGAAACAACATCCACACAAAAATGTTACGTTTGTGGTGCTACGAGCAAAGATTTCAACTGTATTGATGAAATGATTGCCAGAAATGTGAACAAGGATACATTTCAGTTCGGTTTATCTATTCTCCATGGCTGGATTAGGTTTTTTGAGTGTCTTCTTCATGTGGTATATAAATTACCACTTAAAAAGTGGCAAGCTAGGTCAGATCATGACAAACAAGTTGTTAAAGACACAAAAACAAGAATTCAAAAAGAGTTCAAAGAAAAAACTGGATTGATCATTGACAAACCAAAACCAGGCTTTGGCAAAACAAATGATGGCAATACCGCGAGAAGGTTTTTTAAGAATGCAGAAGTTTCCTCAGAAATAACAAAAATTTATCTAGATTTAATAAACAGAATGCATATAATACTTATTGTCGTGTCATGTGGCCACGAGGTCAATAGTGAAAAGTTTAGTGACTTTGCACACAATACTGCAAAACATTTTGTTAAAATATATCCATGGTACAAAATGTCACCTACCCTTCATAAATTTTTTATACACGGACCGGAAATAATATCCAATGCCCTTTTGCCAATTGGTGAGCTATCAGAGGAAGCGCAAGAGGCTAGAAACAAAGACTTTAAAAACTATAGGGAATACTTTGCGCGTAAATGCAGCCGGAAAAAAACTAATGAAGACATATTTAATAGATTTCTGCTTACTTCAGATCCATATATTTCCAGCATGAGTAAAACTAATATAAAAAAAATACACACAAAATACCGCAGGTGGCTTTGGAATTATTAATTCTTCCCAAAGAAGGCGACAATGATGATGAGGATTCTGATCATGATAATGATGATTATGATCATGATGATAATGATCATTATAATGATAATGATGATTATGGTGATGATGTTGAAGATATCTAAAGCTATTATCACAATTATACCCAAAATGGATTTAAATGCATATATACTATGTACATATAATTTTTCTCTTCTTTTTTAAATAAAAAAATATTTTCTATCAGTTTTTTTTCAAAAACCTTATTTTTTTACTAAATAAGTACAGTTATTCCAAAAAAAATTTATATCAACAATAATTGGCTTCCCTGAATTAATCCTCAGTTTGCCTATGTTTCAACCCACTGTGGAGCGGCAAGAAATATGGCGTCATTTGCTGTCCCTGTCTTTCTGCTTTTGTAGCGTCCCTGTTGAACAACCCTTTATAACATATATTTTTTAATATTAAAATATATGATAATATAAAATATTGTATGCGACCTTATATGTTTTTATATGATGATATATTAGAAATCTTTTTAGAAATTTTCTCATATGTAATCATATATCAGTATTTGCTTTATTGCAAATTATATATATAGGAATATATTATTCATAAAACCGTTCAAAATTTTATATATAAATAGATACGAAAAGTATTTATAATTTTATTTTTTATATAACAATATCGTCGGCTTGCCTGCAAGTAGTGTTATGTGTTCTTTGACAGGCTTTCAGGAGGGCGAAAAAACTGATTTATATTATCCTTTTAATATATTTCATTGACATCATATGCCTTAATAATGATTCCCGATTAAAAAAAATTGATATGGGGCTTTATATAGTGGTATGTAATTTAGCATGTATCTTCATACAGTTTTATCCGAGAAATGGGCCCATATAATTACATAAGTTTGCATCAATTCACTTAAAATTGGATAACATCAGATATAAATATATCCGAATAATGGCGCGATACAATTTGATCAGATTTTATATAGTGACATAAAATTATAGCTGAAATGGTACAAACATATAGAAAATCATATATTGTCGTATCCGGTTTATGCACAAATCTTAAATATTCGCAGAAGTAATTACCTGAGAGTGCGTGTTTTTGTCAGACCTAAGTCACTTGCGAAAAGTTCATGATTTTTTACATTAAACTTTATGAAAACTATTAAACTTTTTTGGATTTTGACAAATGAATATGTTACAGAAAACAACAAACACCTTTACTGTTGTTTTAAACTCTTTGTATAAATTGTCTAGCAAAGTTTAAAAACTGGGATTATAAAAAAATTATAGAGAATTTCTTTCCATTGCAAAATTTATTTTTAACAGTCTCTGGAAAAATTACATCGAAAAAAAAAATTTTAAAAACTTAGAAAAATTGTTTGATATTTTGTTGTTTTAAAAAAGTAAGTTTTAGATTTTAAAGAAATTTGAGAGCTAAAATAAATTAATAAAAATAATTTGCAAGACTGATTGCACAAATACAGAAAATAAATGTTACAATTTCTTACTTTGACTCTAACTGAAGACTCCTAATGCTGCAAATGAAATAAGTTCTTTTGTCAAACGGAAATTTATAAAATTTCTAAAATAAACTTGATTTCAGATTTTTCACATACATATTTTAGTTTATAAGATATAAAAAATATGAGGAACACCAGAAATATGCGGATTCAAAAGTTATATTGTCGACAAAAATCTTAAATTGTTTCGCCAAAAGTCCCTTGGCATGATTAATGAGTAGGGTTTGGGGTTCGGGAATTCCCGGGCGGGAAAAGTTTGCCGGCAATTCCCGGGAAATTAATATATTTTTCCCGGGAAAACGGGAAATTTTAAAAATATCACTTTAGAAAAACGTGTAAGTCCCCACAATGTAATTGATTTCGTATACTTCACATTGTGCGTACTTACGATATGGGATACTTGTGTATAACAATTGTATATGAAACTAAAAATATTTGAAATTTTTCAAAAATGTACTTACTTACTTACGAAGTATATTGGCTTGTGGGCCATTACAATGCGGCCATATCCAGGGTAAAATAAGCTAGCTTGTGTATAGAGTTTGAAAGGCTAAGTAAGTACTTGTGTGTACTTACTAGAAATTTTAACAAAAGAAATTTATAAAGGGGCCAGTTCGGTGACAGTTTGTTAAAATTTCCCGTAGGGTATATTTTAGGTTTTTTCGGTAACGTTATTTTAAGGGTATTGCTATTTCATTTATTTCGGTATCGGTATTTTAAGGATAACGGTATTTGAGTTATTTCGGTAACGGTATTTTGAAGACAATAACTTATAATAACAAAAGGAAACCTTGGTTTAATGATCAAATAAAAGTAAAAATAATTTATCGGGATATAGTTTTTAAACGTTGGAAACGCTTTAAGACTGATGCACTACATGAGGAGTATTGTCTGGCAAGAAGAGATGTGAATAAGATGATCAAACGTGCGAAATCTGAACATTATTCGAGTTTATTTCAATCTGCTGCGGGCACAAATAAAACTTGGAAAACTATTCGAGAAATAGGTGTTGGTAAAGCTAGGTCAACAGTTAACATTGATATTAATGTTGATAGGCTTAATGAATCTTTTGTAAATCTCCCCAATATTACATTAAACAATAGTTTCTATACCCAGAATTTAAGCTCTACTTTACTAGAAAATCATAGTCAATTTAGTTTCCAATGTGTATGCCCGCCTGAAGTACTATCTGCTTGCTATGCTGTTAAATCGAATGCTGTTGGTTCTGATAATATCCACCCCAGATTTCTAAAGGCAATTATGTCTCACATTATGCCTCATATTACACACATTTTTAACACCATCATCACAAAAAGTGTTTTCCCCAAAAGTTGGAAATGCGCAAAAATACTACCCATTCCGAAACCAAATAAAGAACATCGTCCCATTGCTATTTTGCCCTATTTGTCCAAAGTACTTGAAAGGTTACTGCATCTACAAATAAGGCAATATTTAAAGGATAATAATTTTCTTACGGACAGGCAATCTGGGTTTCGTCCTAAACATAGTTGTGTAACTACCCTTATTGATGTGTCGGAGGAAATTCGTGAGTATATTGATGATGAGAACATTGCCTTTCTTATACTTTTGGACCATTCAAAAGCATTCGATACTGTGAATCATGAAATACTCTGTATGAAGCTGGAGACAATGTTTTATTTTTCTTCTCCTGCAAATCGTCTAATAGCGTCATACTTAACTGATCGTCAACAATATGTGCACGCAAACAATAAAAATTCTAGGGCACTACCGGTGCTTAAAGGCGTTCCACAAGGTTCGATTCTTGGTCCTCTACTGTTTACAATTTATGTAAATGATCTTCCCAATCAACTTTCTTTCTGTAAATCACATATGTATGCTGATGATGTGCAATTATATATATGCAGTCAATTAAGCCACCTAATGTCTTAGATATAACTCTTAACAATCAAAGAATTGAAATAGTGACGAAAACTAAAAATCTTGGTATAATTTTTAATAAAACTCTAACATGGACTGATCATGTAAATGCTGCTGCCGGTAAAACTTATTCTATGTTACGGTCTTTGCGGAGTACCCAACATTTAACACCAGTCCATATACGAGCACTACTTGCGAAAACTTACCTTATTCCAACACTATTATACGGATGCGAAGTATTTGCGTGCTGCGATTCTGTAAGCTTAAACAAATTAACCTCAACATATAATGCTATATTGAGATATGTTTATAATTTGAGACGATTTTCCCATATTACACCCTATGAGAAAAAACTATATGGAGTAAGACTCTGTGATCTTTTGAAAATAAAGGCACTTACGCTTATGCATAAGATCGTGAACACACGTGAACCTAAATATCTTTATAATCGATTATCCTTTTCACAATCGGAAAGAAATAATAATATAGTTCCCGTTTTGTATGAGTTTCTGGTCTCTGAATGGCAATTTTATACAGAATCTATTCGTCTTTGGAACTCGCTACCGCCAAACATACAATTTTTAAGCAACGCAGGGCAGTTTAAGAAATCAATTTACGAATTTTACAGTTAACATATAAATTTTGTTTAATTAAGTGTAAACATTTATAAACTTTGCTCTGATTAACTTTGATCAATTTCAATTGTAATAATTTCTAATTTTTAATGTTTAATCTTAATTCTAATGATGTACTTTTTTATTTTTTTTTTCTTTTTTCTAAAAATTTCAATTTTGTACTTTCTATTTATTTATATATATGTTCTTTTTTTTTTATTGTACATATATTCTAATAATTACATATAATAATCCTGTACTTTAACTATAAGACTTTTTGTCTTGTTGTACAGGACATCAAATAAATAAATTAAATTCAAATTCAAAATTTTAAGGATAAAGATATTTGGGTTATTTCGGTAACGGTATTTTAAGGTTAACGGTATTTCAGCTTATCGGTAACGGTATTTTAAGGTAGTCAGTTATTTCGGTACATACCGCATTTTTTTTTTGTTTTGCAAAAACCACACTGAAGTAAAAAGAAAACGAATTGACTTAATTTATGTGAAATACTCAATAACCACGAGCAATGACATTCTTCTTTCGTTGCCTATCCACAAATTGGATGTTAGCGGTCATGTGATCCTCGACACGATCCTCTCGAAACCGGATCGGTCCGCAGTTAGACCCATGAGTTGGCCCAAATTTTGTATACCGGTCCATGATCTAATACTTCGGAGCCAAGACATTTGTTTTCGTCCGATTCCTCTTCTTCCTTCTATTTTGCCTTGTACTATTAGCTGTAGAAGTTCGTATTTTGGTCCTCTCATAATATGGCCAAAATATGATATTTTTCTCTTCTTAATAGTTTGTAATAGCTCTCTTTGCTGACCAATTCTTCTTAGAACCTCGTTGTTGTTTACGCGGTCAGTCCATGATATCTTAAGCAGTCTTCTATACGTCCACATTTCAAAACTTTCTATTCTATTCATTTGGTCGACTTTTAACGTCCAGGATTCGACCCCATATAGAAGAACAGACCATACATAGCACTTAAGGTACCTTAATCGGAGAGGAAGATTAGATTCTCGATTGCATAGAACCTTTTTGTACTTCATAAACATATTTCAAGCCATTTTTATTCTGCACTTGATTTCCAAGTCGCATTCCCAATTTTCGTTTAACCAAGAACCGAGATTTATTTAAATTTAGACACTTTCTCGATTGGTAAATCATCAATAGTTATAGGTATCGACGATAATGGGATATCCCTCCGTCTCCGAATAATCATGTATTTGGTTTTCGAAATATTAATTTTCAATCCATATTTTTTGCTGCTTTCATTCACAACATTTATCAAGTATTGTAGGTCTTCGATTTTATCAGCTATAATAGTGGTATCATCGGCATACCGAATGTTATTGATGTATACACCGTTTACCTTGACACCCATTTCTAGTTCATCGAGAGCATCTTGAAAAATGACTTCGGCGTAAATATTAAAAAGAAGGGGAGATAAAATACATCCTTGTCTAACACCTCTTTGAATTGCAATAGTCCCTGTTAATCCCTGTTTTGTTCTGATATTGGCTTTCTGTTGCCAGTATAAACTTTTTATGCATAATTTTGTTTTATCGTCTATGCCTAAGTTGTTTAATATTTCCAAAAGTTTATGGTGTTGTACTTTATCGAAAGCTTTTTCGTAGTCTATAAAGCATAAATAAATATATTTATGAACATCACGGCAATTCAAAGTCCAAGTACATTAATACAAAAGAGAGCTTCTCTTGTTCCTAGTCCTCCTTTAAATCCAAATTGAGTGCGTCCCATTTGTGACTCACAAATATTATAGAGTCTATTATGTAGAATTCTTATAAATATTTTAAGAGTATGACTCATTAGGCTAATTAAACGATGATCATTGCAACTTTTTGCAACATTTTTCTTCGGTAGAGCAATAAAAGTGGACGTTAACCATTCATCAGGAAAATTGCCGGTATCAAAAAGGGTATTAAAGATCCGTTCGAATAATTTGATGTTTTCGTCGTTTATTAATTTTAGTATTTCGGCGGGTATTTCATCACTACCGGTTGCTTTTTTGTTCTTTGCCATTGCAAATGCCTTTTTTATTTCATCTTTGGTAATTGGGGGACCGGATGACAAGCTATTATAATCAAAAGAATGCATACTTCGTTCAGGATCTGCAAATAATTGTTCTATGTATGTTCCCCATACATTATTCAAATTATCACCAATAGCGATTTGGCCTTGTTCATTGAGTATACAAGATGTTGTTGACTCCTTGTATATCCCAGCAGCTTCTTTTAACTTTTTGTGTACATTAAATTCATCGTGTACGCTTTGAAGCTGTTCAATATCGTTGCATTCTTGCTTTAGCCATTCTATCCTTGCGTTTCTTATCTTGGATCTTATTTCTTTCTGTATACGATTGTATTCTACGGTGTTAGTATTTTTAAATTTTCTTCTCTCATTCGTAAGATTGATAATGTCTTCTGTCATCCACTTTTGTTTGGGATAATACTTTTTATTTCCGAGTATTCTTATAGTGGAATCATTCATAATCGTTTTGGCGTTATGCCAAAATTCATTTACATCTGTAGTATTTGCGATATTAGCAATTTGCTGATTTAACTCATTACTAGACATTCTTTAATTTCTAAATTATTGAGTTTCGTTAGGTCAGGTTTTTGTTGTCTTGCTGGGTTTTTCGCTCGAGATAGTTTAGCTCTAATTTCAGCTAACAGAAGATTGTGGTCGGAGGGAACATCTGCTCCTGGGTAAGTGCTAACTTTTTTGATGGATGATCCATAGCGTTTATTCACGAGTATAAAATCAATCTGATTGCGAACACAGTTTAATTCATTATCTTGTGGTGATTTCCATGTATAAAGTCTCCTTGGGGGGAGGGAGTACCATGTATTGGTAATTCTAAAATTTTCTTCTTGACAGAATTGTATTAAACGCTCCCCTCTTTCGTTCCTGTCTCTTAGACCAAATGGTCCAACAATACTTTCTACTTTCCCAGTACCAATCTTGGCGTTGAAATCTCCCATTACTATAGTCATATCATGGGGTTTTGTATGTTTTAAAAGAAATGATATATCCGCATAAAATTCCTCAATCTCATTTTCAGATTTGTCAGCGGTTGGAGCATATGTTATGAGTAATGACCAAGAGCAGGGAATTAAAAATAACGGTAACGGTAATTTAAGGATAACGCTATTTCATGTATTTCGGTAATGGTATTTTAAGGTTAACGATATTTCATTTATTTCGGTATCGGTATTTTAAGGATAACGGTATTTGAGTTATTTCGGTAACGGTATTTTAAGGATAACGGTATTCCGGATATTTCGGTAACGGTATTTTAGTGGAAACGGTAGTCAGTTGAAAGGGTTTTGAATCGATAACGGTATTTTAGCGGTATTGGCTGCCAACCCTGGTTTTTTTAAATATGCCATCATATAAAAGTATATATTATTTGAGGTTATGTATAAAATAGGTATATATATAACGTCATACAAAATTTGATTAACCGTATCTATCTGTAAATGCAATATACAAATACATATGGTCGATATGTAATAAGATGCAACTAAATATGACATCATATTACAATTTTTTGATGAAGAAAAAATTATATATCGATACATATAATTATGTTCGGTTGCATACACTGGCGTACAAAAACATATATGGGTATATAACGCTATATATTATTATATATAAACGGTTTTACTCGGGTTGTAGAAAATAAGGTCGTGAATCATTAGGGCATATGATATCAATAAAATATCTTAAAAGGATAATATAAATCAGTTTTTTCGCTCAAACCTGTTAAAACCAAAAAAAGCACTTCGTGCAGGCAAGCAAGGGAATTACCGGGAATTCCCGGGAACAGTTTGGCGGAAATTCCCGGGAAAAATATATTAAAAAATTTTAAAAATATTAAATTTTTTTGAATTGTTTTTGTTCGGAATAGGATTTTTTAATTTTAGTCATAAAAAACATTTTAAATACCAAAACAAAAATGTCATTGTTAAAATCTTTTAAAAGGGAATCAATTTCTTTGACACACAAAAAAAATCTTTGCCAATTAATTAGGAGCTTTTCAACTAATAAAAATTTTTCGCATAACTTATTCAAAATTTAAGTAGTGAAACCTAAAAATTTGGTAAAATGTTTAGAAGTAATATAAGTTTTGTTTCTTACAAATAATCGCCCTTACTATCTAAATTTTTCAAATCGGTGGCAGTATACCTTGACTTGGTTTCTTTTTAGAGCATTCTGATTGGTTAATTTATTTTCAACCTATCAAAATGTTTGAATTTAAATAGTTTTTGGCTAAATAACAATATTTTATTAAACAAGTTGTATTATATCCATAGAAAACTTAACTGACTACCTTTTTTTGCCTTCAAACTTTGTTTGTATAAGGAACGGTTTTCAAACGAAGCATGTAAATTCAAAATTTAGAAAATTTAAAAAAATTAACTTTTTAAAACAGAAAAAAATATTTGAAAAATTGCCAAAAATACATTTACGATCTGGCGTACATTACCGAAAATAATAAAGCTAGTTTATAGTCTCCAATTGTAAAATCAGTTAAAAAATTTTCTCCTGGACTAACAGAATAACGCCAGGATACGTTTTACAAATATCTCTCTAACTCAAAAACTAGCCAACACATTTTATTGAAGTTAAACACAGATTATATACTCAGAGGTAGTAGTAAGAAGAACTAATTTCGTCAAAATTTATTGATGTTTAGTGCCTAATTCGCCAAATTTCGTAATTTTCAAAAGGCGAAAATCGCCATAACTTTTGAAATAACAACAATTGATCAACAATTTTCGGTATGCAATTTTATTTTATTGATAGTGTTATTTACAACAAAAACCGAAATTATTTTTGTACTGGGTTTCAAGATACGTCTTCAACCTTGGATGTGCTATATCGCCTAAATAAAGCGATAAATTAAAATTTTAATATGTGTTCCATAGTAGATTTTAAACGCCAAATATATGGTTTAAATATTATTGTAATCAGAAGAAAGAGCATTAGAGGGTTAAGGGCCAATAATTTTATAAGTAAAGTTTTCATTAATAAATGTGATATTTTCAAGTAAGTTTACTTTATTTTAATACACCTGCTTTCAGACCAATATATGAAGTAAGAAGTATGGAAATACTTCACAAAAAAGGACAATGCAGCGCCGTAAAAGACTAATCGTTAACGGAGGTATCTAAATTTGGTTATCCGACATCTAAATTTGGTTCACAAAAAAAAAATTGATGGTCATGCAAAGAAGAAAAAGGTGTAAGCTGAATAGGCATTGAACGTTTTATGGGTAGGGCAAACATTTCCTAAAATGGTATCCAAATTAGCCGCAGTCGACGGAATGTCAATCCGCACCATAACTAGTCTTCGTTTATTAGAGAAAGTTTTTATAATAAAAACATGGCATTGCCAAAAAATTAAACCGATGTAAAGAACATTATATTAAATTACTAAAATCACGATAAAAGAAATATCGAGCAATATTTCTAACAATAGGAGATTTACTATAATCTGAGATGAATGGACAAGAATATCACAAAAGAGATATTTGAACATATTTATAAACGGAAATAATTAATTTTATAACCTGGGGTTGGTTTATATATCAGGAAGGTGTAATGCTGATGAAATAAGAAGAATTGTAGAAATAAGACTATAAGATTTTTATTTGTCTTTGGAAAATAACATTGTGGCCACCATATCTAATGGGCCAAATGTGATGAAACCGTTTGTTTCTGATATTTTTACTTTGATATCTCACTACACAGACTGAATTTGTACTGAAATAGTGTTTTTTTTAAAAAAAATTACTTAAATAGGTGGTTTTCATTAACAATTTTGTTAAAAAATATTTCCCGGGATTCCCGGGAATCAAATTTTTTTATTCCAGTTTCCCGGGTAATAAAAAAGTCCGGGAAATCCCAAACCCTAATTAGTTAATATCAGACCCAAGTAGTTGTAATCTGCGGGTTCCAGCTCAATTTTTGGGAGCAAACAGTGTTGCCAGACTTATATAGAAAATAGTGCTGCCAATTTGTGAATATAATTATTATTCCTAAAGATATGCTACACTATAATTAAAAAATAGTGTTGTATATATTTGGACTTAATAATATTGTTTATAATAAATTTGTTTATAAATATATGAAAGTCGTTACCATATCTTTGATAAATATTTTTCGTTTTGTACACTATAATTAAAAAATAGTGTTGTGTATATTTGGAATTAATAATATTGTTTATAATAAATTTGTTTATAAATATATGAAAGTCTTTACCATATTTTTGATAAATATTTTTCGTTTTGTACACTATAATTAAAAAATAGTGTTGTATATATTTAGACTTAATAATATTGTTTATAATAAATTTGTTTATAAATATATGAAAGTCGTTACCATATCTTTGATAAGCATTTTTTGTTTTGTGTTGTTTTTTTGTTAGACTAATAACAATTTTAGCGATATCACGAAGTTAAATATACAATACAGTATATTAATCATATTATTTATTTAAAAAATTTTATATATTAAAATTAGCACGTTTGTTGATGATGAAAATGAAATTAAAATCTATATAGTATAATAAATTTCTTTTTATTTATACATGTTTATTTATCATGTTGTTCATTTATTTATTAATTGTTTGTATATCTGAAAATAAAATTCCTAAGTAGATATAATAAAAAACAAAAAACATTTTTTTATTTAAATTAATATTTATTTTTAACAGTGTTTTTATATTATATTATTTCACATTCAGTTAACCCATTTCCTTCGTTTTTATAATCATTTGTAATTAAAAATATAGATAACTTTTTGTTAGTTGAGTAACGAATTCAGTAAAAAATTTTATTTATATTATGTGATAAATTCGATTAGTTAATTAGTTGATTAGAAAAATTTGAAATATTAATTCTTGTTTTTGAATTATTGTAAAACACATAGATTAATCTACATGTTTCATGTGATATTCTTGTGTATAATTAAATATATCTTCAATTTCAATATCGTTTCTAGGATCTGCAATTTCGTTACCAATTCTTACCACCTCCACATCTCCGTTGGCTAAAATCCTCTCTGCTTCGCGTTCTCTATATTCAAAACAAGTCACTTTAAATTCCTGAACATGAAAAAATGCTTTGTATGTACATCTTATAGGGATTTGAAAATTCTTATACGTAACCTTAAAGTGTTTAAAGAAAGGTTGTTGACTTTCAAGAACACCTCCAATTTTAAGCTCTTTCTTAATCAAATCCTGACGGAATTTTTCGATTGCCTCAGAAATTGAAAATACATTTTTTTCTTGTATTGGTGTTGATGTTGTTGTTGGGTAAGAATTTGTGATGTATTCTACATCATCATCCAATGTTGAGCTTATTTCGTTAGGAACAATTTCATCCTTCTCAAGTGTGGGAGGGTGTAGTAATTCAAAATTAATATTTACTACTAATTCTGTATTGTTTGCCAACAATACAGAAAATTTTTTATTCTGCCTTATTTCTCTACCGTTGGAATCATACATATTTATAGTTTTATCAGGTGATAATGTGTCTTTGAAGTTACTGTTTTTTCCGGGATTAAATTCTTCAAATTTGATAGTTCTGCTGCCGAAGACTTCTACATCATCTTGTGAGGAGTTTACCCTTTTAGGATAGGGGTAGACTCCTACTAAGCAAATAATTATTAAAACAAATGTTAAACTAATAATCATAATGTTTCTTTATTGTTTTAATTTTAATTGTATTAGTGATATATTTATAAAAAGTTTTTAATATTTTGTAAAGATTTTTATTTTACAATTAAATTTTTTGTATTTTTTTTAGTATTTTCTATTCCACGTATTTTGCGTTTCGCTAACTGTTTAAGACTAATTAAGATTGCATTCCAAATCCAACAACCACATTATCAAAATTTGCAAACGGGCATGATAATAAAAATTTATTTTTAATATTCTTTGTTCTTGCACCATTATGAGTTATACCAAGCAAGGTAATGCTCCCACCATTGACGTCAATTGTTATATGTTCTTTTGCTGAGAATTCAAAATTAGTTGATTGTA
The DNA here is from genome assembly GCA_949987735.1 of Leucophora obtusa. NCBI lineage: Eukaryota > Metazoa > Arthropoda > Insecta > Diptera > Anthomyiidae > Leucophora > Leucophora obtusa. Next base: position 88,941,475 of record OX465298.1, read on the forward strand.
GAAATTTAGGCAGAGGTTGATTTCTATCAATCTCCAACAAATTCTTTTTTAACCCTCCAAAGGTTTGCAAATCAATTTTAGTTTTTTTGTTTGAACCATTATTTGTTATATCAATAATTTTAAAACGATTCCACGAGTCCTGACAAATACAATAACTCTGACCACTCGTGATACATTGAATTGAAAACATTTTTTTATTTTTATTGTAATTTTGTTTTAATGATAATAATGTATATTCAAAGATATATATCAACTAAATATATAATTCTTTAAAATCTCTATTTTATATAGGTTGGAGGTTAATTATATATGTTTGTTTTTTTGTGGTTAATTGCTTTCGGTTGATATTGATATCCAATAAATTTTTCATCAAAGTCTGAAAAAGGACATGTAAGCTCAAATCGGTTTATGAAAAATGAGGGCTTTGCTGCTTCATATGCTACCCCAAGTAAAGTAATATCTACACCATCACATTCAAGTTTAATATGATCAGTAACTCCAAATTCAAAATTTAATTCACTCAAAAACTCTACTGAGTGAGAACAACGTTTAAATGCAGCAATAATTTTTTTTGTTATTCCTTCAGGTGTACATGTTCGAATTTGATAATAATCTCTTTCTGGTTCAAGATTAATAATTTTAAATTTCTTCCATTTATCTTGACAAATGCAGTATTTATCTCCAGCATTAATGTTTTGTATAGTAAACATTTTTATTTACTAGTTAGAGCTATATATGTTACACTTATATATACAAATACTATTAGGTTTTTTCAAAAAAATTTATTGTTTAAATTGATTTATACGATATATGTAGTAGTTGAAAAAACAGCTTATATATAAAACCTTACCCAACTTGATATATATAGTTATGTTAAATACTAAGTGGTAACAGTAATATCGTTCACGCGCTGAAACATATTTAAATTTAAAAATTATTATCTGTTATTGCTATACTAATTGTAAATATAAATTTATAAAAATGCAATGCGAAAAGTGTAATACTTCTTTTTCAACTAAATATAACTTAAAAAGACATATTACTCATCACCATAAGGAAACAAAAAAACAGTGTTTAGATGCGTGCGATGACACTGTTGACGCTGCTTCTTCTTCCAGTGTGAACAAAAAATGTGATGTTTGTGATAAGACCATTGCCATAAAAAATTGGCATATACATATAAGAACCAATTCACATAAAGAAAAAATTACTTTTGTAAAAGATAATACCTTTAAAGTAATAAACCAAGGGTATAGATACAGAATTCAAACACTAGTTTACGAAAACCGAAACATTGATAATCTGATAGCTGAACATTTCTTAAAAGAAGTGATTAATCCTTTATCACAAAACATTGAAAAATATTTAAGTTTACATAACGCAATTAAATTTAATATTGAACTTTTTGCGTTTTATATCCAAAAGAAACAAAAAGATATGAATAGACCAAATATTGATCTGAAATCTTTTCAAACAAAAATGATTCCAATATATAATATAAATGAATTTAATGAAAGATATAAAATAAAAATTTATGATATTTTAAAAAAGATGGAGGAATTTCAAGAAAGAGACAGCAATTGGGCCTTAGTATCATTAAAATGTTTAGAAATTAATATTAATCGTTATGCACCGCTCAGAGGTTCAACATATATGCCCCTTCCAATTGAATTACAGAATAAAGGAGCATGCATAAATGTAAAAAATAATGATATTTATTGTTTTAAGTGGCCTTATCAACAATTAAAACTAATAGTGATCGTACAACAAGTTATAAAACTGATGTAGAATTACCAGTTATAATTATAATCGGATGGACATTAAGATTTAGTAGTTTGGAATTCCCATTAAAAACTGATGACATTAATAAATTTGAACTATTAAATCCAGAAATAAGTGTTAATGTTTTTGGTTATGATAATAAATTAAAAAAAGTAATTGGACCTTACTATAAATCAAAAAACATTAAAAAGAACCACATCAATCTTTTATATATAGAGAACGATTTTACAGGAAATGCACATTACACTTGGATTAAAAACCTATCAAGGTAAGTATTTGAAAAAAAAAGTTTGAACTAGTTTTGATTATATGTATATATTTTACTATATTCGTAGATTAGTTGGAAAACAAACGAGTCTTTCTAAGAGAAAAATTTATCATTGTAACTACTGTCTTCATCACTTTTATAAAGAAGAACGGCTTGAAAATCATCATATTGAATGCAATAGAATTGTTTCACACCTACCCAAAAAAGATAAAAACTTTTTAAAATTTGAAAACTACAAAAGATCAATGGATGTACCATTTGTAATATACGCTGATTTTGAGTGTATATTACAAAATATTGATTCATCTATACCAAATAAGAATGATTTTCCTTCAACTACAAATGTTCAAGTACATATTCCAATTGCTTTCACCTATTTTATTAAATGCAGTTTTGATAGTAGTCTTGACATGATGATTTGTTATAAGGGTTTAGATTGTCCTCAAAAATTTGTTGAATATTTAGTAAGAGATGTAGAAAATTTATTTAATAATTATTTAAATGTAAACAAACCAATGAATCCCTTAACACCAGAAGAAAAATTTGATTTCAATCTCAATAATATTTGTCACATTTGTGAAGGAGTTATTAATAAAAATGAAAAAATAGTAAGAGATCATTGCCATTTAACAGGAAATTATAGAGGACCAGCTCATAATGATCCTTGCAATATCGAGTATACAATTCCAAACTTCATTCCTGTAATTTTCCACAATTTTTCTAAATATGATTGTCATTTATTTGTTAAAGAATTAAATAATATTGATAATGGAGATGAGGCAATAAATGTTATTCCTCTAAATAAAGAACTTTATATATCCCTCTCTAAAAATATACGTATTAATGGTATTCATAAATTTCAAATAAGATTTATAGATTCGTTCAGGTTTATGGCTTCAAGTTTAGACTCATTAGTAAAAAATTTATCAAAAGAGGATTTTAATGTTGTAAATTCACATTTTCCCAACGATAATGAATTTAATTTATTATTAAGGAAAGGAGTATTTCCTTATGAATACATAAGTTCAGTTACCAAACTTGAGGAGAGAGCACTACCAAATAAAGAACATTTTTTTAATAAATTAACTGATAAAGAATGTTCAGTTGACGATTATACGCATGCGAAAAACGTATGGAAGACATTCAATTGTCAAACAATTAAAGATTATTTAATGTTGTACTTAAAAACAGATGTAATGCTTTTGACAGATGTGTTTGAAAATTTTAGAAAAGTATGTAAAAATATTTACAAATTAGATCCATGTCATTATTATACCGCTCCGGGGTTATCATGGGATGCGATGTTAAAAATAACTAAAATTAATTTAGAATTGATGACTGATATTGATATGATTTTATTTTTAAAAAGTGGTATACGTGGAGGAATTGTTCAATGTTCCCAAAGACATTCAATAGCAAATCATAAGTATATGACTAGTTTCAACCCGCAACTTCCATCTAAGTATATTATGTATTTAGATGCTAATAATCTTTATGGATGGGCAATGTCTCAACCACTACCGGAAGGTGAATTTGAATGGTTGAAAGATATTGAAAAATTCGAGTTAAATACGATAAATTCTGAATCAAAATTTGGTTATATATTAGAAGTTGATTTAGAATATCCAACTAATATTCATAATAAACATAATGATTTTCCCTTTTGTTGTGCGAATAAAAAAACTCCACATAGTAAGCAAGTAAAATTAATAGTAGATTTAAATGATAAAACTCATTATGTTATTCATTATAAAAACTTACAACAATGTTTAAAACATGGTTTGAAACTTAAGAAAGTTCATAGAATTTTAAAATTTAAACAATCTAAATGGTTAGAAAACTATATTTCCATAAATAATTATCACCGAACAAAAGCTAAAAGTACATTTGAAAAAAATTTTTTTAAGTTATTAAATAATGCTGTCTATGGTAAAACCATGGAAAATGTGGATAAACGGAAAGAAGTTAAAATCGTTAGTAAATGGGAAAACGACGGTAAAAACTTAGGTGCGCGTGCGTTAATTGCTAAACCAAATTTTCATTCAGTTAAGGTTTTTAAGGAAAATATGACTGCAATCCAATTGAATAAAACGAGAGTTTTATATAACAAACCTATTTACCTAGGGTTTACAATTTTAGTTATCAAAGTGGAAAATGTACGAATTCCATTATGATTATATATTACCTAAATATGATAAAAAAATTACTTTAAACTATATGGATACAGATTCCTTTGTTTACACAATTGAAACTAAAGACTTTTATGAAGATATAATTGTTGATATAGATAAACGGTTCGACACATCTGAATACACTGAAAATAACTGTTTTAACATTCCACAAAAAAATAAGAAAGTTTTGGGTATGATGAAAGATGAAAACAATGGTGTACCAATAAGGGAATTCATTGGTTTAAGGTCTAAAATGTATTCAATATTGTTAGATGATGAAATAGAAATTAAAAAGGCCAAAGGAGTTAAAAGAAGTGTTTGTGATCAGTTAAGTTCATTGGATTTCAAAACTTGTTTATATGATGATAAGATTTATTATAGACAAATGTATGTTTTTAGAACAAATTATCATACAATATATACCACTCATCTCAACAAGATTTCTTTAAGCTACTTAGATGATAAGAGGTTTATTCAAGAAGATAAAATTAATACTTATGCTTGGGGTCATTTCAAAATAGATAATAATTGTAAAATATGTAAAGATGATATATGTATGTTATAGTTGTTTAGTTTCTAAACAACTTTAACATTTATTTACAATTATTGGTATAATCATTTTATTTTAAGTATTATTTGTAAATAAATAAAACAACAGGATTATTTGTTTATATTTTATATATAATTTGCTTCCAAATAAGAAATAAAAATAAAATATTTTCTTAAACTAATTTTTTTATTGAAGATGTCAATGGTGAGTACTCCATTAAACGATCATGTATAAGTAAACAGTAAGCTGAAGTATTTTTTTCAACTGCTTTATCTGTAGAAAATTCAATTTTAATATCTATTGGACCAGTTGTAACAGATTCATTTTGATGACTTAAATCAATAGCTATAATGGGTGCTTTATCCTTAAAATCTTTAGCTGAGAGAAGTGGTTGTGGTTCTTTCATATAATAATTTTGTTGAAATTTAACATACATATCATATAGAATAGCAAAACGTTGATTATCAAATTTAAGATTTAAATCATCATATGGGTATGACTCTGAATTTAAATGTACTTTCAAGTTGTTCAAATTAGAATGTGTGAGTTTATTATCATTTTGAAAAACTATTAAAGCAAACCGTGGTCGTTCTCTATTTGAAGCTAGCTTAACATTCCAAATATGAGATTGTGATGTTGCTAATTGAGGATGATAATGACAATCCCAACTGCGGAAGGCAATGGGTAAAACCTTTCCACTATTAATAGTTTTTATGGTATTTAATTTTGCATAATCAGATAAATGTACATGAGGTATTCTCCAACTAATATTTTGTATAGTAATTTTGGCTTTTTCATTTGCTTGATTGGAAAATATAATATTATCATCATCCTTTGTACGCAATAATATTAATTCATGTTTACAATTCAATAAAATTTTATTATAATCTTCTGCAAATCCTAACAATGATTTAAGTGGTACGCAAAAGTTAAAAAATCCTTCAGGAATTTCGACATCTTCACCATTTGTCCAGCTTGCATTACCCATCATAACACTTTCACGCTCATTCAGAGAGAGATAATTTTTTAATGTACTCGAAATACCTAAATGTCTGGTACGATCAATTTCAACACCATTCAATTCGTAACGAATTTCTTCGAATAAGTTTGGAACAAAATTATTTTTCAATCTAAAATGTTTTGATTTTATCCCATTCGTTGCATCCAATACAAATCCATCAATATATAAAAAGCTTTCACTTGGTAAAACATACAAATCTTGATTTTGAATAGTTATTCGAATTTCATCATTATTGTTAAAAGATTGTATATATGGTGTATAAGTATGATAATCTTTTTTTATTATACTTTCATCAAGTATTGGTTGTTCTAATACACTGATAATATCACTCATTGTTTTTTGTTGTAAAATTTAATGATTCCAGGAAGAGTTTATTAGATTCAGATAGTCTTGAAGTTGGTGTTGTTACTTTAACGTTTAACTTTCTAATGTATGGAGATACTCTTCCCACAATATTTTTATTATAAATAATCATTATTGTTTAGCCCTTAAATGAATACGCAAAGTAATATTTTCGGATCGAAAATTAATTAAATCACCGTTTTGGTCAACAATTTTAATTGTTAAAGAACTTATCTCTCTAGTGTTTAATGGTAAATAAATAAGATTTTTTGGTATTTCATCTAATTTATAGCCAGGTGAAACATTAATTCCAAACTCATGAATTGTGTGCGCGCTAGCATTATTTAAGTATGATCCGACTGCTATATTACATTCAACTCTTATTGCGTTTACTTTTAATATGTTAACTGGTAGTTCTGAGACATGATTAGAACCACCTATTAATAAAGTTTTTTTAAAACCCATCAACTTTCCAATCGTTTTATCATCATTAAAATTAATAGAATCATCGGAAGTGAATATTTCTACTTGCATCGTATTATTATTAGCATTAATTTTTATTGATTTATTACCACTAGTTAAACGAATATATTCCTGCTCTAAAAAATCAGCAGTATCCTCTAATTCATATGAACCTACTGGAATTTCGATAATGTAGTTTCCAATATGAAATAAATTATTATCTTTATCTACATTTGGTATGCTATTATATGTGTGGAAATCTATTAGTGCACACTCGTAATCCTTATTCAGCTCTATGGGTGGAAAATAATTGGTAGTTAAAATAGATGAATTTCCACTCAAAGTTAAAGTTATAGACATTATGAATGTTGAAAGCTAAGTGATACAAATAAAACACGTCTTTTAGTTTTAAATAATATTTATTAATAAATTATGTTATAATATATCAGTTTTATTAATCCAAGAATTATGTTCACTTGAAAACCCTAACCATTTAACTAATGTTTGATCACCTCTAGTTCTTATAACTTTTTCAACAAGATATGTGTCTGGATACCTAGTTGAAAGAAGTTCTTCTTCATAGAAACCTCCTTTAATCGGATTCCCCTGATAGTCTTCTAAAATATATGTTGTTGGGAATGTAATCTTAATTTCTTTAATTCTGAATATTTCAGTAGTCCAATTTGGTGTATATCCCTTTTCAAAAATATGCTTATACTTGCTAATACGAACATGATTTCCAATATTAAATTTATTTTTCTTAAATATTTTAATATTGTTGTATACAGTATTTAAAAGCATTTTCTGATTTGAAGATTTAACATTTATGGGAGACATTTTTATGGTTCGATGAAAACTCCTGTTGTATTTTTTGACTAGTTTTTTATATAAGTCAAACCATTTATAATTACCATTATAGCTAAATTCTTTCCACATCATACCTTTTAAAGTTCTATTAAATCGTTCAACAATTGATGCTTTCATTACGCTATATGTTGAGTAGTGATTAATATTATGCTTCATTATCAATTTATTAAAAACCACGTTGAAAAACTCCTTGCCATCATCCGTTTGGAGATTTTTTTGTATACGACCTAAACTAAAAATATTTTCCATAGCATTAGCAACATCTATGGAGTTCTTTGTTTTTAGTGGTCTAACCCAAGCATATTTTGAAAAAGTATCAATAACGGTTAATAAAAATCTGAATCCTTTATTATAACTATAATAACTACCCATTTCAACTAAATCTGCTTGCCATAAGTCATCTATTCCCTTCAAAATTACACGTCTACGTTTAAAATTTTTTCTAGCTTGTGTATGCAGCTCTTTAACTAATTGACGTTTCATCTCTACTATTTTAATTAGTATTTAATAATAGGGTTTTTTTTAGAAATAACGTCTGATGGTTTTCCTTTATTTAAACCTACTGATGCAAATGCGAAACTTTCTAATCTGTATATCTTTTCACGACAGATTTCTAATTGTTCATCAATATATAATTTTAAGGATATTTCTCTTTTAGTTATCATATTTTGAAGCATTTTATCCATGTTGTTAATTTTTTCATTTAAGTTATTAGTTTCTTCTCTATTTAACGTGATTAAATCTTGCTGCAGTTGTATGATTTCTTTTTGTAAATAATGTTTATTTACAGCGTCTTTCTGTTGTGTTGGATATGAAATATTCTTAAGTCTTTTATTTTGAATATCAAGGTTATTATCCCTGTCCAATACAAACCCAAAAACTTTTTGCAATTTTCTTTTAGTTTTTTCATGATTTATAAAATCATCAGAGTGTTTCGAGAAATGACCAAACTTATCAACAGACATACCCTTTATTCTAAACCATAAAATTTTAAAGTTATTATTAATTTTTATACAATTATATTAGATTCTCGCAATTCCTCTATTATTGAGTTGATTTCGTTCTGATGATTGTTATGACCTGCACCTTCTGAAGCAATCAAAAGTTTGAGACGATTTACTAATTCATTAGGATCATCCCAATATATATAGTTAGGTTTTTTATTGTTAAATTTCACCATCATTCCTGTTCCTTTATATGTTTTTGATGATGTCATAGGTGGTGGTTTTGGTGATGAGTTATAATTTTTAAATAGTTTCTGTATGATTGTAAGGTATTTTTGACTTTTTGTACCCTTGATTTGTTGTTTGGAATCATAATGTCTTCTGTGTGCATTGGTGTTAATTAAAATATTTTTGTAAATACTCAACTCAAAATCTTCATAATCTTTTGGTTCTTTATAAAATAATAACTCAATTAAACCAGGTGAAAGTGCCCAAGTTTGATTTCCTATAATAATTTTGTCCGGATTTATTATCATATTACTATCACCAAATTTCCACTCGCCTTTTGAGTTCTTATGTGGCCCATAGGTTGTATCAAGCTTATTATTTTTTTGTAAAATTGATAAGTCAATTATACTTGATGAATTATTAGCTGAGTTGAAACTTGAAACTTCGCTGTTGGTATTCGTATTACTTTTATTATCATTGTTGTCATCTTCATACTCTTTATATAATTCTTTTTTTGGAGTACTTGTTTCTATTTTAAGTGGTGTTTCATCAAAAACAAAATTTAATTTATTTTTAGAATTGTTTTTTTCTGTTTTAGGAGTAGTATATAAAACTTTATTAGTGTTAATAATCTCTTTTAGTGGGTCTGTTATAGGTTTAAATGTATCCTTCAACCTTTCAGTAACATCAGCTTCACCAACTTTTATACTTCTAAATTTTTTTTTTAATATGTTTCTCGTCTTTATTATTCTACAACAGATTATCAACAGGTATTTAACAGGTTAATAATAGATCTATAACAGTTGAACAACAGCTGTTCTGTTTTTTATATCAGATTATCAACAGCTCTTTTTTTTTGCAACAGATTATCAACAGATTATCAACAGGTTAATAATAGATCTATAACAGTTGAACAACAGCTGTTCTGTTTTTTATATCAGATTATCAACAGCTCTTTTTTTTTGCAACAGATTATCAACAGGTATTTAACAGGTTCCTAATAGATCTATAACAGTTGAACAACAGCTGTTCTGTTTTTTATATCAGATTATCAACAGCTCTTTTTTATATCAGATTATCAACAGCTCTTTTTTTACAACAGATTATCAACAGGTATTTAAAAGGTTAATAATAGATCTATAACAGTTGAACAACAGCTTTACAAAAAATATTAGTTTTTACAGCTGAGAGGTTTATAAGTAACTAATACATTACATAATTATATAAGTGTTATATTTGAATAAAGTTATTAAAGAGCTTTCTATATCTTCCATCATTTAAGTTATCATCCTTACTGATAACTAAGAAATCAAATTTATCTTTCCAACAATCCCTACACATATCGGAAAATTTATTAAAAGTCATATCCGCACCAACATGGTCGTTATATATATGTTTCATATTTAATTCATCTTGTTTAAACATTATAATCATATTAGTATTATCACGTATCAAATGTTTTGGTATGCGTGTATATGTCTGACATAAATAAAATGAATCAACATTTTTATGTCGCCCCATGCAAAAGTATTTGCGAATATTATTTTGCTTCTCACATGAAACATCATCAAATATAATTATTGAATTATTTTTAACGTTCTCTAGTGGTATAACACTATCATTATTACTAAATGTAAAATATCCCATACCTCTGATAGGTCTAACAAGTTTTTCTAAGTATTGATATTTTGGTTGATAAAGCGATTTTGAATATAAATAGATATTTTCAAACTTTAATCCATTCGGACTTTCAATTAGACTAATCATAACATTAGTCTTTCCACAATTGGATGGTCCTACAATTAAAGCTCTAATTGTGTTTGGTAATAAAGTGCTGTGTTTTAATTTCGTGTAAGTATTAGTTGAGTTATCTACATTTCTTACAATAATATCATTGTGTTGCTTAACAGAACGCATTTTTATAACTAATCAAAATTCTGTCATTATTTTAGTTATTATAAAAGATGTTACAATTTAAAAACTCATTTAATCAGAAAAAAGTTATTCGAGGACAAGGTATATTAAATAAGCTTATTGATTCTCTACCAGTCGAACTACATTTACCAGGTTATCAATTTTGTGGTCCAGGTACAAAATTACAAAAACGTTTGGAAAGAGGTGATAGAGGAATAAATCCATTAGACGTTGCATGTCGAGAACATGATATAGTATACTCACAAAGTAAAGATTCATCAGAACGTTACCAAGCTGATAAAGAATTAACTGAAAGAGCTTGGGAAAGAGTTTTATCAAAAGATAGTAATATTGGTGAAAAAACGAGTGCATATTTTGTAACCAACGCAATGAAGGCTAAAACTAAATTTGGTATGGGGCTTAAACAGAATAAGTGTTGCAACAAGAAACTTTTTATGAAAACAGTTAAAACTGTTACTAATATTCTTAAGAAAGAAAAACCTAAAGATGTAAATCATGCATTAAAAATTGCGCGTAAAGAAATTCAAAAATCATTTAAAGGAAAAAAAGCTGAAGTAATTGTTCCACGTATCATCAGTATTCCAAAAAGTGGTGGTTTTCTTCCTCTTATACCAATATTTTCAGCACTTGGTGCTTTAGGAGGTCTTACTTCTGGCGGAGCAGCAATTGTGAAAGCTGTTAATGCTGCTAAAAATGCTAAACAACAGTTAGATGAAGCTAAAAGACATAATAAATCAATGGAGTCTATTACTATGGGTAAAGGATTGTTTCTTAAACCATATAAGAAAGGTTATGGATTGATTTGCAAATGTTCAAAAAACTGATGAAACAGCTACCTAATAGAGCGCTAACAAATGTAGATATAATGAAGTTTGCTAAAAATTATTTAACAAATTTTAGAGGAGTCTTTATGAAAGATATGTTACCAAAATACCCAAAGAAGCATGAGTGTGGTATAGTTAATTTAGATTCATCCAGAGGTGTTGGTACTCATTGGGTAGCGTACTACAAAAATGGTGTATATAAAGAATATTTTAATAGTTTCGGAAATTTACATCCACCCAAAGAAATTATTAAATACCTAGGAAGTAATATTTTATATAACTATCAAGAACAACAAAAATATAATTCATATAATTGTGGTCATTTATGTCTAAAATTTTTATTTGAAATAAATCACAAATAAAATATATTTTTTTTTTGTTTTATAAAATGTTTTTTATTTTTATTATTAATTTCAGTTAACATTGTTTGATATATAAACATCGTTTTGATAATAAGTAATATTTATCTATTACGTCTTCAATATAACATTTTATATAATCAAAGTTTATACATTTGCAAGTATCGGGACCTTCTGTTGTATCATCTTTCGACCACGGACAGCTCTCAAAATGAAATCCATATTGAGAATATGTAGCTTTATCACCATTACACTTCCTTTCATCCATTAAAATTATGAACTCTAGAATTGCTTCTCGATGTTCTTTGAAAATACATCCCTCGAATTGTTTTAAAAATTGTAAAATATCAGACCGCAACATGTTACCGTCTCTGTTATCAGTTTTAATATAATTTAGTTTTTAATAGTTCTAGATATTTATAATAATATCAGCAGAATTTCGCAATTAGAAAAAACCCTTATACATATAAAAAACAAATTTTTTCCTTTTTTATTTTATTTTTTTGTTTTTTCTTTATCATTCATCAAATCTATAGGATAAATCCTCATCCAGTTCAAGTGTATACCGATTAGTCTCATCGATTATTTTCTTTGTAAGAATAAACTTTCCTTTGTTAATAGTCTCGATGTCTTCATCCTTCAAATCGTTATATCTTTTAGGAAGGTACAACATACCGTCTTCTAATTCTGCTATAACGCAGTCCTCGTGTATGTCATCATGTCTAAAGATATTGAAAATTTTAAAAGGTTTTGATACTTCAATATCCTGCAAACGTATTGCTTTTTTTATATTAATCTCGTTGAAATTAACAATCGCATTGATTGTTGACTCAAGAGCTTTATTTTTGGAAGAAATTCTTTCCATGATGTTAGACTTCTTTTTTAAAAATGCTTAAGAAATCTAATATTATCCATCCTTTTATACAAAATCTAACTGTTTCTTATGATTTTATTGGTAATTCAGTAGAGTTCTAATAGAAAAAATTAAATTCAAAAACAATTTTTTATTTTTTTTTTATTAAAAAATTTTTTTATTTTTTATTTTTTTTTTTTATTTCTTTTTTAACATTTTGTTTTTATTATAGAGAGGTTGTGAGTTCATGTATGTAAGGCTCGAATCCCAGTCCTCATCATCTTCATCATCCAATTCTTCCTGCAACTAAAATGAGTACCGCTTTGTTACAGCATCCTCAATCTTTGTTATAAGGAATTTACCTTGATTGATTGTTTCTATAGTGTCATCCTTCAGCGCGTTGTAAAACGATTTTGGAAGGTATACCATACCTTCCAAAAGTTCGACTGCAACGCAGTTCCCATATAACCCCTTATATTTGGCTATATTTAATATGGGCAAGGCTTTGCCCACCTCTAAATCCTTTAGCGGAATTGTTGGCTTACTGCTCACTTCATTAAAGTTGGTAATAGCGCTGGTAGCTGCTGCCTTCCTCTTGGTAGTAGTATTGTTGTAAGACATTTTTGTTTTTGTGTGTTTGATGTAGAAATGATGTAGAAACTAAATATTATCAAGTATTTTATATGAAATTCATTCGCAAATTTTTCTATAATATTTTTTTTTTACCATAACAATAGAATTAAAAACATGTTAAATTATTTATGGTGTTAGGTTGCACTATGAAATCAAGTCATTTAATTTAAGTTTATAACACAATATATACAAAACATAATTAAATAAGATGATGTTTAAATATTTCTTAATAATATTATTGAAAGTTAATTCAAGGTTAAATTTGTATTTTTGCATTCTTTTTTTTGATTTTATTATTTGCGTTTTATGTTTACTCATTTTTTTATAATAACAATAGAATTAAAAACATGTTAAATTATTTATGGTGTTAGGTTGCACTATGAAATCAAGTCATTTAATTTAAGTTTATAACACAATATATACAAAACATAATTAAATAAGATGATGTTTAAATATTTCTTAATAATATTATTGAAATTTAATTCAAGGTTAAATTTGTATTTTTGCATTCTTTTTTTAATTTTATTATTTGCATTTTATAGTATTATTTTCTCGAACAAAGAAACGTGCTAATTTTAATATATAAAATTTATTAAATAAATTAATGTTCTACATATAAAATAATATGATTTATATATACTGCATTGTATATTTAAATTAGTGATATCGCTAAAATTGTCATTAGTCTAACAAAAAAAAAAAAAAACAACACAAAACAAAAAATGCTTATCAAAGATATGGTAACGACTTTCATATATTTATAAACAAATTTATTATAAACAATATTATTAAGTCGAAATATATACAACACTATTTATTTTTAAATTATAGTGTAGCATATATTTAGGAATAATAATAATTTGAGAGCACTCTTTTAGTCTAACGAAAAGTCATAACACAAAACGAAAAATATTTATCAAAGATATGGTAACGACTTTCATATATTTATAAACAAATTTATTATAAACAATATTATTAAGTCCAAATATATACAACACTATTTTTTAATTATAGTGTACAAAACGAAAAATATTTATCAAAGATATGGTAACGACTTTCATATATTTATAAACAAATTTATTATAAACAATATTATTAAGTCCAAATATATACAACACTATTTTTTAATTATAGTGTAGCATATCTTTAGGAATAATAATTATATTCACAAATTGGCAGCACTATTTTCTATATAAGTCTGGCAACACTGTTTGCTCCCAAAAATTGAGCTGGAACCCGCAGATTACAACTACTGACCCAAGTTCGATATTAACTAATATATTCAAGATTAATATAATATTTGATCAAAAACAATTTTTTTATATGTTTTACTCAATTTTTTCATTAAATTAATATTTTCTGAGCTTTTTTTACTTCTAAAAGTTTTTTTTTTTTTAATTTAAAAAATCTAATTTACAAAAATTAACATTTAAAATCATGGCCCGGCTCGTAATGGGTTAATAAATCTAGGAATGTTGCATATCATTGAAAATGTATTTCAAGTACCTTTCCAACGATATATATATTTTGTTCTGGTCCGATAAGTTTTGAGTGAAGAAATAACCATTGGATATTGTTGTAGATCATCTTCAGCTCCATAAATCGGGAACTATGAGCCTCCAACAAAAAAGAAGTGCATTGCCGGGATAGCCATTGAAATTTTATTTAAAATACAAAAAAAGCTTAACACATTTAAAAACAATTTCTAAGTCCAAAGAAAATTCCCATATTTCATAAAAAATGATCTAGTCTTTAAAGAATAACGGATTTATACATTAACGTCTTTAAACTTACTGTTCCTTTTGATCTTTATGAACAAATCGTTGATCCTGATTTCTGGCCTGAAAATACTTTAGTTCATGAATATGAATTTAAAGAAAACCCACTTAAAAATAACATCGTTCAACTCCCACTACGACGTCCAATAACTGGAAAAACTATTTCTACTCCTAAACCAAAAAACTGAATACAATTCCTGTCGATCGATTAATCATTATGTACCAAAACGTTCGTGGATTAAATACAAAAATGTCTAAATTGCTAGCTGAAAGTTATGACTTCGATCATCACGTTATTATCTTTACTGAAACTTGGCTGAAAGATAATGTTTTTAACGCAGAATTGCTGTGCAATAAATATCAGATATATAGATGTAATAGAAATGATTGGAACGGTGGTGGTGTTTTAATTGCTGTCTCATGTATTTTTGCTTCCTAAATTATTCAAGTTGATAACTCTTTCAATATTGAGTTTATCAGCGTGATGATAAAACTTAAATGTAAAAAGATTTACTTATCCTGTTCGTATATTCCTCCAAAATCTGATGAAAGCATTTGAAGCCATAAAATCAATTGCACAACTTATGGAACCTGATGATTCCATTTTTGTTGTTGGATATTTCAATTTGCCATCTATAACATGGACTAATTTAGCCGATGCTCCTGATTTTATCCCGATGAAAACTAATAACTGTGATGATGAAATTTTAAATGATATATTTGATAGTTGTCTTTACCAAATGAATGGTATTCATAATGAATACGGTAAATTATTGGATCTGGTATTCGTAAACGGTGCAAGTGATTGTGAAATAATTCGTTCTGATCCTATCACTCTGCCCGAAGATCGCTTCCATCCTACCATTGAAATAAGCTGTTCATTGCCTCCTGATTATAAACCCGATAAACATTCCAAAGCACACTCTTAACAAGAACACTGGTCCTCCCTGGAATACCAAACAGTTGTCCAGACTTAAAAACTTAAAGAATAAACATTATAAAAAATATAAAAAATCTGGTTCTATTGTAGATTATGGAAAATACTCTATTAGTCGCTCGGAATATAATATTCTCAACAATACTTTATATAATAATTACCTAATTCAAATGAAGAACAATTTTAATAGTGATCCTAAAGCATTTTATAACTTTGTTAACTCAAAAAGAAAAACTAACGGATTTCCAACTGTAATGAAATTTAATAATTGCGAATCTCCCGCTTACGATGTCATTTGTAATATGTTTGCAGATTTTTTCGCTAGCACGTATTCTGATGATAGTTATGACGATTCAAATAAGTATCCCTATTTACTAAACTCGAATCATGATGTATCTTTCCCCAGTATCAATACTTGTGATTTAATTAATAGTTTGAAAAAACTTAAAATCTCATTTAACCACGGACTGGACAAAATACCTAAACCATTGTGCAGCCTCTTTGGCAAGTCCTCTAACTATTTTGTTTAATGCTTCAATCAGAGACGGATATTTTCCTAGATTCTGGAGAGATTCATATATAATACCTATATTTAAAGCTGGAAATAAATCAAATGTTTCTAATTACCGAGGTATTGCTAAATTAAGTGCAATTCCTAAGCTCTTTGAAAAATGTATTACCGATTATATATGCCATCATGTATCTTCTTTACTGTCGCCTTTTCAACATTGTTTTCGAAAAGGTTGTTCAACTACGACAAATGTGCTCCATCTTAAAACTTTAATAAATGATGGTTTTAATCGAAGAAAGCAAACTGACGTCATATAAACTGATTTTAGCAAAGCTTTCGATAAAATAAACCACAAACTTCTACTTATCAAACTTGATTTATTGGGGGTTTACACCATGCAGCTTAAATTGGATCAGGACTTATCTTATGGATAGAAAACAATGTGTTAGATATAAAAGTAATTCATCTAAATTTATTGCAGTTACTTCTGATGTCCCTCAAGGCAGTCACCTTGGGCCAATTCTTTTCTCCCTATTTATCAACAATCTTCCAAAAGTCATTAATTTTTCTAACATTTTAATGTATGCTGATGACGTTAAAATTTTTTACAGCTACAATCAATATGTAGAACACGCCTACTTACAATCTGATCTTAACAATTTCTACTTGTGGTGCAACCATAATTTAATGGACCTTAATTTGAAAAAATGTAAATGTATGCATTTTTCTAGGAACAATATTACTTCCGTTAACTATTCTTTGGGTGGATACCAGCTCGAATCAGTTGATAATTTTCTAGATCTTGGAATTCTACTAGATCATATATTGAATTTTGTTTCTCATATTACCATGACTGCGAATAAGGCCAGAGGTGTACTTTCGTTTATAAAACGATGGGCTAAAGAATTTACTGATCCCTATATCACGAAACAACTATATATGTCTCTTGTAAGACCTATTTTGGAATATGGTTGTATAATATAGGATCCATATTACAACATTCATAATCAACGCATTGAATCAGTGCAAAAACAATTTCTACTTTTTTGTTTACGTAGTTTGCCTTGGAATGCAGCACTTGGTCTTCCGCCATACACAAATAGACTTGCTTTAATAAAATTGCCAACTTTAAAAAGTCGTAGAACCATGCTTAAGGTAGCTTTTATAATCAACCTCATCAACGGCGAAGTTTGCTCTGAGTTTCTTATAAACAATCTTTCCTTTAACGTTCCTCAACGAGTTTCACGTTACTTCAAGCCACTACAAGTTAAATTTTTTAGAAACAACTATGCTCTTGCCGATCCTTTTAGAAGAATTTGCTGCGATTATAATAACCTATATCAATTTATTGACTTTTTTCTAAAAGCTGATGTAATTAAACGTAACATAATTCTATTTCTAAACACGTAACCTTTTGTGATTTATGTTAACTTATGTAATAAATATATTTTATATAATAGTCTGTAAGGATTTAAATCTATTGACTAAAAATAAATAAAAAAAAAATAGTTACTCATTATCAACAGTAGCCATGGCTGATAGTGATGCATGTGATAAATATAGAAAACGAAAACGATCTGATTTTCAATGGTAAATATTTTACGATCTGTACAATACCAATTATTTTTTATTTCCTAATTTAGATGTCCGGCGTCAAATAAAACGATAACTAATAATTTGAAGCCAATTTTATTTTCGCGAAACTAATTATTCTAGATTGAAAAACTGTTCGTTTTCGATTTTCATCACACCCCTGAGTGTGCAGGACCCGAAATCCTGCTACCCTCCAATACAAAGTTTTTTTTATCACTTAAATTTAATCATATCTTATTGTATTAACTTATATCCAATTTGATCGGATTCAATCATCGGATTTGATTGAATTCAGAAAGTCCTGCACTTTGCATACATTTATATGAAAATTCCACGGTCTTTTTCGGTCCCATGTACGGCGTTTTTTTGTTCTGGATCGTTATGGATGATTAAAATTTTGCAGAAATAATCTAGACGTAATTCTGACTTAGAACTGCAAACTTTTTTTCAATATGTGGAGCAAAAATATTCCGAAAATGGCTCTTGAATTCAGAAAGTCCTTCACTTTTCATAAATTTATATAAAAATGCCACGGTCTTTTTCGGTCCCATGTTCGGCGTTTTTTTGTTTGTATAGGTTAAAATTTTGCACAAATAATCTAGACGTAATTCTAACTTAGAACTGTAAACCTTTTCTCAGTATGAGGAAGAAAAATATTCCGAAACTGGCTCTTGAATTCACAAAGTCCTGCACTTTTCATACATTTATATGAAAATGCCGTTATGGGTTAAAATTTTGCAGAAATAATCTAGACGTAATTCTGACTTAGAACTGTAAACTTTTTCTCAGTGTGTGGAAGAAAAATATTCCGAAACTGGCTCTTGAATTCACAAAGTCCTGAACTTTGTATACATTTATATGAAAATGCCACGGTCTTTTTCGGTCCCATGTACGGCGTTTTTTTGTTCTTGGCCGTTATGGGTTAAAATTGTGCAGAAATATTCTAGACGTAATTCTGACTTAGGCCCATTAACTTTTCTCGAGAAGTTAACTTTACCTTAAGCATGGGTAACTAACCAATACTAAATATTTATCCCTATGAAAATTTAACCATAATAACTTATCAATATTTTAACTCTGGGTAGGTAACCTTAGTATGAAATGTCAGAATAAAAACAAAAATTAATAACAAAAAAGTTTTTTTTTCAATACGGGAAAATTAAAAGTTTTTTTCGCGGTTTTTTGTGTGTTTCTGGTCGTAAAAAAAATAATACACTTGACCACGTCGTTTTTTAAAGATTCGCGGTCGCTAGATGCTATAAAATGATTGTGTCTTTTTGCATACCACGAGAGGTGATTTAATTAAATCCATTTGGTAAGTCTATAAAATAAAAGTGGATTATTGGAACTATTAATAAGTATTGTATTTGTATTGTATTGTATTCTTTATTCAATCAAAAATAAATTTAGAATAAAATAAAGACCTTAAAATTATAACAATGACTTTTAGTCGTGTGTTATTTCTTAGTTTAACAATTATGTGTAATAACATAATTATATAGCCTTTTCCATCCATTGGTTATATCTCCATTTAAAACATCTATTAATTCATTATGATTAAGATAATTTTTTCCTAAATGTCTGATTCGGAATTCCCTGAGTATGGGACATTTTGCTATAAAATGCATTAGGTTTTCATCTTCTCTCAGATTACATAAACTACATGTTTTACTTTCATTGTCATCAAACGCTTTTGCATTTAGTGGTGACATATCGCACCTAGTTTTAAAAATTGTTGTTATTTGTTTTAGATTTATTCCATTTTGTATGTAGCTGGTACCTTTACTTAGGTTTAGATATTTGTAGAATTCCTGCTTCTCAAAGCTATTTCATTCATTAGAGTAAAATTTGCTGATTTAAGTTGTTGCAACAAAGCTGTTCCTAGGCAGCGCCAATCATCTGCTGACGTATCATTTTCGAACATGATGTTAAATTCGCTTCCTAACTCATTAATTTTATGTGCCCAAAAAATATTATTTCTTAATATCATTATCGATAATTTGTGAGGAAGTCTATTCTGGTGATATTGAAAAAGGGTTTTGAATATATAATTCATGTGTAAATTCAATGTATAAATGTAGCTAACTTCTGCATTTGTTTCCAACGAAAGCGTATAGTTTGGTGTAGATTCCGGCAATTTTAATATTCTTTTCATAAAATAACGCTGCAAAATATCCACGTCTTCCAAAAGCCCGAATCCCCAAACCTGAGCTGCGTACGTTTGAATGGATCGACACACTGATTGAAAAAGTTTCCATTTTGTTTCGAGAGTTATATTTGTTTTACTCAGAAAATCACTCCATGTAGCATTAATGCTGTTTTTAGCTGATTTGTTTCTTTTTTGCAAGTGTGTTTTGAAACTCATTTTAGGTGTTAGGATTGCCCCTAAATAGTTATATTCATTAACAACTTCTACATATTGTTCTTTGTATTTTATTTTATCATGTACTGAAAGTCGGCCACCACTTCTAAATATCATAATTTGAGACTTGCTCATGTTAACCTCCATGTTCCACTTATTGCAGTAGGCTTCCAAATTCTTTACCATTCTTTGCATGACCAATATGTTATCTGCCAATATCACAATGTCGTCAGCATATAATAGCAAACGGACATTTTTCTTCTAACATTAACCCACCTCCTAAGTTGGCATGAAGGTCATTCAAATACAATGTAAATAGAAGAGGGGATAACAAGCAACCCTGCTTAACTCCAGTGTACGTTTCAAAGGGATCTGATAATTCGTCACCAGTCCAGACTGATGATCTTGTGTAGCTGTAAATATTCTGTAGCAAATTTACAACTTTTGTGGAAATACCAAGAACCTGCAGTTTATACATAAGTGAACTTCTTGAAACCCTATCAAAAGCTGCTTTGAAGTCCACAAAAAAGGCGTAGGTCTTTTTCTTCTCCTTAAACTTCATATTTACTATGACCGCTAAATTATAGATATTATCTACTGTGGTCTAAATCCGGCTTGAAATTCATTTAATACGTTATTCTTTTCAATCCAAATTGTCAATCTTGCTTGTAAAACTCCCATCAATACTTTTGCCACACAGTTCATAAATGAAATTCCTCTATAATTTCCTGGAATATTTATATCTCCCTTTTTGTATATAGGGAATATAATACTTTCTACAAAACTTTCCTCTAGTCTTCCAGTTTCAAAAATTATGTTGTATGTTTTTGCTAATTCATTCAGGAATTCCGCAGAAGCATACTTAAACATTTCATATGGAACTCTGTCGACACCTGGTGCTTTATTGGGTTTAGTTAATTGCAGCATTTTTCTAATTTCCTCTACAGTTATTTCTCTATCTAATTCTTCATCTGTGTG
This sequence comes from Leucophora obtusa, assembly GCA_949987735.1. NCBI lineage: Eukaryota > Metazoa > Arthropoda > Insecta > Diptera > Anthomyiidae > Leucophora > Leucophora obtusa. The sequence continues at coordinate 88,962,873 of OX465298.1, forward strand.
CCACATTGGTGCATAATAAATCTCGCTTGCCATCTGTTGTGGATTTAGTAGGTTTTGAAAATATTGCTTAAAATCATTAGCTGGTAAACAATCCCCTCTTATTTCCTTGCCAGCTCCCACCATTTTTTGGAATCATTTGTTCTGTTAATTTTGTCATTTAGATCAATATAATATTTTTGTTTTTGACTTTTGCATTCTACTACATAGTTCTTTTTTGCTTGCAGATAGTTTTCTTTATCTTGTAAGGATTTTGTTTTCCTAAACACATTTAGCAGATCAAATGAAATCTTTCTGGCTTTTAAACATTTATAGTTAAACCACTTGCTTTTGAAGACAGCTTTGCCTCTGTTCTTCTCTTTGTTTGGTAGAGACATCTTTATTAAATTTACTTATTTTTCCAAATTCAAAAAGTTCCGCGATTTGTAGTCTTAAATTTTTGTTTAAATTTTTATTGTATTTTTCTTTTTCAGCTTCTTTCCAAATTAGTTTTGGCAACAATTTCATGGGTTTTTCTCTATCACTTAGGCTTTTAATGTTCAGCGTTAATCTTTGCGGCATATGATCTGACCAAACCTTTGGTTCAATTTGAAAGCTTTCGACAAATTGTAGTAATTCTTGTGATACTGCACAGATGTCATTGACAGATTTTCCGGTACTACTTACAAACTTAATAAGTATTTCGTGCTAATCGAGAAAACCGCGGAAAGTTTCGCGCATAAAATTAAAAAAAATAGTGGAAATTTTGTGATAGATTATTAAATTAAGGCGATTTATGTGATCAGCACATCAAAGTGAGTAGAAAAATAATCGCTGTGCATGATATTGCATCTTTTTGTAATTGCGAGTCAAAACTGTGGGTTGTCCAGGTGTCCCTCACATACTTTTAAAATATTTAAAACATGATTGGTTCACATTTCATAAATTCGAGAGTGATTTCTATGCGCTTTTTTATATTTATGAATTAAATTCAGTAGTCTTGTACTTCATTCAGTAGTCTTGTACTTCATACATGATTCATTTTGAATTTGATACGCTGAGTCCAAATTCTTAAATGTTAGTTACCCAAAATTGATGGAACAATTGTTTTTCTGAGAGTGGTTTTCAAAAGTATTTTTTCCTATAACGGTACACAAATTAAGAAAATGTTGTCCTATGTATTTTAGAGTACAAAATTCACTCTTTACTACCATCGTAACAAAAAGTCTTAAGCTATTTGAATGCGTTTTGTATAGAATTTTAAAATTCGTAGAAAGATATTTTTCGCGTTTTTAATCACGATTTTCTCAAAATTGAGAGGTGATAGAGAATTCGGAATAGAGATTTGGAATCAGCAAGTAAAATACTAAAAGTATGTATCAAGCTTCTACCAACAGCGACTTTTCATTTTGTGGAGCTGTATAATTCACGTCAAATTGTTGTAATATTGGTCACCATTTTTGGTTTTAATTATTCAAGACAGATTTTGGATCCCTGAACCAATAAAAAAATAAATTTTTCCTATTTCCTTATATGAGGCCAATTTCTGTAAGCTATCACAGAAACCTAAATCCTAAATAGCAAAAATTTGTGCACGATTTTAAGTACTGATGCAATTTTTATAAGTTTTGGTAAAGTAGGGGAAATGCACATCGAAAATACTTATATGTGTCAGTCTGCTTTCTGCGTTCAATCGGGCTACTTGTTTAAAAATGTCATCGGAAAAAATTTGTTCTAAATGTTACAAAAACATTGGTAAAGACTGTGCTATTACATGTGAAATTTGCCTATGTAAATTTCATACATTCTGTGCTAAAGTAGATAGTGAGGGTGCTGTAAACGCCCTTTGCACCTTTGTTAATATTGTTTATAATTGTGACAATTGTTTACAAACATCCAGTGACCTAATAAGGAAAATCAGTTTATTAACATACGAAGTGGAACAATTAAAAACATTATTCGCTCAATTTGTTAATAATGATAATAACAAAAATAACAATAATACCAACAATAACAACGTTAAACCTCTGTCTCATCGTAGTTTGCCTTTACCAAAAACCGGTTTGGCTTCTAATTTGATTTTTGCTAATTCCTCACAGACAAATTCCTTTAATGTTGATGCAAATAATGTAGTCTCTCAATCTATTGTTCGTAATAATAATAATAATGATGTTACTACTAAAAATGTAGAGATCATTAATAAACATGATAATGTAGTTGTGGCTACTCTTAATAAGCCTAGTGGTGCTGCTAATGCAGCTGTTTTAAATGCTGAAAACGTTATTTTTCCAACTGATGATATTCAGAGTGTTGCTCCTGTCAATGACAATGGTAATGCTACTGTTTCGGTTATAAATGTGGATAATGTTGATAATGCTAATTTTAAAGTTGTGACTAAGAGAAAGAAGTCTAATAAATCCCGTAAAGTCATTGTTGGGCATAACAATAATTTGGAATTAGATGTTGTGGTTAAAATGAAATGGGTACATTTATCCTCTTTTAAACCAACGGTTACTGAGCAGAATATAATTGATTATGTTGCTAAGCATCTTGACATAGATAAAACACATTTATTATGTCACAAACTGGAGGAGAATGATGCTTCTTTAAATGACTTTAAATTCATAAATTTCAAACTTAGCATTTCTCCTGGATATTACCAAGAATTGTTTAAACCTGAACTTTGGACGTCTGATATAAAGGTTCGGCCGTTTAAGTTTTTTCCAAAACAGGTGGCGCCGGAGCGGATCATCTAACAGCCACCAATAATGATTGTAATACATTAAAAATGTATTATCAAAATGTCTCTGGAATGCGGACTAAATCAACGTTATTTAATATCTTCACTTCTCAATGCGACTTTGATGTTTTCATTATCACTGAAACGTGGCTTAATACTGACTTCTATGATGAAGAATTCTTCAACCCATTCAAATATGTTGTCTATCGTAAAGATAGAGATAAAGTGAAAACCGGCTGTAGTAAAGGAGGTGGTGTCTTAATTGCAGTCAAGAAATCGTTGTGTTGTAAGGCAATTCCACTAATCAATCATGACACATTGATCGATCAAATATGCGTTTCTATTAAGGCGGTAACTGGTGATCTCTATATCTGTGCTTCTTACATTCCACCGAAAAGTTCTGATGATTTGTATGCTGCTCACTCTTCAAATATTGTTCACCTAGTAGAGAGTTTTAATTATGGTGATAAATTGTGCTTATTTGGTGATTTTAATTTAACGGATGTCATTTGGTCTGAAATTCCAAACTCAGATCTATTTTTGCCTAGTAATCTCAATAAATCTTTTGAAATAATTTTTTTAATAGATTGAATAAACTACTTGATTTGGTATTTGTTAGCTCGGACTTGAAATACTCATTATGTGAATCTGCTTTTCCTATTTCTCCTTCCACGACTCATCATAGTGCCTTGGAAGTTGAAATAGAGTTCTATGAATATGCATATAATAACAAAATCGATGATGTTCGTTATAATTATTATGATTGCGATTTTAATAATTTAAATTCTATTATTAATGATGTAAATTGGTACAATTTGCTAAATAGTGAAATTGTTTCAATTTGTTATGAACAATTTTTGTTTAATATAGTTAACATTTTTCGCACAAATATTCCTCGGGTTAACCCGAAAGTATATAAACTCCCGTGGTACACTAAAGGTTTAAAGAAGTTGAAAAATCTTAGAAATAAATTTCACAAGAAATTTAAGTCCACAAATAATGCCTCCGACAAAAAACTCTTTCTTCATTACGAGAGAGAATTTAATTTTTTAAACAAGTTTTTATATAACCAGTATATAATGAGCCTAAATAATTCAATTAAAGAGAATCCTAAGCAATTTTGGACTTTCATAAATTCAAAGAGGAAAAATTCCACAATTCCAGCTTCAATGTCTTACAATGGTTTAACTTCAAACACATTGAAAGGTTCACTTAACCTTTTTGCTAAGTATTTTCAGAGTAATTTTAATGATGATGTTTTTCATAATGGGTTTGACCTAAATTCTATAAATTCATTTTTTGATTTTGGGTCGTTACAAATTTCAGAGGAAGATGTTGCTACGGGAATTTCTAAACTTTCCAATTCTTTTAAATGCGATGTTGATGGCATTTCAGCTTTTATTTTGAAAAGTTGTTCTTCTTCTATAACCTTACCACTTAAATTGATTTTTAATCGCTCTTTAGCAACTGGCTTTTTTATTCAGAGATGGAAATATACAACTATTTTTCCTATTCTCAAGACTGGCAATAAGAATGATGTATCTAATTATAGGCCAATTTCTAAATTGACGAATATTGCGAAGGTTTTTGAGCATATCGTCTATGATAAGCTCTTTTTTCGTTTAAAAAATTACATTTCTCCTTCTCAACATGGTTTTATGGCCGGAAGGTCAACGACTACAAATTTAGCGGTTTTCACCCAGTTTTGTGTGTCCCATTTCGAAAAAGGTGTTCAAGTTGATTCTATTTACACAGATTTTGCTAAGGCATTTGACCGTGTACCGCATGAACTGCTTTTATTAAAACTTGGTAAAATTGGTTTCCATTCGGAAATGTTAAGTTAGTTCCGTTATTACTTAACTGGTAGATATTGCACAGTTTCCATTGATGGTGTGTGTTCCGATTTTTTCATTGCAAACTCTGGCATACCGCAAGGTAGTATCCTAGGTCCACTTCTTTTCAATATATTTATTAATGACATTTGCCATTGTTTTAGGAATTTTAATTACCTTTTATATGCTGATGACCTTAAGATTTTTAAGCCTATATTTAATAGCATTAACATAGTTGAATTGCAGGATGACTTAGATCGAGTGGTGTTGTGGTCTGAACTTAATGGCCTTTTTTTTAACACAGCTAAATGCCATTACATGACATTTCATAGATGCCATCACGTCTTGTTAGATCAATATTCCATGGGTGGTCAAGTTTTGTCATCTGTTATTGAAATTTTAGATTTAGGAGTAGTATTTGATTCTAAGCTTACGTTTTGTATTCAATTGAACTACATAGTACCAAAGGCTTATTCTCTCCTAAATTTTATTCGCCGTAACACTGGTAATCTGTTTGATTATCATACTAAAAAAATTTTATATTCATCATTTGTCCGTTCTAGATTGGAATATGCTTCATTCATTTGGAGTCCTAATGCTAAAACCCACATAAACCGTTTGGAAAGAATTCAAAAAAAATTCCTAAAGTTTACCTTTTCTTTTTTGAATTTTTCACCTCCCCTTACATCTTATGAGCATAGATGTTCTTGGATTTCATTGAAATCTCTTGAATCTCGTAGGAAAATTACGGCTTTATTATTTTTGCACGGCATTTTCTGTGGTGTAATTGATTGTCCTGATTTATTGCATTTAATTAAAATTATAGTTCCGCAGAGAACTCTTAGGCGAAATAATTTCTTCCATGTAGATATTCATAGAACTGATTATGCTTTGAATGAACCAATTACTAAGTCAATGAGGTTATTCAATAATCTTTGTGAAAATTTAGATTTAAGTATTTCTAATTTTAAGTTTAAAACTCTTTTAAATAAATTGTTATAAATAATTAGTTTTAGATATAAGTTGCTAGTCTGTAAGGATAATATTGTATCCATAGACTGAAATAAAGAATAATAATAATAAACGATTCTTAGTCAAAGTTTGGTTAAAGCTGCGCTTTAAATTTTTTTAATAGTCATCATTACAAGTCTAATGTATTAAAATATCTTATGTAGTGTGAATTGTTCTAAAATAGCCTTGGTTAAGTTTCTTAACCACATAAATTTTTATGGTTAAATGCTTGGTTAAAATTTAGATAAGTTATTCAAAAAATATGTTTACCAGTGGTTAAGGCTAGTAGAGGTCTTAACCAGGGTATAAATTGAGATAAGTTAACGGGCCTTAGAATTGTAAACTTTTTTTCAATGTGTGGAATAAAAATATTCCGAAACTGGCTCTTAAATTCACAAAGTCCTGCACTTTGCATACAATTATATGAAAATGCCACGGTCTTTTTCGGTCCCGTCTTTTTGTTCTGGGCCGTTATGGAGGAAAATTTTGCAGAAATAATCTATACGTAATTCTGACTTAGAAATATAAACTCTTTTTAAATGTGCGGAACAAGAATATTCAGAAACAGCCTCTTCAATTCAGAAAGTCCTGCACTTTTCATACATTTATATGAAAATACCACCGTTTTTTCCGTCCCATTTACGACGATTCTTTGCCCTGGCTCGCCGTGGATTAAGATTTTGTGGAAATAAAATAAATGTGATTCTGATATAAAATTAAACAAATCTGTTCAAAATTTAAAACAAAACTATTTTGAGAAGGGCTTCTTAATTTTGCAATTAAGAAGTCCTTTATAAAAAAAACCATAAAATTAAATTTGTATCGTATTATCTATATCTTTAAATTTTTGTCATATGGGTATTAATACGTCACCAAAACCCATGTACTGAATGTGGCTTGGCCACACACTGGCTGGATTTTTAGTTTGTGATTATCTCGAAAACTTAGGCTCCTAGAATGAAAAGGAGTTGTATTTGGAAAATTGCTCGTATCTTGAAAAGTAAATGAAATAAATAAAAACACACAACAGTCTTCAAGTACGAAAATCTCTCAACTAAATTTTTGTCGTCAATATCTTGAAAACTAAAGGAGCTAGAGGTAAACTGTTTGCAGGAAAGGTCAAAACCCGCGCATAATACCCCGACATCGAAACTAAATTTCGACTTACATTTCTAGATTTTAAGATCGCGTTTTTCTCGAAAACTAAGCCTCCTAGAGAGAAAAGGGCTTTTATTTAGAATATCGCCCGTATCTTGAAAACTAAGTGAGATAAATCAAAACGGACAACAGCTTTGGAACAAGGAAGTCATAATGAGTTATATGTGGACAAATAAATGCGAAAATTGCTTAAATAAAATTTTGATCGTCCATATCTCGAAAACTAAGAGAGCTAGAGGAAAAATGATTACACCAGAGGTCAAAGCCCACCACCAATGACTAACGTTGCTAGATTTTAAAATCGCGTTTTTCTTGAAAACATTAGCCTCTTAGAGAGAAAAGAGATTTTATTTGGAATATCACCCATATCCTGAAAACTAAATGAGATAAATGAAAACGGACAACAGTTTTGGAACAATGAAGTCATAATGAGTCATATATGGAAAACTAAATACGAAATTTGCATTAATAAAATTTTGATGGTCCATATCTCGAAAACTAAGAGAGCTAGAGGAAAAATGTTTACACCAGAGGTCAAAACCCGCCCATAATACCCCGATACCGAAACTACATTTCGACTTACATTGCTAGATTTTAAGATCGCGTTTTTCTCGAAAACTAAGCCTCCTAGAGAGAAAAGGGCTTTTATTTGGATTATCGCCCGTATCTTCAAAACTAAATCAGATAAATGAAAACGGATAACAGTTTTGGAACAACGAAGTCAGAATTACGTCTAGATTATTTTTGCAAAATGTTAACCCACAACAAAAAAAAACTCCGTACATGGGACCGAAAAAGACCGTGGCATTTTCATATAAATCTATGAAAAGTGCAGGAATTTCTGAATTCAAGAGCCAGTTTCGGAATATTTTTGCTCCACACAATAAAAAAAAATTAATATTCTAAGTCAGAACTACGTCTAGATTATTTTTGCAAAATTTTAACCCATAGCGACCAAGAACAAAAAACGCCGTACATGGGACCGAAAGAGACCGTGGCATTTTAATATAAATGTATGAAAAGTGTAGGGCTTTCTGAATTCAAGAGTCAGTTTCGGAATATTTTTGTTCCACACATTGGGAAAAGGTTTGCTGCTCTAAGTCAGAATTACGTCTAGATTATTTCTGCAAAATTTTAGCCCATAACGACCCCGAACAAAAAATCGCCGTACATGGGACCGAAAAAGACCGTGGCATTTTCATATAAATGTATGCAAAGTGCAGGACTTTCTGAGTTCAGGAACCAGTTTCAGAATATTTTTGCTCCACACATTGAGAAAAGGTTTACTGCTCTAATTCATAATTACGTCTAGATCATTTCTGCAAAATCTTAACCCATAACGACCCAGAACAAAAAAACGCCGTACATGGGACCGAAAAAGACCGTGGCATTTTCATATAAATGTATGAAAAGTGTAGGGCTTTCTGAATTCAAGAGCCAGTTTCGGAATATTTTTGCTCCACACATTGAGAAAAGGTTTTCTTTTATAAGTCACAATTATGCCTAGATTATTTCTGCAAAATTTTAGTTCATAACGACCCCGAACAAAAAAACGCCGTACATGGGACCGAAAAGACCGTGGCATTTTCATATAAATGTATGCAAAGTGCAGGACTTTCAGAATTCAAGAACCAGTTTCGGAATATTTTTACTCCACACATTGAGAAAACGTTTACTGCTCTGAGTCAGAATTACGTCTAGATTAGTTCCGCAAAATTTTAGCCGATAACGACCCCGAACAAAAAAACGCCGTACATGGGACCGAAAAAGACCGTGGCATTTTCATATAAATGTATGCAAAGTTCAGGACTTTCTGAACTCAAGAGCCAGTTTCGGAATATTTTTGCTCCACACATTGCAAAAGCGTTTACACTTCTAAGTTAGAATTACGTCTAGATTATTCCTGCGAAATTTTAACTCATAACGACCCAGAACAAAAAAACGCCGTAGATGGGACCGAAAAAGACTGCGGCATTTTCATATAAATGTATGAAAAGTGCAGGACTTTCTAATTTCAAGAGCCAGTTTCGGAACATTTTTGCTCCACACATTGAAAAAAAGTTTACAGTTCTAGGTCGGAATTATGTCTAGATTATTTCTGCAAAATTTTGACCCATGACGACCAGAACAAAAAAACGCCGTACATGGGACCGGAAAAGACCGTGGCATTTTCATATAAATGTATGAAAAGTGAAGGACTTTCTGAATTCAAGAGCCAGTTTCGGAATATTTTTGCTCCACACATTGAAAAAAGGTTTACAGTTCTAAGTCAGAATTACGTCTAGATTATTTCTGCAAAATTTTGAGCCATAACGACCAGAACAAAAAAACGCCGTACATGGGACCGAAAAAGACCGTGGCATTTTCATATAAATGTATGAAAAGTGAAGGACTTTCTGAATTCAAGAGCCAGTTTCGGAATATTTTTGCTCCACACATTGAAAAAAGGTTTACAGTTCTAAGTCAGAATTACGTCTAGATTATTTCTGCAAAATTTTAACCCATAACGTCCCCGAACAAAAAAACGCAGTACATGGGACCGAAAAAAACCGTGGCATTTTCATATAAATGTATGAAAAGTGCAGGACTTTCTGAATTCAAGAGCCTGTTTGTGAATATTTTTGTTCCACACATTGAAAAAAAGTTTACAGCTCTAAGTCTGAATTACGTGTAGATTATTTTCCAAAATTTTAGCCTATAGAGACCCAGGAGAAAAAAACGCCGTGCCGAAATACTCGAATTATAAATTTCCAAAAATTAATCGATTTTACCAAATTTATCAATTTTTATAAAATATATTCGTTTTTTTGAAAGTTTTCGGTTTTTGTAAAACTTTTCATTTTACCGATTTTTCAAAAATGTATTGATTTTTTAGAAATTTATCGTTTTTCTTTTAAATTTATTGATTTTTCAAAATTTTCTCGATTTTTCAAAAATTTATAAATTTTTAAGAAATTTTTCAAAAATTTATCAATTTTTCAAAAATTTATCAATTTTTCAAAAATTTGTCAATTTTTTAAAAAATTTTAAATTTTTTAAAAATTCGTCAATTTTTCACAAATTTATCAATTTTTCAAAAATTTATTGATTTTTATAAATTTTTATAAAACATGGATTTTTTATAAAATGTTTTAAAAAAATTTAAAATTTTTAAAAATTTTCGATTTTTAAAAATTTTTTGATTTTTATAAAATTTATCGATTTTTAAAAAATCTATCGATTTTGAAAACATCTTTCAATTTTTTTAAATATATCGAATTTTATAAAAATTCGATTTTTATAAAATTTATTTTCTTTAAAATTATCGATTTAGAAAAAAAAAATTTAAAATCTATAATTATTTATTAAAATTCGATTTTTTTAAAATTCATAGATATTATTTTTCTATAAAATTTACATAATTTTATCAATTTTTATTTATTTATTTATTTATTTATTTATTTATTTATTTATTTATTTATTTATTTATTTATTTATTTATTTATTTATTTATTTATTTATTTATTTATTTATTTATTTATTTATTTATTTATTTATTTATTTATTTATTTATTTATTTATTTATTTATTTATTTATATCTAGGGTATTCAATCGATTAATCGTTATTCGATTAATCGAACAATTTTTCTCAAAAATTGTTCGAATAATTTAAAATGTCCAAATTTCGAATAATTCGAATAATCTCATACGATTAATCGAAATTGGTTGAAAATTACAAAAATATAAATTTTTTATTAAAGTAAATGTGCTAAAATCTCAAAACTTTTTTAAAAAATTGTGATAAATAATTTGCTGTAGGCTTGTACCTATCCGGATTTCATTCTGGCCTAAAAAAATAATAAAAGGACGACCTTTCAGAATTTCTGGAAAAATTTGTGAGCTTCAACTCAATGAGTATTTCATGTTTTCAAGTACGAGCGTTAACAAATATCTTAAATCCCAAAGAAAAAAAACAAAAACAACATAATATTATTATTATTGCTTTGACATCTTCCAAATTACTACTATGTTGTTGTTACTTATCTATATACGTATAATAAATTTTTAATTATTTTTTACGACTTTTTAAACATTGATATTAAACGAAAGCTTTAATAATTATTGTAATTAATGATCATTAGAATTAATGCCCAATGTAGTAAAGCTTGTTTAGTGAGCACTGAATTAATAAAATAAAATAAGGTACGGAAACGTAGAGGGAAAATCAATTCTCAACAGAATTCATCTCTACATTTATGTTTTTATGTATTCAATACATACGAAAGAGATACAAATTAATTAATGTACGGGCAGTGTTGCCATATAGCCAGTTTTAACTGTTTTTCACAGTTTTTTGAGATGCCTAACAGTTTTCCAGTTTTTTCATGTAAAGAACTGTTTTTTTAAATTCATGGATTTTTTTTACAGTTTTTCATATTAAATCGGCACATTTCTTTCATTTACAATTTTTTTTATTTTTTTAACTAAAATTTAAGAATTAAAATATAAAAGTGCATATGCATAACAATTAGTAAACTTTATAACACGTTTATAAAATGAATTTTGAATAAAATATTTGTTTTGTAAGACATTTATAAACTTAGAAATTGGTTATGCACATGACCCAACAATTGCAATAAATCTTTCATATTGTCAAAAATTAGGTACAAATCGAAACATAAATAAATTTAAAAATACCAATATAATACTACAAATTATGCTTACTGGAAAAAGGAAACATTTTTATAACAAATTTTATTAAAAATTAGCACGGATCTTTAACTCTTTAACTCATTGTGGTGTGGTTCTCCCCGATTTGGATAAAATTTTAATATGTGAAAGAGGGGACAGAAAAAATAAAAAGAATGACAAAGTCTGATCTCAATAATTAAATTTTTTTATTTTTATTTAGAAGAATTACTGAATTTATTTTTGTTCCTTTTTGTAAATAAAATTATTAAAAACACAACAAGTATACATATGTATATTATTTTACAGAAAATTTTTTCGATTAATCGATTAATTTTAAAATTTTGTTCGATTAACCGGTTAAGAAAAAAACCCGAATAATTATTTGCACGATTAATCGATTAAAATAAAAAGCCGATTAATTGAATACCCTAGTTATATCTAATTGATTACAATAATCATTAAATAATCTCAATGCTTTAGTTAGAGGTTCAATCAGTGCATAATTAGTTTTATGAATATCAATAAAGAAGAACTTATCTATAATCGTTAGGGATCTAGGAGGAACATAGATTTTAATTGAGTTTAATAATTCAGAGGAACCAACTGCGCCACAAATAATACCATGTATAAAAGTTAACGCAAAAATGTTTCTACGAGTTTCCAGAGTTTTCAAGAAGATAAAATCACATTTATCTTCATAGGAAGGAACACAATATGTAGGAACAGGAGCAGAAAGAGTGGAATTTAAAACATTCAAGAAAGGAAGAGCAATTTTAACAAACTTAACTTTTATGAATAACCGCATTAGGACTCCAAATAAATGACGCGTATTCCAGTTTAGATCTAACAAAAGCAACATATAAAACTATTTTTGTAAAATAGTCAAAAAGATTAGTAGAATTGCGACGTATAAAAGCTAATAGTGAGTAAGCTTTAGGAATTATAAAATTTAAATGGCTGCCAAATGTCAGTTTGGCGTCAAAGACTACACCCAAATCCAACATTTCATCCATAGATGACAGAGTATGACCTTTCATTCTATATTGAGAAAGTAAAACATGACGGCATATATAGTTTAAATATCGTAATCAAAAAATAGAGCATTAGAGGGTTAAGATATTTTGATGAAATTTGGTATGCCGACTTTATCATCCCAGGGATGAAGCACATTAATTTTGGTTTAAATCGGTCCATATTGGTTGAAATCGGATATTTTAATGTAATTCGGTGCATCGACTTATATCTTCCCAAGGTTGAAACCTATTGATTACACTGTGAGACAAATGGTAGGGGTCAGTGATCGGGAAGGGTTCAAACTATCGGGGAAAGTTATATCGGTAAAAAAGAAGTTATACGTGTCCCGGCGTTTCGCTGGGTCACCCCTAGGAATCGAGATATATCGATTTGACCCTTGGTGGTATTTTTTTTTTGACATAACTCGAGAACCACTAGTCCGATTTTGCTCAAACAATTTTAAAAAAATTAAAAATTACAATTCCTTTAATCTGTTCATATAACGTTTTTCTATATACTCAACAGTTTTGCCTGTAAAAATAAATGTATGAAGAAAAAAATATTTTTTGCCTAAAATATTAAAAAAAAGTAATAAACAAAAGGTTATTGATTTTTATGGTAGCGGTAACAAACATTTATTTTTACCGGCAAAACTGTTGAGTATATAGAAAAAAGTTATATGAACAGATTAAAGGAATTGTAATTTTTAATTTTTTTTAAATTGTTTGAGCAAAATCGGACTAGTGGTTCTCGAGTTATGTCAAAAAAAAGATATATCTCGATTCCTAGGGGTGACCCAGCGAAACGCCGGGACACCAGAGAAACAAGCCAGCCGCCGTGAGCCGTTTAAGCCGCCGCCGCCGGTCATTTTTGCTTCAGCCGCCGCCGCCGATTTTTTTCGGCTCATTTCGGCTGGAAGTATCAATTTTCAAATATAAAAAATTTAAAAATAAATATATTTTTTTAAAAGAATTTACTAATTCATTAAACTTGAACAACCAGAGCTAAAAACAATTTTTTTATATGAAAAGAAAAAAGTTAAAAGCTTCTAAATATTAAATTTTTATAAATATAATTTTTTTAAGCTATAAAAGCTTATATAAATTTATACTGTGAAAAAAATTTAAAAAAAACTTCTTAATGGGTTAATATAATACTTCAGAATGCAACTCTTTGCAGATGTGTAAAAAATCAATTAATAAAAAAACGTAGCTGCTTAACTTTGCATTTAAAACTCAATATATGTATTTGGTGTACGCATTTTTATCAAAAATTATGACGAAAAATCGTTACAGAGTTGAAGTCGTGTTAGCATAGATATACGAAAAAGTTTGTAAAATGCATTAATTTTTGTTAAAAGCGTTACTTCTCTTCATATAAATTCTTACAGTTAGTGTTTAGCTTCATTGGTTATTAAAATATAAGCTATTAAAGTTAAAACACCTTACGAGTTACTGGTTACGGAGTTTACATTTGGCCTATAAAATTGGTTACAAATTTTATGTATTAACCAAAAATTGGTCAGATTGTTATAAATTTTGTAAAACAGGTGACAATGCGCTGATATATATCGAAATATATAACTCAAATGTAATCCTTGCATTTGAAATTAGTTGGTTACATGGTTTTTATCACATTTTTTGATATCACCCATATATATTTTTTCAATTCTAAAATACATTTTTAAAAATGGTCCAGTTGAATATTTTGGATAAATGAGACATTTTGTAACAAATAAATGAAAAAGTAAAGATAAGAGATATTGTAAAATTCTATAATATTTAGAAAAGGACACTTTTACGGATAAAATGCTCAAACCAATGTTCGAATTGATCACATAATTTCATCATTTAAGGACATTATTGATTGGGCATCTAATTCAAATGGGTCCATACAAGATATGTGCATCCTGCCCAAACTTTCTAACAAAGCCTCCATTCAAAAGCCTTCAAACAAGTTTAATTTCTTAAATCAATCGATATTTATTTTTTCTATGGTCTTTATTTATTCCTTAATTTGTTAAAATTAAAAAGAATAAATAAAAAAAAAATTGATTCGCAGTATGCTTTAATTTTCTAAAAATTCTATAAGAGGCAAAAATTGTTTTGAGTTCCAAGGGGGTTACATTTTTCCAATGTTGGGATTACTTTGGAGCCCTTTACATTGGCAAAAAAAATATGCTGGCAGAAATTAAAATTTTTCAACGAAAAGGAGTTGGTAGTAAAAGGGTATGTTTATAATTTATTAAATAAAACTTGTATGTTATATTAAATATTTAGGACCATTTGTTAGATATAGTCTTGACTAGCCATGGATCTGTGCGAACATGAAACAAATCACACGTGAACCAACAACAAATCTTATATAAATTGATTTTATATATATTTTTTTGCGAGTGATTTTCTGACCGTGATAAAGTGCAGACGTTAATTGTGATCTCTTTTTTATAATTCTATTTAAAATTAAAAGCAATAACATTTGTTATTGTTTTAAGAAAAAACTTTTTTTTTTTTTACATTGTATCAGTGTTGCCATAACGGCGATTTTCTCGTCAGATCTAGCGATTTTATTTCGCCCCTAGCGGGAAAAATTGTCCTGTAGCTATTAGCCAAAAATCTAGCGATTTTTTTTTATCAGCCGTAATATAATTTTTAAAACTCGGTTTTATGTTGAAAAATATTATAAAACTCGCACATTGATATTCCTTTATTATAAAACACAACATCTTAAACGATTTTAGTAAAAAAAACTCTAAAAATACACATTTCGATAAAATATGGGTATGCACTTTTTCATCGTAGAACGCCCTCTACAGGACTCATTATTTGAAATTTTTGAGTAAAAACTGCTTTAAGTACCATTTTTCAACAATCTAGCGATAAAATCGCTAAATATTTACACTGTTTATAATCTAGAGATTTTCTAGCGATTTTTGGGTCTGATCTAGCCATTTATTTTGAAAATTTGTTGGCAACACTGCATTGTATATTGAAATCAACAACAAATTATTACAAAGGGATTAATATAATAATAATATTCTGCTATACTAATCCTCTGCTGTTACAGCAGAATGAATAGTAGCAGCGAGTCTACTGAAGAAAGCGATATTGTCTGGTAGACAGTCGCTGAAAACAAAACAACGAAACGACGACAAAATCGATCACCAGGATTAGTTAAGCATGCAATCAAAATAAAAAAAACTACCAACAATGATGATTAGGGCAAGGAATTCCATGCAAATGTATGTTATTCCTCGATAGTCCAAAACTAATATAGACTAAACATTGATCCGAATCATCAACCTATGATGGTTTTCATTGACCTATGGGAAATCTTCGAGTTCTGTGTCTGTTTGCAAAATAACTAACTTAAATATATTTTTAAGTTTTAAAGTGCATTATTTTTGCAAAAATTATAGTTTTTAGTGCATATTTTTTATATTGTTAGGGCATATTTTTCTTTTTTAACCGCATATTTTAGGCGCATATTTTTAATTTTTAAGTGCATGAAATTCCTTGCCCTAATGATGATATACCAAGTACCTACTAGCAACAACATGTTTGCTGCACTTGATATAGACAATAATGATGATGTTAATTATATTAACCATAATGCTAACAAAGAGCTGTGTGAAGAAAAACCGCCTCCAATAATTATTCCAAATGTTTCAGATATAAGAGCGATGATGAATAACTTTTCAAAAATAGTAAACCTTGAAGATTATTCGTACAAATCCTTGAGTGGTGGTCAGGTAAGAGTAATGGCAAAAAACGTAAAGGCATATAGAGTGATAGTAAAATATCTATCTTTCGTAAAAAAACTTAAACGTTTTCAAATCACATTACAAAATGTTGTTTTCAGCCGATCAAGCCGCCGCCGCCGCCGATTATTTGGTTGCGCCGCCGCCGCCGATTTTTATCCGGCTCAACCTCAATCGCCGCCGCCGCCGCCGATTTTTTGCTTGCGCCGCCGCCGCCGATTATTTTGGTCGGCTTGTTTCTCTGCGGGACACGTATAACTTGTTTTTGACCGATATAACATTTCCCGTTGGTTTCATCCCATCCCGATTTTGACTGTCGCATAGTGTTATGGTTAAAATCGTTCAATGTTTAGACCTAGTGCCCATATAAAGGTTTCTCCCAAAATTTACTTTTTCACAAGCTACAGGTCTCAAATATGAATAAATTTTAATAAAAATAAAATCGGCCCAAGGTTCAAGCCTACTGATTATGGTTTAAATCGCTCCATGCTTAGACCTAATGAAGGTCACACAAAATCATCGCTCCATGTTTAGACCATATGAAGGTCACACATATTTTATTCGCATGCTACAGGTTATTCGCATGCTACAGGTCGCAAATACGAAGATATTTTAATGAAATTTGGTACGTTGACTCACATTGGCCCTAAGAACAAAGCCTATTGATTCTAGATAGGATCGTTCTATATTTGAACCTATCGCCCATATGGACTATATTTCCGATTTTCTCTTAAATATTTCTAACATTAGATAAAGTCAAAATTTCTTACCTTTTTTCTAACTTTTTATCGTTTATAGACAAATTTTGGCACAAGTCCATTTCAAGCCATTCGAATTTCAGATCAAAACATTAGTTGGCTTTCAACCAGACTGTTGTAGGGTATTTTATATTCGGACATGACGACTATACGGTACCCTACACTAGTCTGGTTGAAAGCCAATTGGCTTCGTCCTTGGGCTTATATAAGTCTGTGTACCATCCCAGGAAAAAATTATACATTACCTTAACAAGGCATTGCCATATAACCGCTTACAAATCTCATTGCCAAATTTCTTTACTGCATTGCCAAACACATTCTAACAAGATCGTAAAAAGAGCAAGAGGTATTGTAATCAATTCTAAAAATCAAAACAAACAACGCATGAAAGTCATTCAAATATAATTATTTACTAACAAAAGTTTTCAAAAATTAATAGTTTACTTTTTAAATTAGTTGATCTTAAGAAGTAACCGTTTACATTTTGGTAGTAAAACAACATTGTAAGAAGTAGTTCCACATTTTGAAAAGAGAAGTTATTTAGTTTGAAACGAAACAGTGAAAATATTATTTTAAAAATTTTGCTAATACAGCATTTTAATTTTTAAAGGACTATTTCTCATTTCTTTGCAAAAAATTTTGGCTTTATCACAAATAGTATTTTTGATATACACAATTACTGTATGAAAAGTAAATAAATGTGCAATGGTAATTAAAAAAGTTAACCAGAGCCAGTAATTTACAAAAATGCCCAAAAAGTGATTTTTTCGCCTTGTAATTGGTATTTCAAACATCAGGGCCGATGCGGCACATGCTCCCGTTATCCGATCACCTTAATTTTTTGCATGGTGTAGTTTTATACCCAAAGGCACGTTTCTAGGGGGGGGGTGGCCTTAAATCGCAAGTTGACAAGGTCAACCCTAATATACAATTTTAAGGTTTTGTGAACGTTTTCTATAGAAAAACCCTCTGGTTCTAGGAACTTTTCCTTTCGAAATTTCCACATAAAAACATTCAGATATTGTTGTTAGGACAATTTAAATTGTGTTGTTATTTATTTATTTAATTTATTCATTTATTTAATTTATTTAATTTTTTCATTTATTTAATTTATTCTTCTATTCATTTATTTATTTAATTTATTCATTTATTTAACCCTTTCATGTCACAATTTTAATGGCTGGGAATTTTCAGACCAAACTTCGGTGAAGTATAAACCTATGCCAAAGAAATATTTTTTATAATTTTTATAGTTTTGCAGCGCCCCCTAACAGAGATATTTGGAATTAAAGTTCAAACGTTAACCTGTTGCCGATCCCGAACGGGTTAAGATTTTTTCAAATTTAAATTTTATATTTTTTCTATAACTAAACTCTACACAGAGCTTTGAAGAATTAATTCCTTAATTCAATTTTTCAATTCTGAATTAAAAATTAGATGAATTAATTCACATAGCGCCATGTATTGAATGGAATTAATTCATATTTGTTTTCGTTCGATTTATTTTGTTACGAATAAATTCAATTGCTATAGTTCTTTTTATTAAATCAAATGAATTCACTGGTGAACGCGTTCAATTTTATAAATCGAACGGAAAAAAGGGAATTAATTCCTTACTGAATTAATTCACCACTGAATTCGTTCAATTTCATTTTCGTTCAGTGAATTAAAAAAAATAAAATTACGTTCAGTGAATTTTTAAAAAATAAAATTACGTTCAGTGAATTAAAAAAAATTAAATTACGTTCAGTGAAACAAAATGTTTTCATTTACTTGTTCGAACTGTTTGAATAAAAGTGGTGGTAATGCCGTTGAAAGTTTGGAAAATCTCAATCAAGGTTCCAATGATATAAACAAGGATGCAACTGATGATATTTGCACTGAGCTACGTAAATGTGTTTTAGAGCTATCGTCCTCATTAGAGCAGCAACATCAGACTCACATAATTAATCTTGATAAACAACTCCAAAATGCTATACAAGTTTTGCAAACTAAGGTTAATGAGATTATTGATACAGTTCGTACTGAATACACTGATAAAGTAAACAAACTGCAAAGAGAAGTTCAAATCAGTTTTGATAATATAAATCAGGTTGACGTTAGACTTACCAACAAAATTAATGACCTTGAAAACCAAGTTAATGTTTTACAAAGAAGACAAAACCGTGCCAATATAATAGTAAAAGGTTTGCCCAAATGTATAAAAAATCTACGCGAACCTATTGCTAAGATAGCTACTATTTGTAACATACAACTAAGTCTTTGGATATTAACCATTGCTGTTATATATCAAATGGGAATGCGGTCCTTGTTAAATTCAACTCAGTACATATCAGAGATTGTATTATGGCTAATTTTTCTAAACTTACCAATCCAATCTACCATTCTTTATTTCGAAATCGTATTAAGCCATATTTTGTTGAAAAACGCTTAGTTTTACCTTAATGGAGGAGAGAATTTTATATAATTTATTATTGAGTAGATGCATATTGATCAGACTTGAATTGTTTTTGACCAAAGTTGAGTAGTTTAAGTAGATCAGAGATCTTAAGTTAGTAAGTTGATTTTCTGTAAAATTTATATTTCCCTGTTTAAAACATTAAATGAATTTTAATCATAATATAGGAAATGTTGTAAGTGATAATAATTTTCTTAAATCCCAACTGCGTAACTACCCAGCAAAACCTTCTGTTACCAGGTAAAGGGAAATGTAATAAGAAACCAAAAATTGTAACTACTTACACTTTGGTCGCATAACATATTATTTTAACATGGGGGTGTCATTGGGGGTAAATGGTTGCCTAAATCGTACCGGTATAGGCTCAAATAAGTGATTACGAAGGAAGTACTGAAATAAGTTGTTACTTGTAATATTATATTCACTAGTTAGCTAAAATAAGTACACACTTGTATGGAGTGAAATAAGTCGTTACACATTGGTACAAATTTCAGTGGTTACAAATAGGGAATAAAATAAGAAGTTACCAGTAATGACTTTGTTTAAAAGTACACCGATCCGAGCAATGTAATTAGATTCTAAATTTGTATATCGTACTTTCGCATAATAAGTAGTTATAATATAATACGAATAACTTATTATTTTTACCCTTACTAATAAGTTATTATTAAACACAATATCGGTAATATATTATTTTAAAGGCTCCAAATAAGTAGTGATATATCTCCATATCGGTAACTCATTATTTCATACCTCCCACATAAGTATTGATGTATCACAATATTAGTAACGTATTACTATAGGTTTCTAAGTAAAACCAAAGGTAAAGGGGTACCCATTGCCAGGCAATGCGTGAAAAAGGTCAAACACATTACCAAGGTTTTGCTGGGTAGAAACAAAATTTGAATATTGGTCATTTTAATTGTCAAAGTTTTAAATTAAAAGAAAACTCATCAAAGTTGGATGAAGTTAAATCTGTTTTTGATGGTGGGTTTTTGGATGTTATTGGAATCAGTGAAACATGGTTAAGGCCTTATGTGTCTAGTAATTTAATTAATTTTCCAGGGTATAGATGCCATAGAAATGATCGACCGAATGGAAGGGGTGGTGGTGTAGCCCTTTTTGTTTCTAGGAAAATAGAACATAGAGTACACTCTAATAAATTTTTGTTGAAATTTACCCTATTTATAGCAGGTAACTTTTTACCTACTATAATATCAGCAAAATTATTCTATGTGCGTAAATATAAAATAATACACACATTGGTCTAATGTGTGTAAACTTATATAAAAGGTATCTAAGTATACCCATTTTTGTTAGTAAATTTAGGCAGAAAATGTTTCAAAATGCATATTTAAATGCTTTACATTGCATGTTTAAATTCTTGAAAATACAAACAAAATATTCATATTTATAACCGAAATATTTTGATTTCATAACTAAAATGCATGATATAAGAAATGCATTAACATTTTTATTATAAAAAAAAATTTTTCCGATAGAGTACATAATATTATTATTTTTATAGTTTTTTAAATATTATCAACGAAATATTCAAATCTTTTAACAGTGTTTGTGGCACGTATTAAAAATCGTTTGCTGCAGCTGGATAATTAATTTTGTTGATACAAAATTTGTTGAACTTTTTAAGCTTTAAAGGTGGTGAATTAGCAGTATTTATCTCCGCTAATTGTCGAGATTATTGCTTTTGAAGGCTTTATTTTTAATTTTTAAGATTTTAAGCAAAGAAGAAGCTATCAGGGGTATATTTCACAAGTGTTCATGCCATAATTTTGATCTTCCAACCCTGTTTGGGAAATAGAAATTTATTGTTAAAAATCGTTGAATCGTTGAAAGTGAAATAATTGATAGGATTAAAGTTTACCTCTTTTGTGTTCCACGTGCTTTTTGATATTGCAACATATTGGTGCATAATGCTGGTACAATTATTACTGGCACCAACATTTAAAGATAGCTCAATTTCCGGAACCGGACACAGTTGTGCAACAGTCAGATTATTGGGTTTTAAGTTACTTGTATAAAGCATATCTGTGCAAGTTTTCTTATATATGCAAATTAATTTCTGAAAATTTAATTAAGATAATTTAAAAACAATTTTTCAATGTTAATATTAAATACTAGCGGGCGCAGCCCGCTACGTTCTTAGCGTGCCTTAAAGGTTAGAATTAAATTTCTTTTATATAAAATAAAACAAAATATTTGTTGCTAAGGTAAAATAATTGTTAAGGTAAATTTATTATAGGTAAGTCGAATTCGTGGTTGGTGCATTTTTTAAATACAAATTTGCATTTTTTAAATACAGTTTTTTATAATAAAAACCTTCACTCACCCAGCCACCACAAATAAATAATTCTGACACAACAATAATTCTTGACGATATACGTGTGTCAAGATAATTTGGTAAAGTGCGCACATAGGTAGATGGACCCGTAAATAGTTTTGTTCATTTGTGTTTTGAATGAAAATAAAAAAAACATTTAAAGCAGACCGCTACGTTGTTAGCGTGCCTTTAAGTTTAGAATTAAATTTCTTTTAGATACAATAAAACACAATATTTGTTATTAATTATTTAGATAAAATAATTGTTAAGGTAAATTTATTGTAATTTATAATAAAAGCCTTCACCCAGCCACCACAAATAAATAATTTTGACATAACAATGGGTTTAAAATAAATAAATATTTGATCACTTTTTCTCATGAAAGTGGATTGTAATTAATGAATCCATTACAAATTGCAATATACGTATGTATGTCAAGATAATTTGGTAAAGTGCAAACTTAGGTAGATAGACCCGTAAGTAGTTTTATTCATTTGTTTTTTGAATGAAAATAAATAACGTAAAGCAGGGTTGGCAAGCGATTTATAATATTAAAGATAGCGGGCAAAGCTACGTATCTACGTTGTTAGCGTGCATTGAAGTTTTTTTTAATTCCAGTTTATGTAAAGGTAGACCTGGCAATTCAAGTAAATTCACAAATTCAGTTGGAAAATTTACTGCGTCGGTTTCTTCCACCGGTGCTTCGTTACCTGCAGTTTAAATATCAGAATATATAAGTTCCATTCTTTTTCTAAGGTTTTTTCTCTTTTAGAAAATTTGTTTAACTTTTTGGAGAGTATGTTTCAATTCTACATAAGTTTCATATTCCATGGATAGTGTTTGAATAGGTAATTAAAAGGGGTTCCTCCCAGTAAAAATCCCCAATATATATAATCTGCCTCAATCGCAGGCGAAATTTCAAGTACCAAACTCCGGCAGTTTGAGTCATTCAAATTCCATTCCATTTTGTTTAACAATTTCAGTGTTCCAATGAAACTCCTTCCGAGATTCCATTTCGTTCACCATTCCATTGCATTTCGTTCCCATTATCTGTTATTCCAATTCCACTCGTTCCCCGTTTCATTCCATTTCGTTCCTACTGTCTTGTGTATCCATATTGATATCAGTCGCTTCTCTTTCCATTCCATTTCTTTGCACTTGCTCCGTTCCATTCCTCTTTTAACTGCAGTGTTTCAATTCCACTCGTTCCCCATTCTATGCCTTATCGGTCCTCATTCCATTTCGTTCTATAGTCCATAGAGGGAACCTCTTCCAATCCATTTCCATTGTCTATAATTTCAATTCCACTCGTTCAACGTTTATATCCATTTCGTTCCACTTGTGTAGTGTTTCAATTCCACTCGTTTCCTATACACTCGTTCTTTAAATTTTAGGTTTCTAGCTAAAGACGCAGATGTTCAGGGGGGGGGCAATTTTCCCCTTTTGAGCCATCATTTTTACCACGTTCCTGTCCAAAGTCCTAAAAATGCCTTGTTGATAAGTTAGCCCATACTCCAAGGAAAACATATTATAGATTACGGGTTTCTAGCCGAAGGGTTCGGTTAGGCCATCAAGGGGGAGAATTATTCCGTTTTTACCCCTCCCGGTAGGAATTTCCAAAAATACCGTCTCAGAGGACGTCTGCGTTGGAGAAGGAACCTAATACATACATAATTTTAGGTCTCTATATCCAGCAGTTTGCCCAATTCGGCAAGGGGGAAGTTTTTTCACTTTTTACCCCTCCCGGTATGAGTTTCCAAAAATACCGTCTTAGAGGACGTCTACGTTGGAGAAGGAACCCAAATACCGAATTTAAGCTCCCTAGTTCCAGCAGTTTGGCCAGGCCGTTAAGGGGGAGACTTTTCCTGTTTTTGACCCTACCTGTGGAAATTTCCAAAAATCTCATCTACAATAGAAGAGGAACTTTAGTACCAAATTTCAACTTCCTACCTCCAGCAGTTTGGGCAGGCATTTAAGCGGCACTTTTCGCTTCATTAATCCCCATTTTTTCAATGTCCCTGTCCAAAATTTCACAAAGCACCTTGGAGCCCATACTCCAAGGAACATATGTTTTACATTTCAGGTTTCTTTTACTATTTGTGCCCCTCTGGGTAGGAATTTCCGAAAATCCATCGACAGGGAATTTCAGCTTCCTAGTTCCAGCAGTTTGAGCAGGCTGTCAAGTGGGACACTTTTTCTTTTTTTGTCCCTCCCGGTTGGAATTAGGCTGGTAGAAGAACCTAAGTACCGAATTTCAGCTTCCTAGTTCCAGCAGTTTGGACAGGTCCGTCCATCCGTGAGACCGTCTATGCCGAATATATTTGGAAATTCCGGTAGGAATTACCAAAAATCCCGTCTTAGAACAGAAGAAACAAAAAACAAGAAACCTTGTTTTAGTGGAGATATCCGTGGGGGAGGAAAAAAAGTACTTTTTGTGAAATTATATTTTTTTAAATGGAATTATTTGGAAAAAGCGAAATTTTTTGGAAAAAGATACTTTATTTTTACAAAGTACTTTATTGGAAGAAGCTACTTTCTTTGAAAAAGTTATTTTTAGGAAAATTTTTTTTTTTGGAAAAAGGTCATATGTATTTTTGGAAAAGGTCCTTTTTGGGAAAAGGTATTTTTTTTTGGAAAAAGGTATTTTTTTTGGAAAAATGTATTTTTTTTTAAATAGGTACTTTTTTGGATAAGGTACTTTATTTTGGAAAAAGATACATTTTTTTGAAAAAGGTACTTTTTTGGGAAAAGATACTTTTTCGGAAAAATGTACTTTTTTTTTTAGAAAAAGGTACTTTTTTTGGAAAAAGGTAATTTTTTTGGAAAAAGGTACTTTTTTTTGGAAAAAGGTACTTTTTGTGGAAAAAGGTACTTTTTTTGAAAAAATTTACTTTTTAGGAAAAAGGCACTTTTTTCGGAAAAACGTACGTTTTTTTGGAAAAAGGTACTTTTTTTTGGAAAAAGGTACTTTATGTGGAAAAATGTACTTTTTTTGGGAAAATGTACTTTTTTGGAAAAAGGCACTTTTTTTTGGAAAAAGGTACTTTTTTTGGAAATAGGTACTTTTTTCGGAAAAAGGTACTTTTTTTTGGAAAAAGGTACTTTTTTTGGATAAAGGTACTTTTTTTTTGGAAAAAGGTACTTTTTTTTGGAAAAAGGTACTTTTTTTTGGAAAAAGGTACTTTTTTTGGAAAAAGGTACTTTTTTTGAAAAAAGGTACTTTTTTTGAAAAAAGGTACTTTTTTTGAAAAAGGTACTTTTTTGGAAAAAGGTACTTTTTTGGAAAAAGGAACTTTTTTTGGAAAAAGTACTTTTTTGGAAAAAGGTACTTTTTTTGGAAAAAGATACTTTTTTTGGAAAAAGGTACTTTTTTTTGGAAAAAGGTACTTTTTGTGGAAAAAGGTACATTTTACGGAAAAAGTACTTCTTTTTGAACAAGGTACTTTTTTTTTGGAAAAAGGTACTTTTTTGGAAAAAGGTACTTTTTGTGGAAAAAGGAACTTTTTTGGAAAAAGGTACTTTTTTTGGAAAAATGTACTTTTTTGGAAAAAGGCACTATTTTTTTGGAAAAAGGTACTTTTTTTGGAAAAAGGTACCTTTTTTTGAAAAAGGTGCTTTTTTGGAAAAAGGTAAAAAAGTACCTTTTTCCAAAAAAAGTATCTTTTTCCAAAAAAGTACCTTTTTCCAAAAAAAAGTACCTTTTTCCAAAAAAGTACCTTTTTCCAAAAAAAAGTACCTTTTTCCAAAAAAAAGTACCTTTTTCCAAAAAAAAGTACCTTTTTCCAAAAAATGTACCTTTTTCTAAAAAAAAATGTACTTTTTCCAAAAAAAAGTACCTTTTCCAAAAAAAGTACCTTTTCCCAAAAAACATACATTTTTCCAAAAAAAATACCTTTTTCAAAAAAAGTACCTTTTCCAAAAAAAGTACCTTTTCGCAAAAAAACGTACGTTTTTCAGACCGGCAAAAAGGGGGAAAGTCTCCCCCTTGACGGCCTGCCCAAACCACTGGAGGTAGGAAGTTGAAATTTGGTATAAAGGTTCCTCCACTATCGTAGACATCCACCAAGACGGGAGTTTTGGAAATTTTTACAGGGACGGGCAAAAAGGGGAAAAAGTCTCCCCCTTGACGGCCTGCTCAAACTGCTGGAGCTTTGAAGTTGAAATTTGGTATGTAGGTTCCTCGACCGGTCTAGACGTCCGTTGAGACGGCATTTATGGAAATTCTTATCGGGAGGGGCAAAAAGGGGACAAAAAAATTACCTTTTTCCAAAAAAGTACCTTTTTCCAAAAAAAAGTACCTTTTTCCAAATAAAAGTACCTTTTTCCAAAAAATTTACCTTTTTCTAAAAAAATGTACCTATTCCAAAAAAAAGTACCTTTTCCAAAAAAAGTACCTTTTCCCAAAAAACATACATTTTTCCAAAAAAAATACCTTTTTCAAAAAAAGTACCTTTTCCAAAAAAAGTACCTTTTCCCAAAAAAAGTACCTTTTTCTAAAAAAATTTTCCTTTTCCCAAAAAAACATAAATTTTTCCAAAAAAATACCTTTTTCAAAAAAAGTACCTTTTCCAAAAAAAGTACCTTTTCCAAAAAAAGTACCTCTTCCCAAAAAAAGTACCTTTTTCTCAAAAAATGTTGCTTTTCCAAAAAAATACCTTTTTAAAAAAAATACCTTTTCCAAAAAAAGTGCAAATAAAGTACTTTGTAAAAACAAAGTATCTTTTTCCATAAAGTACCATTTTAAATAATATATAATTTCAAAAAAACTACTTTTTTTCTTCCCCCCACGGATATCTCCACTAAAACAAGGTTCCTTGATATTCGGCATAGACGTGCGCTAAGACGGGATTTTTGGAAATTTCTACCGGAACGGGCAAAAAGGGGAAAAGTCTCCCCATAAACAGTCTCACAAATTGGAAAAGTGCCTGCCCAAACCACTGGAGGTAAGAAGTTGAAATTTGGTATAAAGGTTCCTCCACTGTAGTAGACATCGACTAATTCCCTATAGGATATCCCAAAAGCAAATTCGGAATGTGAGTACTTCCTTCTGTGTAGGCGTCCGCTTAGACGGAATTTTTGAAATTCCTATCAAGAGGGGAAATAAGGGGAAAAGTCTCCTCCTTGACGGCCTGCCCAATCCCTTTTGGCCAACCTAAAATTTTAAATATGTATTCCTTGGAGTAGGACTAACTCACCGGTAACTTAATTTTTCTATTTTGGAACAGGAACATAGTAAAAATAGTGGTTGAAAGGGAAAAATGTCCCCACTAACGGCCTGCCCAAACCGCTTAGGCAATGCAGTTGAAATTTGGTATGAATGTTCCTCATCCATCGCAGATAGCCGCGAAGATGGAATTTTTGTAAATTCCTAAAGGGAGGGGCAAAAAGAAGAAAAGCCTCACCTTGGGGGCCTGTAAAAACCCCTTCGGCTAGAAACCTGAAACTTAAAATGTGGGTCCCTGGAGTAAGGGCTAACTTATTAGAAAGATACTTTTTTGAATTTTGGACAGGGTCGTTATAAAATGGGGGCTCAAAAAGGGAAAGTGGCCCCTTAACGACCTGTCCAAACTGCTGGAACTAGGAAGCTGAAATTCGGTACTTAGGTTCCTCTTCCAGCCTAATTCCAACCGGGAGGGACAAAAAAAGAAGAAGTGTCCCCCTTGACAGCCTGCTCAAACTGCTGGAACTACGAAGCTGAAATTCCCTGTCGATGGATTTTCGGAAATTCCTACCGAGAGGGGCACAAATAGTAAAAGTTGGCTAGAAACCTGAAATGTAAAACATATGTTACTTGGAGTATGGGCTCACTTACCGGGAAGGTGCTTTTTGGACAGGGACATTGCAAAAATGGGGATTAATGAAGCGAAAAGTGCCGCTTAAAGGCCTTCCCAAACCGCTGGAGGTAGGAAGCAGAGAAACAAGCCAGCCGCCGTGAGCCGTTTAAGCCGCCGCCGCCGGTCATTTTTGCCTCAGCCGCTGCCGCCGATTTTTTTCGGCTCATTTCGGCTGGAAGTATCAATTTTCCAAAATAAAAAAATTAAAAACCAATGTCATTTTTAAAACAAATTTTCTACTTCATCATTTCCTGAACCATCAAGAGTATTTTTTTTAGTTCAAAAGAAATAAAAGAACCAGTTTTATAGTCAGAGCTAAGAAGGATTTTTGTCATAAATATTTCTTAAGTTGGAAGTTTTGCTTGAAAACTTCTGACATATTTCGCTGAAATTAGGATATGCAATTTTAGCTAAATTCGCACAAAACCGAATTCAGCTTCAGAAATTGAATATATATCATTCCATCAAACCATTCCTTTATAATTAATTCATATGTTTCACTTCCAAAGTTTAATATTAAATAGAATGCATTCTTATGTTTAATACATTCCTTATAGAATTACAATCAATTTAAATAATTAATTTCTTCGAGTTTATTTTGTGACCAATACTTTATTTATAGAATTTTCTATCCAAGGGCTAATTATGGTCAATTAAATGTTAAAATGAAATAAAAATCAAATTATTTCATCCTTTTCGCTCGACGTTTCGTTGACGGTATTTCAACTTCTTCTGGAGTGCGAATTTTATTAATTTGATTTTACTTATTTACGTTGTCAAGTATTTTATTTAAAATTGAATAAAAATTGGACATCACAACACGCAATTTAATAAAAACTTTAAATAAATAATTACAACTTAAATAAATCACAGTTTAACCTAACGACTAGTATCACAGAATTTTCCTATTTTTTTTTTTCATTAATTCTAATCTTTTACAAAATGGCTTATCAATCAAGTAATTTTATTCAATCCGTAAAAGACTAAGGTATGAATATACCAATGATTCTGACAACACTTTAGTTTATAATTACAAATTAAATAAAAATGTAGATTATTTTAGAGATTTAATATTGATATCAAATAATGAAGGTAATTAACCAAAATTTAAAGACGCAAACACTTGTTTTAATATTTTAAAAACCGAATAAAACGTGAAAGATAATTATAAAAATAATGAATTCATTAAAGAATTCATTCACTATGCATAAAAATTAAAAGAATGATGCCAGTGAATGAATTCATAAGGAATGGTAAAAAAGAATGATATATTAGTAAATTTTAATTAAAAATCCAAAAGTGAATTAAAGAATTAATTCATTAGAATCTATGGTCGTAGGTTTGGTTAAGTAGATCACATCACATTTTTCAGAAATTTCAGTACACCTAAAATTATTATCAAAAGACACATTTTTAAGACATTGCGGACGAAAAAAAATGTTAAGTAAGTTATTTCTCGGCCGACTTATAAAATTGGGGAGATATTTACAATAATCGACGCTATTCTGAGTTCCGAATCCACAAAAAAATTCTAAAGTCAAACATTCCAGATTGTTTTGCTGTTCCGTGATCCACATCCGAGTTATTTCTTTCGTTTTATTTTGTGTAGAAAAAGCTTGATAGTGAAACGAATATATATTTTTTAACAACAATTATTATATAATAATTTATTTTAAAATTAGTCTATGAATATTAAATTTGGTAGGAACAGCAAATTTTCGAAATTTTTAATACCGTATGATTTTACAAATCAACTCTAATTAAAAAGTTACGGGACTCAGAACAGGGGTGTATATCTGAATGTTTTTACTTTTCTTTTAAGTTTTTCAACTTTGACATCTTTTCGAGCATAATTTTTTTCGAACCATATTTTTTTGTAGTTTATTCTAAAAACACTTTAATTTTGAGTGAAAATAGAGTTTGTTTATTTCTAAGTTCCGAATCCACATAAAAAAATTTTAAAGTGAAACATTCCGAATTTTTTTGCTCTTCTGTGATCCACATCTGAATTATTTTCTTCGTTTTATTTCGTGTTGAAAAAGCTTGGTAAAAGTAAAGGGAATATTTTGTTGCAAAAATTGATATGTTAAAATTTATTTTAAAATTTTTCAGTATGCTAAAATTTGTTCGAAACAGTCAATTTCCGACATTTTGAATTTTGTGTGATTTTACAAAACTACTCTAATTAAAAAGTTTCGGAATTCAGAACAGGGGTTATAGTGTCAAAACTCTGTTTTTGAGCGACTTCAAGCACTTAACAATTTTAAATTCAGCAATTTTTCAACCGATTTTGAATCTTGGAACGTTTTTGGAAAGACAAAAAATTTAGATTTCCAAATATCTGTATGTAGAATTATTTATTTGTAACTGAAATATGTTGAAAGTTTTTTTAAAAAATATTGACGGCTTTTTTACAGTATTAAAAAATTCTTTACTATTGTAATTTATTCTGAAAGTGGGTTTAGTTTTTAGTAAAATCAGATTCTTTTGTTTAAATTAATTGAAAATTGAAAAAGTTATCGTAATTTTTCTAAACATATAATTTCCGCTATTATAAGACATCTCGATGTTCTGGTTTGCACACTCGTTAAGGTTAACTTTTTCAATTTTCTTATAAATGCAGAGATTCCATGTTTATAAATAAATGTATAACTTTGACAATTTTAAAGCGATTAAAGTAGAACTTCATTTTACTCTGAATTAAGAATAACAAATTTTTTAACAAAATATTGCAATTAAAAGCAGTCAAAATTAAACAAAATAAGAAAAAATTAAGAAAATCAGTTTTATTTGAAAATATTTCCACACAATTTTGTTGAATATATAAACATATGTATATATTTGGAAAGCCCAAATATCTCTCCTTGTAGGTCCGTTCAAAAACTAAAAATCCTAAATTTGTAATTTTTATCGATGAATTTAACTTAAAATTATTTTTTATTTGATAATTCCAAATTTTTTGTACAATTTTCTACTGCTATATTTTGGAAAAAACCTTAAACATCTTTAAATTACGTGTATAATGTTCTATCAAGCCGATCAAGCCGCCGCCGCCGCCGTTTTTTATCCGGCTCAACCTTAATCGCCGCCGCCGATTTTTTGCTTGCGCCGCCGCCGCCGATTATTTTGATCGGCTTGTTTCTCTGGTAGGAAGTTGAAATTTGGTATTAAAGTTCCTCCTCTATTGTAGACATCCGCTAAGATGAGATTTTTGGAAATTTCTACAGGTAGGGTCAAAAACAGGAAAAGTCTCCCCCTTATCGGCCTGGCCAAACTGCTGGAACAAGGGATCTTAAATTGGGTTCCTTCTCCAACGTTGACGTCCCCTAAGATGGTATTTTTGGAAATTCATACCGGGAGGGGTAAAAAGGGAAAAAACTTCCCCCTTGACGGCCTGGCCAAACTGCTGGATATAGAGACCTAAAATTATGTATGTAGTAGGTTCCTCCTCCAACGCAGACGTCCTCTAAGACGGAATTTTTGGAAATTCCTACCGGGAGGGGTAAAAACGGAATAATTCTCCCCCTTGATGGCCTAACCGAACCCTTCGGCTAGAAACCTGTAATATATAATATGTTTTCCTTGGAGTATGGGCTAACTTATCGACAAGGCATTTCTAGGACTTTGGACAGGAACGTGGTAAAAATGGTGGTTCAAAAGGGGAAAATTGCCCCCCCCCCCTTAACGTCTGCGTCTTTAGCTAGAAACCTAAAACTTAAAACTAAAATTAAGAAACTAAATAGGAAACGAGTGGAATTGAAACACTACACAAGTGGAATGAAATGGATATAAACGTTGAACGAGTGGAATTGAAATTATAGACAATGCAAATGGATTGGAAGAGGGAATTACCTGTTCAAACACTATCCACGGAATATGAAACTTATGTAGCATTGAAACATAGTCTCCAAAAAGTTAAACAAATTTTCTAAAAGAGAAAAAAACTTTAGAAAAGGAATGGAACTTATATATTCCGATATTTAAACTTCATGTAACAAAGCACCGGTGGAAGAAACCGACGCAGTAAATTTTCCAACTGAATTTGTGAATTTATTTGAATTGCCAGGACTACCTTTACATAAACTGGAATTAAAAAAAAAAAACTTTCAGGCACGCTAACAACGTAGCGGGCTTTGCCCGCTATTTTTAATATTATAAAATGCTTTCCAACCCTGCTTTACATTATTTATTTTCATTCAAAACACAAATGAACAAAACTACTTACGGGTCTATGTACCTAATTTCGCACTTTACCAAATTATCTTAACATACACACGTATATTGCAATTTAATATGGATTCATTACTAACAATCCACTTTCATGAGAAAAAGTGATCAAATATTTATTTATTTTAAACCCATTGTTGTGCAGAATTATTTATTTGTGGTGGCTGGGTGAAGGCTTTTATTATAAAAACTGTACTTTAAATAAAAAGCGAATTTAAAAAAAATTGTCGGGGGGGGGGGGGGGGCGTAAAGTAAATATGCCTGCTATTACAATTTATGCCTATTTCTGCAAGTAAAACGTAGGGAGTTGCTGAGTCTTTATTCGTTGAACTTGTTAATGAAGTTAAATTTTTAGTGGAAACTGTTTATCTACTCCATGATCATCTTCTGAAATTGAAGATCAGATTTCTGATTTCATCGTTGAATACTCGAATATAGTCATAATGGGAGATTTCAATAACAACCTTTTTGATATTGATAAATCTTTACGGATAAGGGATATGTGTTGTAGATTGAATCTCTCAGTAATACACAATTCTAAACCTACTAAACAGATCAATTTCAATGCCCTGGAATATCCCATCATTCGGTGATATTTATATCGATTGAAATTAATATATTGGACATTCAGCAATATTATGAATTTTATGATTATAATGCAGTTAATGGAGGCAGCGGTTTTGGAGTGTGATTTTTCTAATCTGAATATGACTGCAAATGTAAATGAGCAAGTTTTAATGCTTCATAATGGTTTAAGATTTTTGCACTCTTTGGTTCCTATTAAAAGGAAAAAAATATGTAATTTTGGAGATACATGGTTCAAGTCCCCTGAAATTCAATATCAGTTGTCTCTTAGGGATCTTGCATATGATGCATATTTACATCAAAGATTTTAATAATTTGTATCATTGAATTACGTTTCTTTAATTTTTTAAATCTTTTACTTGGGTTTTTCAACACATTTTTTTATTTAAAACTCTGATTTGTTCACTATAAATATTTGGTATGAAAATTAAAATATGATAATTTGGAAATAGTACCAAATGAGTCATAGGAGTACCATAGTACTTTTGAGGTTCTTATAGTACCATAAAAAGTACTATAGTACCAACTTTATCATCCCTGAGTAGGGCTACTATACACAGAGAGAATTTTGCTGGACGAGTTTTAATGAAATTTTTCAGTAAACCAATGAAGGTTTCTTCACAAATTAAATGAAAAATTTCTTAAATTCGATGAAAAAGCTTCATATATTTTATGAATCTAGTTTTAAATAAACTTTTTCGTGGAGTGTATGAAGCTTTTAACAAATAAAATGAAATTCCATTAATTCAGTGAAAAGTTTCAATGGACGAGTTCTAGTGCAACTTCAATGGTTGTATGCAAAAAGTCATTAGTAGGGCAAGGAATTTCATGCAAATGCATGTTTTTCTCGATAGTCCAAAACTAATATGGACTAAATATTTATCCGAATCATCAAATTTAGAACAAAATGGCATCGATTTGTAGTTGCATATTTTTGCATATTTTGTCATAAATGCATGTTTTTGCATATTTTGACTTTAAATGCATATTTGGTGCCTTTTTAATGCATATTTTGTGCTTTTTAATGCATATTTGTGCATATTTTGCATTTTTAGGATAATTTTTTATTTTGTAAAAAAATATAAAAAATTGATACATTTTCATATTTTGATTCAATCAAAATAAACATTCTTAAAACCTTATTGACCTATGGGAAATCTTCGAGTTCTGTGTCTGTTTGAAAATAACTAACTTAAATACATTTTTAGGTTTTAGAGTGCATTATTTTTGCAAAAATAATAGTTTTTAGTGCATATTTCTTATATTTTTAATGCATATTTTTCTTTTTTAACCTCATATTTTAGGCGCATATTTTCCATTTTTAAGTGCATGAAATTCCTTGCCCTAGTCATTAGTATCATGCAGATAATTCTCTCAGTGTAGTATACTATTTCCAAACAATTGGAAAATATCTTCCAAGAGGATATTAAAGCGATATCTTCTCTTTTTCATTTGAAAGAAAATAATCAAGTTCTATTTACTTTGAAATTGTCTTCCTTTTATCATTTGAAAGATAATTCGGCGATATTTGGAAAAAAATAATTAAAAAATTTTATCTTTTGGCATAATTTTTTATGGTAATACTGCGGCAATATCACCTTTGTGACATCTGGAAGATAAATAAATTTAGTTTGAAATCTTTTGTCATTTTGGAAAAAATTAAAACTAAATTTGTACAAAACAATCAAAAGATATATAGGAAATAAACTCGTGAAAAGTCCAGCGCGGGAGAACTTGGCTAAGATGAAATCAAGATAATTTATAAGTTGGTCAATGGATTATGTATGCAGATATTCTTTTTCAGGCTTAAATTTAATAATGAAAAAAGTGAATTGTGTATTTTCTACCCGGGAGTTTATTTAGTGATATTACCTATTTATCTTCCATATGGGTTATTGCTTTCGTATTGCCTGGAAGTATTGTTTTCAGTTAACAGCTATTTCCGACGGAGGAAACTTCCAGAATAATAAATGTTTTCTTCCTGGCGATATGTTCGGAGAATCATCTTCGTATTGCCATGCTTGCTGGGTGATGTTTGATATAATACATTTAGTATTGGTTTGAGTATGTTCCTGTTCCAAGGCGCATAATAGAACAAAAGCTTTCTCAGTGATAGAGAGTCCCCCAATCTCTTTATTCTGTATACTCTTTGTTATTAGCCATACTTAATTGTAATATTTATAAAGTTTCTAAAACCTTTACGCTCTTTCAGATATTTTTATAAAATTTTCTGCCTCTGACGATTTTATAAAGAACTTTTTATATTTAATTTATCTTTCTTTCTTTATCATTATCAGGTAATTAATAAAAGAAATTTGACTTTTAATTTTCTGCTGAATTACCACTTCAAAGTTCTGTTGCTTTATGTTACCGCTGGTACCATTCTTACCAAAAAGCGTTCCCGTACTAGAATATTGGGTAAATCAGAGCGCTTAAAAGAGTGTATTTGTGTTTATCTGTTTACTATTTACAAACAAATGTGAAAAATTGTGAAAAAAAAAATTTTTTAATTTTAATTAAGCAAAGAAATAAGCAAAATAAAACTTAAATAAAAATTAACTGAAAAAAATAAAAAAAAAAAACAGTTTTAAATGCAAAAATAGGAGAATCTGTGCTATTTTTCAGACTAAAACTATGCTCATTTTAATTTTTTTTCTTTTAAATAAGTTTTGGGCTAGAAAAGGATTTTGTGCGTTCCCGTACTTTTGGGCAATTTTGTCATTTAGAGAGAGGATTTTGTGGAGGAGCGCACTTAACTTAGGAATTTTTTGTAACGGTTATACATTTTTTTCTGCGGAATACTAAAACCAAATAAAGTGGAGGAGGGACGTAAATGTAAATGGAAAATCTATTCTCAACAAAATTTCTCTCTACGTTTATCTTTTTTATGTTTCCATGTATACGAATTAAATTATTATTTACGAATTAAAGAATGTACAGTACAGGGGAGCATTATTGAGTACATATCAGTACTTGAGGAAACTTACAAGTGCAGGCATAAAATGTCAGACAAGGGGACTAAAGTACACTTTTCTGAAAGCAAAAGGTTCGCTTAATCTAAATCTGGCCTCAGAACGGACCTTCCATATCAGACTTTCGTGCTATATAAATGGGAAAAACTTAA
Source organism: Leucophora obtusa (assembly GCA_949987735.1). Classification (NCBI taxonomy): domain Eukaryota; kingdom Metazoa; phylum Arthropoda; class Insecta; order Diptera; family Anthomyiidae; genus Leucophora; species Leucophora obtusa. The sequence goes on from OX465298.1 coordinate 88,998,363, forward strand.
CTTTTCTTCAAAATATTTTTTTTTTTTTTTTTACAATTTTACTTTGAAATTTCGGTGAAGGCCCAAATTTCAAAAAACGATATATCCGTATAAAAAATGTTATCAAAAAAATTCAAAAATCATTTTAAAGAGGAAAAGTAGTTTATTCAGATGCCGTTACGAATCTTGTTAAAAATATTTTTCAAGAATATATACGATTCGAAATATTTTGAAGAAAAGTTAAGTTTTTCCCATTTATATAGCTCGAAAGTCTGATATGGAAATTCATTTCTGAGCGAACCTTTTTTTTATGCCTGCACTTGTAAATTTCTTCAAGTACTGACATGTACTCAATAATGGTCCCCACTATATTGCTGTATTAACATTTTTTTTTTTTATTATATCTATCTCTTATGGCGAATGTCCACCATGTTTGGGGCAGTTTTGCCGATTTGGGTCACTTTCGAAATCATTAAAAAAATAATAGAAGATATGCAAATAATTAGAATAAGAATCATAAAAATTAAAGCTATGATATCTAGATCTTCAATTTGAAAGTAATTTTTGAAAAATAATTAGTTGTTAAGAAATGACAGTGCTTCGAAAAAGTGGCGAAGGATACCCCCTTTACCCTATATTATGATATACCTTTTTGACATATTTTGCAAATATCAAAATTAGCATAGTATAATCGATTAGGCCATAAAAAACTATAAAGAATACAAAAAAGTTCACCTGCCAACAGCGATGAAGTTTTAAATTTGTATTTTTTTTTTTAATTTTTAATAAAAAATATATTTTCATTTTGTTTTATGTATATGTCCAAAAAAAATAGAACCGTAATTAACAATTAGGGGTTGAGGGAAAGTTTCCTACCAACCGCGAAAATTTTTGAATATTTTTTTTATTATTTTCAAAAACAAAAAAAAGCAAAAATGTTTATTTTTCTAATTTGTTTAACTATTGTAAATCTGAGTCCTAAATATTTCATATAAGCATTATGTACATCTTGTGATATGAAATTAAATAATTTGTTAAAAAAAAATTTTTTTTTTGTATTGATTTAGAAAATGAATTTGGTGTGTGAAGTTTTTTTGCAAAATGCCCCAAAATAATGTGTTTTTTAATAATACAACATCGCCCGCCTCGTGGTACTATGCGAAAAATTTGGTTATAGCCATAGTGTACATAAATATATAAACATTTATATCAGTTTTTTACCATTGCCACAAAAAATATGCTTAGATTTGTACTCCCTAGGGTGTGATTTAATACGGTATGGCAACTGTTAAGGTAAAATATACTCGTTTTAATACAGTAAATAAATGTCTATATATGTCTGGATGGTTACAGCACGAGTTTGTTAAGTGCAGAATTACTGTCAGGTCACATATACAATGAATGAGGGTGTTGTTTGCGTCATAAATAAAAAATGTATTTCAATTACATTTGCAAAATAAAAATTGTCTTAATTTTGTTTTTTATTTATTGCCTTTCATTTTTTAGGAATAATGTTAAACAGACAAAGTCCGCCTATTTCCACGCCATTGGAACCTTGTCGAATTGCTCCATATGTCAACTTGGCCACCATTCGAGGCATCAGCAGTGTTTCGCACAGTACTCAAAGTTCAAAGAGCGCCCATATTAGTTCAGCCGAATGTGGTGACAGTAAAAATGGTGACACACAATTGCCAGGCCACTCATATCTACGAACAGTTTCGGGAAATGCAACAATTTCGGCATTCGATCCAGCTATAATCTCTGCTGCAGCCCATAAGGTTTGTATGAGTTGCATTATCGCTTGAGTTTGTTTCAGTTATTCACTCTGTTTAACATTGCAGTATGCAACAGTGATGGGAAATGTTGCCGCAACAAATATGTTTGATATAACCCAATATCCGATAAATCTTGCTGCCTTAGCTGTTGCGCATAGCAAAAATTCTAGTATCGCAGATTTAAGAATGAAAGCTAAGAAGCATGCTGAATTCCTGGGACTTGATGCCAATGATGAAGCTTAACAATAGTACTAACTTTAGTCGTTCATTTGTGTATGCGTATTTTTTAAGCAAATAACTGGTGGTTCCAGCCAGGCACGTAGTTAGCTCGAGCCCGCTAGGCCCCGAAATGATTTGACAAATTTTAAAATGTTATGAAATACACCGAAAGTAGCAAAGTTTTTTAAAAAATTTAATAAAAAATACTTATTTTTTGTTGAAATCAAATAGCAAATGGCCAAGTTTCTTAAGCTTTCATAAACAAAATAGATTCGAAATCCAATTGCGAAAACTGTTTTCTAAAAACATTGTAAGCTGTCTGGTTCTCATAGAAACTGTTTTTTATGGGTTTTTGTAAAAATCCCGAATAGTTGTGTGTGCTAGGCATAATTAAAGTGGTTAGAAAATAAAGAAAATGCAATTGTCCCTTTAACTGAGAAAAATTTTATAAAATATGGCTGCAAATAGGAAATTGATTTTTTTTTTCGTGCCCTTTAATTGATAAGTAGCTTTTTTTATTGTTACTACTAATAGTTTTCATATTCATATTTATTATAATTTAAACATAAAATTGATAAATTAACCTTTGGTTTTCCTTAAAAATTACCGGTTTTCTGCTCGCAGGCACAAGCTATTACTGTAGGGTGATAATTTGGCATAATTCGACATTTTCCAATTTTGTTTCCACCCTAATTAAGAATTATAACGTTGGCTTTTTATAATTTTCTTAAAATTAAAATTATTAACTGTCCATGAAAAGTGTAAGGAGAAACAAGAAATTTATTCTGGAAGAGGCTGTAAATTAAATACATATATAAATTCGGATTTGTCCCAATAAGCTTTTTGCAGTATATTTATCAAAAATAGAGTCTACGGTTTCAAAAGACCTTGCAGTATGATCATCGCGGTCATCCTCAATGCTTCTAATGTGAAATGAAAGTACACTGTTGCTGAAACAAATGGTTTTGCAAATCTAGCTCGGATTTTAGCTTGATGGCCTCTTGAATGTGTCTATTTTAATCACGTTCACATAACAAAGACGCACTATCAGTTACATATTTTTATTAAAATTGAACAGTTTGGTGTAAAAATTGTCGAAATTGGTTTAGAAATTGTGAGTAAAAATGTGAGGACACACGGAAATTTCCATACAAAATGAAACCTTTTGTACAAACCCAATAAACCAAACTATATCGTCACGATATCGAAACGATATCACCTAGGTGATATTTATTATCATATATGATAATCACTTGTGATACGAAAACGATAGATTTTTTGTTCTAAAATGTACCTTTCCTAACGATATCGATTTTCCAAGGAATTATGATACCGTTTTCGCTATCGAAATTCGCTGAAATAACGATAGTAAAATCGCCAAAAATCTGGTCCAGCATCGAAACACTATCGTTATTCCAGGCGATTTCGATATCGAAAATGATATCATATATGATAGCAAAAACGAAATTCTTGAATATGAGCTGAAATGAAGTTATAATGGAAAATTGATAATGAGATTGTTATATTAAGAAGAAAAGCCGAACTCACCTAGATTTTGCGACTAATTGTCCAATAAAATAAGGATAAATAGCCAAACGAAGAAAAAATTTCAAAATTTTATAAATTTTATTTGTTTCTGAAAACAGCTTGAATTTTTGTAAATAATGAATATTTTGAAGTATACTTTATTATTAAACCTTATCGAACACGATATTATAATCTTTTTGGAATATGATATCGTTTTCGGATATTTAAGGTCATAGCGATTTCGCAATCGTATCGTTCTTTGGTTTATTGTTAACAAATAATCGAAATAAAAATGACTAGAATTGGGCATTAGTTCACAGTTCATTTCAATAAATTTTAGTGTCGGCCCAGAATAACAGCGCAGAGGCTAGCGATTATCGCTCTGAAAAAAAAAAACGCTCCCGAAATAACGACGTACAGCGGCAGCGACATAATTGAGCATGTGTTATATATAACAAGGAGACTTTATGCCACTCATATGTCTCTTAGTTTACTACAAACATAATACGCAATACTAAACGATGAACTAACGAGCTACTAATAATGTTCAATATCTCAGTTGAATAACGAAAACAAAATTTTAATAATTTAAAAATTTAAATTTTTTTGCAAAAAAAATTAAAAAGAGTCAGAAGAGCCATTGATTGCCTTTGTTAGCTGTACTCTTTGATATTACAAAATGTAGTGAACACCAGCAAAAATAACAATAGAGTTGACAACATTGGTGAGAGTATGAGAAAGAAGAAATTGGAGAATAACAAAAACCGCCATTAAAATAAAATAGATTCTATCACAACAGCTACGCCCAGCGATTTTTAAATGTCAATATATATGGAAAAAATCACTGCGCTCTTATTCTGGGCCTTCACTTAGTTTTGAATCTCTCTGCTAAACTTTAGCAAGACACAAACAGCAAGAAAAAATCTATTAAATTTACAAAATTTCAGCTATATTTTAGTTAATCGAAAATGACAATTTACCCTGCTAAAATCAGTAAAAATTTTCCTGGATATTAGTCCACTAAACTATGACAAACAATTTAAAATTTTCAGTTTTTTATATTTTCTTAATGCGAATAAAAATCTACACTGCAGAAAGCAGTCTACTATTTTTTAGCAAATATTTCTGTTTACTGTAGCTTCCCGAGTAAAAAAAATATATATAATCATATGTGGCATATATTACAATATATAATTAGACATGTCGTTATGTATATCCATATATAATTATATATGACATCTTTTTCCAAAAATTTTCCCTATATTATGCCATATATAATTTCATATATGTGATTATGTTATATCAAAGAGTATACATAATAAAGAGATTGGGGGACTCTCTATCACTGAGAAAAAATTTGTTCTATTATGTGCCTTGGAACAGGAACATACTCAAACCAATATCACCTAGCAAACATGGCAGGAAGAAAACATTTATTGCCCGCAATATCAATTTCGTATTCCGGAAGTTTCCTCCGTCGGAAACAACTGTTACACTAAAACAATATTTCCAGGCAATATGAAAGCAATAACTCATATGGAAGATAAAAGGGATATCGCTAAATAAACTCCCGGTACAATAAAAAATCGATTTAATTTTTTCATTATTAAATTTAAGCCTGAAAAACAATATCTGCATACATAATCCATTGACCAACTTATAAATTATCTTGAATTCATCTTAGCCGATTTTTCCCGCGCAATTAATCTTAACTTTTCACGAGTTTATTTCCTATATATCTTTTGATTGTTTTTGTACAAATTTAGTTTTAATTTTTTCCAAATTGATAAAAGATTTGAAACAAATTTGCTTTATCTTCCAAATGATACAAAGGTGATATTGCCGCAATATTGTCATAAAAAGTTATGACAAAAGATAAAATTTTTGAATTATTTTTTTCCAAATATCGCCGAATTATCTTCCAAGTGATAAAAGGAAGACAATTTCAAAGTAAATACTACTTGATTATTTTCATTCAAATGACAAATAGAAGATATCGCTTTAATATCTTCTTGGAAGGTATCTTTTAAATGTTTGCAGGGTCATTATGTGCGCTTTTGTATGACTCAAAACATCGATTTTAACCAGGGATGGAAAATAATAATTTAGTTTTAAAAATCAAGAATGGAACTATACTATGAAATTATATTATTCCAACAGTATTATAGCCCTAGATTATGAATTTTAAAAAACCATACGTAAAAAATTGCAAAATAATATCGGAATGCGAAAAAATTTAATTAAAAAAATTAATTAAAAATTTACATTCTGCAAACGATGCCAAAATTTTTTTATGAAATGGGCATTATACTCCGTAGATTGAAAATTTAAAAAACCGCACTTAAAAAATTGCAAAATAATAGAGGAACGCTAAAAAAGACTTTGTGGTGGAAAAAAATACTTAAAAAACTCAATCAGCGATTAACAATCTGCAAATGAATACAATGACGCCAAAATTTTCCTTTTTGCAAATATTTTTTTCGCGATTTTTTTTTTTTTTTGCAAACTAAACACCAAACTTTTGTGTATAAAATTGGTACTATAGACACTAGATTATAAATTTTAAAAAACCACACTTAAAAAATTGCAAAATAATCGCGGAAAGCGAAAAAAGGCTTTATGGTACAAAAAAATAATTAAAAAACTTAATCAGCAAACAAATTTATGAAATAATGTTTCCTTTTTGCAAATTTTATTTTTCGCAATTTTTTTTGCCACCAAACTTTGTTGTATGAAATGTGTATTATAGTCCCTAGATTATAAATTAAAAAGAAACGTACTTAAAAAATTGCAAAATAAAAGCGGAACGCGAAAAAAGACTTTGTGGTACAAAAAACGAGTAACAAGGTTAAAGTCGGCCATGCCGACTATACAATACCCTACACCAGTCTGGTTAAAAGCCAACTAATGTTTGGATCCGAAATTCGAATGGGTTAAAATGGGACTTGTGTCAAAATTTTCTATAAAATAATAAAAGAAGAGAAAATCGTAAATATAGCCCATATGGGCGATAGGTCAAAATATGGACCGATTCTATCTAGAATCTATCGGCTTTGTTCTCGCGACAATGTGAGTAAGCGAACCAAATTTCATTAAAATGTCATAATATTTGCGACCTGCAGCGTGTAACCAAGCCAATTTTGGGGGGACCCTTATATGGGCACTAGGTCTAAACATGGACCCGTGTTAACCAAAATCAATAGGCTTCTTCCTTGGGCCAACATAGGTCGGTGTACCAATTTTCATCAAAATAACTTAATATTTGCGACCTGCAGCGTATAAACAATATAATTTTGGGGGGACCCTTATATGGGCACTAGGTCTAAACATGGACCGGTGTTAACAAAAATCAATAGGCTTCGTCCTTGGGCCGACATAGGTCGGTGTACCAAATTTCGTCAAAATATCTTAATATTTGCGACCTGTAGAGTGCGCACAAGAATGCATGGACGGACAGACAGACGGACATCGTTAAATCGAAATAAAAAAAATTCTGAGCCGATCGGTATGTATAAGGTGGGTCTAGGACCAATATTTTTTGGTGTTACAAACATCAGCACAAACTTATAATAGTGTTGTAGGGTATAATTAATTAGGAAACGTAATCAGCGATTTAGATTCTGCAAACAAATATATTGATGCAAAAAATGTCCTCTTTGCAAATTTTATTTTTCGCGATTTTTTTGCAGCTAGTCACCAAACTTTGTTGTATGCAATGTGTAGTAGGTATAGCCCCTAGATTATAAATTAAAAAAAAAACGCACATAAAGAATTGCAAAATAATAGCGGAATTTGAAAAAAGACTTTATGGTACAAAAATTTAATTCCTAGGTTATATATTTAAAAAAACCGCACTTAAAAAGTTGCAAAATAACGGCGGAATTCAAAAAAGGCTTTATGGTACAGAAAATCCCTGCAAAAAGAGAACATCCACTTTTTAATGCATAACTTTTTTCTCTACATTCAAAATAAGATAATGCAAAAATAATATAAAACAAATACAACAACACATAGCGACATGACGCACAAGCATAGTTTTCTACTGAAAAATTGTTAAATTTACAGCAGTATCGGATCTTTCCTATGACACGCACGTGTTAAATTCATCGATGTAAATGCCAAATTTTGAACTACTAACAGCCCAGAAAAAACACAACTCAAAAATAAAAGTAGTTCAAATTTGGCATTTCCATCAATGAATTTAACATGTGCGTGCCATAGGAAAGATCCGATACTGCTGTAAATTTAACAGTTTTTCAGTAGAAAACTATGCTGTGGGTCATGTCGCTATGTGTTGTTGCATTTGTTTTATATTATTTTTGCATATTATTTTATTGGATGTAGATAAAATAGTCATTCTTTTTGAAGTACTCCATAATATTTTTACTGGGATGAATTAAAAGAGGTAATCAGCGATCGACATTCTGCAAACGAATATATTGTTGCAAAAATTTCGGTTTTTGCAAATGTTTTTTTTCGCAATTTTTGCTAATATTTGCTAATATCTAAATATTTAATTTTAATTTTTTTTAACGAGGCAAAGAGGAAGCTATTTTTTAGTTACTTACATTTTTAAATACCCGAGTAAAAAAAATTATATATAATCATATATGGCATATATTACAATATATAATTATACATGTCGTTATGTATATCCATATATAATTATATATGACGTTTTTTCACAAAATTTTTCCTTATATTATGCCATATAAAATTTCATCTAATTAGATATCGGCCTTCATAATATTAGATATGGCATATATAATTATATATTACATGACATGGTTGATCTTATTGCATATATAGTTATATATAGAACTATATCTTAATATATATGGTGGCATTTTAGCAATATATAATTGTACATGGTATCATTTAAAAAATATATAATTATATATGGTGACAGTTAAACTAGATATTATCATATATGGTGCCATTTAAACAATATATGGTCATATATGGTACCTCATTAACAAAATCTTTAATTAAGTTCCAGATATGATAATATATGGTACTATATATAGTGCGATATATATTTATATATGGTGCTATTTAAGCAATATATTATCATATACGGTGACATTCAAACCATATATTATCATATATGGTGCCATTCAAACCACCCGGTGAAAATGTCCATATATGAACATTTATGGTTCAACCATGTATGTATGGATCCGAAAAATGAGGTAACACCTAAGTATATGTTCATATATGGACATATATGAACATATACATTTATTAAATATATGCGAATACATGCGGACGTTGCTGTCCTTTATTATAAGGTTGTACTATAGATATAAATTTATGTATGACATTCGAATTAGGCACTACATATGTTCCTTTTTTTTTTGATGGCATTAAATATAATTCCATATTTATCCATATATGAGTTCCTTTTACACATATGGAAAAATGTATTCTTGCAAATATATTCATATACAAGTCACTTTTGCATAAATTGAATATCATATACTTCCATATTTGTCCATATATGAGTGCCTTTTCCATATATGAAATAGCAGATGCCTCCATATATGTCTGTATATGAAATCTTTTTCCATATATGGAATAACATATACTTCCATATATGTTCATATAAAATCCATATATGTTTATAAAAAATCCATATTTGTTCATATGTGTCCATACATAAACCATATATGAACATGTTTGAGCGTATATGAACATTTTTCACCGGGCATATATTATCATATATGGTACCATTTAAACCATATATTATTATATATGGTGCCATTTAAACAATATATAACCATATATGGTACCTCATGATCAAAATTTTTAATACAGTTCCAGATATGATAATATATGATACTATATATAGTGCCATATATATTTATACATGGTATTATTTAAGTAATATATTACTATATATGGTGCCATTTAAACCATATATTATCATATATGGTGCCATTTCAACAATATATTCTCTTATATGGGACCTCATGAACAACATTTTTAATACAGTTTCAGATATGATAATATATGCTACCATATATAGTACCATATACCTTGATATATCGTATCATTTAAACAACCCGAATAAAAATAGTTACATATAGTCATATATGTGATTAAGTTATATCTGTATAAATACCCGAGTAAAAAAAATTATATACCCGATGAAAAATGTTCATATACGCTCAAATATGTTCATATATGGTTTATGTATGGACACATATGAACAAATATGGATTTTTTATGAACATATATGGATTTTATATGAACATATATGGAAGTATATGTGATTCCATATATGGAAAAAATTTCATATACATACATATGGAAGCATCTGTTATTTCATATATGGAAATGGCACTCATATATGGACAAATATGAAAGTATGTTATTCAATTTATGCAAAAGGGAGTTGTATATGAACATATTTCGAAGAATACATTTTTCCATATATGTAAAAGGAACTCATATTTGGATAAATATGGAATTATATTTAATGTATTCGCATATATTTAATAAATGTATATGTTCATATATGTCCATATATGAACATATACTTAGGTGTTACCTCATTTTTCGGATCCATACATATATGGTTGAACCATAAATGTTCATATATGGACATTTTTCACCGGGTATAATCATATGTGGCATATATTACAATATATAATTAGACATGTGGTTATGTATATCCATATATAATTATATATGACGTTTTTTCAGAAAAATTTTCCTTATATTATGCCATATATAATTTCATCTAATTAGATATCGGCCTTCATAATATTAGATATGGCATATATAATTATATATTACATAACATGGTTGATCTTATTGCATATATAGTTATATATAGAACTATATCTTAATATATATGGTGGCATTTTAGCAATATATAATTATATATGGTATCATTTAAACAATATATAATTATATATGGTGACAGTTAAACTAGATATTATCATATATGGTGCCATTTAAACAATATATGGTCATATATGGTACCTCATAAACCAAATCTTTAATTCAGTTCCAGATATATTTATATATGGTGTTATTTAAGCTATATATTATCATATATGGTGCCATTCAAACCATATATTATCATATATGGTACCATTTAAACCATATATTATCATACATGGTGCAATTTCAACAATATATGCCCATATATAGTACCTCATGAACAATATTTTTAATACCGTTCCACATATGATAATATATGGTACCATATATAGTGCCATATATATTTATATATGGTGTTATTTAAGCAATATATTACCATATATGGTGCCATTTAAACCATATATTGTCATATATGGTGCCATTTCAACAATATATGCTCATATATGGTACCTGATGAACGACATTTTTAATACAGATGCAGATATGATAATATATGCTACCATATATAGTCCCATATATATTGATATATGGTGTCATTTAAACAATATTAATATATAGACATATATGGTATCATTTAAACAATATATTGTCATATATGGCACAATTTAAACAATATATGGTCAAATTTGGTACCACATCAACATTTTGAATACAATTCCATATATGGTTTAATTTGAATAATGTAAAACTGTATGGCGCTATAAAAAATATTATCAGATATGTTACTTCATTAACAATATTTATAATACAGTGTCATATATTGTAATATATGTATGGTAATGGTACAATAATTCCAATATCAGTTGAGATACAATTTGTGGGTCCATATCAACAATTTGTTCACGTACATTTAACATATATATATGTACATTTAAGTTATAATTTATAAACACTTTATAAAGTTAAATAGTTCCATAAACCTCGTCTAACTGTATAGAATGTTTATGAATATACGATTTAATATATAATAATTACAACTACAAATTGGTGCCATTATCTAAAATTTAATTTAATGTTAACTTATAGTAAAATAAAAATGTATTTCATAAAAATAAAAATATAGTGTTAATTAATGTTAATATACAATAGGTTTAAGTTTAACATCCCAGACAGAAAAATATAATCGGCACAATGCTGGCAAACCGTTGGCGATGGTCGGTTATGCGTTGGCAGAACGTTGCATTAACTATCTTGGCAAAAAATAGATTTCAAAAAACATTTTTGAAAAAATTGAGAAAACTTTTTTTAATATTTGCTTTTAAAAACATGAAATTTAACCCAGTCCACCAGATTGTCAGCCAAGACCTCTACACTCTAATCTAACGAGACTTGTTATAGATGTGTGATAGCTACAAATTAAATGAATGATAAAAGCATTTCGAGCTAACTTATAAGCATCGAAAAAAGGTATTCCAGAAATTATTAAATGTATTTTAGAAAATTTTAATTGTATATCACAAAATATTATTTGCACTTCAGAAACTACAATATTACGCAAATTTAATTATTTATTCCCAGGAAAATTTTCTGTTCCAAAGAATCGGTTGTACAATAGCTACTTTTCATTCACAACCCCTTCTACTGTCGATTCTAACACCGATTCTTTTTGTTTGAAATTGTCCCAAAAGCAACCCCTTCTATGGCTCCAAAGTGGAACCGGTTGCTCTAGAATCAGTTCTGGAACTAGTTCTGGAACTGATTCTACGTCACCCACACCTTCCATATAGGATCCCAGGAACTTGTTCCGGAACCAGTTCCATGGAATCGGTTGCACTGGAACCAGTTGTAGAATGGGTGTGGTTGGCTACCGGTTGTAAAAAATTTTCCTGGGTTTAGTTGTGTCCAGAAATAATGAAATCTATTTCAGAATTTCATAGCTAATAGAGAAAAATTTCTCAAATACATTTCATAATTTCGGAAATACGATTGATAATTTCTGAAATACAGTTTGATAATTTCTGAAATACAGTTGTGAATTTCGGAAATACAATTAATAATTTCTGAAACACAATTGATAAAACTGAACTTCAATTGACTAGTTCTGAAATACAATTCATAAATGTGAAAAATAATTGATGAGTTCTGAAACACAATTGATAAAACTGAAATTCAATTGATTATTTCTGAAATACAATTGATAAATCTTAAAACAATTAATACAATTGGAAATGGTGTAGAGCGTCTAAAAGATGTAAATAAAATTATTTTATTCAAAGATTTCAATTTAATAAAAAAATAAATATATAATTTTATAAAAAAATTTATAGAAAAAAAATTTTAATTTTATAAAAAGAAATTAATTTTGTAAAAGAAATGCATATTGAACTCGTTACCTTCTGAGTTTAAACCTTATTTTAACAAAATATTGTAATTTTTACACAATCAGTGCTCTGCCAGTCTATTATTTTTTGAACAGTTGGCAATATATGTCTGGGATCTTATTTAATCCCTTAGATCTAATTTGATCCGATAAATGGAGATCTTACGTAGTACCCAAATATAATGCGGCATCTAATTTTATCTGTCATTTTTATGGATACTTTTAGATGTCAATCCCCAAATATATTGCTGTTTCTAATTCAATCTGCCATTTTAATACCGAAATAAATTGCTGGATCAAATTCGATCTACATCTAATTCGATCTGCCACTTTTTCGGATCAAATTAGATATATGTTTATCCACAAATATATTGCCGGATCTAATTTGATCTGCCAAAATTGAGATCAAATTAGATCTAAATTTATCCCCAAATATATAGCTGGATCTAATTGGATCCGCCATTTTTCGGATCAAATTAGATCTAAAAATATCCGCAAATATATAGCTGGATCCGCCAATTTTCGGATCAAAATAGATCTAGGTTTATCCCCAAAGATATCACTGAACCTCCCAATTTTGAGATATAACTTGATCTTAGTTTATCCCCATATATACAATGGGATCTAATACGATATGATTGGATACACCCAATTTTGAGATCTAATTGGATCAGCTAGATATTACAGCAGATATTAAACAATATCAAATTGGATATAATTAGATATTGCGCGAGATCAATTTTTTTTACTCGGGTATTTTTAATACAGTTTTACATATGATAATATATGCTACCATATATAGTGCCATATATATTTATATATGGTGTTATTTAAGCAATATATTACCACATTTGGTGCCATTTAAACCATATATTGTCATATATGGTGCCATTTCAACAATATATGCTCATATATGGTACCTGATGAACGACATTTTTAATACAGATGCAGATATGATAATATATGCTACCATATATAGTCCCATATATATTGATATATGGTGTCATTTAAACAATATTAATATATAGACTTATATGGTATCATTTAAACAATATATTGTCATATATGGCACAATTTAAACAATATATGGTCAAATTTGATACCACATCAACAACATTTTGAATACAATTCCATATATGGTTTAATTTGAATAATGTAAAACTATGTACGGCGCTATAAAAAATATTATCAGATATGTTACTTCATTAACAATATTTATAATACAGTGTCATATATTGTAATATATGTATATCATTCAATATATATTGATGTATGGTAATGGTACAATAATTCCAATATCAGTTGAGATACAATTTGTGGGTCCATATCAACAATTTGTTCACGTACATTTAACATATATATATGTACATTTAAGTTATAATTTATAAACACTTTATAAAGTTAAATAGTTCCATAAACCTCGTCTAACTGTATAGAATGTTTATGAATATACGATTTAATATATAATAATTACAACTACAAATTGGTGCCATTATCTAAAATTCAATTTAATGTTAACTTATAATAAAATAAAAATGTATTTCCTAAAAATAAAAATATAGTGTTAATTAATGTTAATATACAATAGGTTTAAGTTCAACATCCCAGACAGAAAACTATAATCGGCACAATGCTGGCAAACCGTTGGCGATGGTCGGTTATGCGTTGGCAGAGCGTTGCATTAACTATCTTGGCAAAAAAATAGATTTCAAAAAACATTTTTGAAAAAATTGAGAAAACCTTTTTTAATATTTGCTTTTAAAAACATGAAATTTAACCCAGTCCACCAGATTGTCAGCCAAGACCTCTACACTCTAATCTAACGAGACTTGTTATAGGGAAAGGGACCGGTCCCAGATGACACGCAGGATAGGTCCCAAGGGGGCAGAGACCGGTCGCTGATCGGTCTTTTTGTTTGAAACAGACATATCACTTTAACATGGCGTTGTCATTGGAAATGACCAATTGCCACATTTTAGACACATTGTGGCAGTAAGGTGGTGTGTCTAAAAAAAGCTTTTCAAATAAACTAATAACACAGTACAGCAGCCAATCTGGGGGGTGAGAAATTCCAAGTCAGGGTGATGGTACTAGGTCAGTATAGTAAAACCCTCAAAGGGTTTGGCGTTCGTATGTGTCATTTTTTTTATGACCTTTTAAATTTTTTCCTTATCTTGATGTTTTTTCGCTTAGTTGTAAGATTTTGGCAAAAACGTAGTTTAACATAACTCGAGAATCACTTGTCCGATTTTGATGAAACAAATTTAGAAAAATTTAGAATTACAATTTCTTTAATCCGTTCATATAACGTTTTTCTTTATAATCAACATTTTTGCCGGTAAAAATAAATTTGTGGAGAAAAAAAAATATTTTTTTGCCTAAAAATTTAAGTTTTTTTTTTTTAAATTCATAAAAAATCCAAAACGGAAAAAAGGATCAAGTGTTATTAATTTCATGTAAAGTCACATAACCTATAAACAAAATTTAACGCGTTCTGCTTTTATTTACAATTAAGTGAAGGTATCCCATTTTGACAAGAATATTGATATTTGTTTTTATTCAAAAAAGTGTCATTTATCGCCTTTTTCATAAATTTTCCCCAATAACTCCAGACTTCTGGCCATAAACTACTAAAAAAATTAAGTAAACATTTTTATAATTTTTTATTTTTATTTTATTTATTTATTTTTATTTATTTTAATAAATATTGCCTTGACTTTTTCGATGGTGGTTGTTCGGGACTAGTGGCATCGCATTCATCGCTATCATCAGTTTCTGAACCACACATAATGTCAATGTGTGACTCCACTGTTGGCCCTTCTGCATCTCCTGAAAATTCTTTATCATCAAGATCATCCTTGTCTTGCCACACTAACTTACTCCACCAGCAAATTTCCGCAATTATTGCACTCGGCGACTTTTTGCCTCTATATCTGTAAGTTTTTGTTTTATTAAAATGAGTTTGAAAAAATAAAAAATCAGTATTACCTCATTTCAAATGGCATAGCAACTTGATGATAGCGTTCACCTTGTTCATCAGATTCGGTAGCCAATTGTTTGCTGAAGTAGTCCAGATGATGATGTAAATAATGGATTTTCAAGGACATGTGGACACCAATTTCCGAGAATGCTCTTAACATCCTTGCGACAGAAACATCGTAGTTGTTAGAACGATGCTTTCCCAACAAGCCTTCTATTACTTCTTTGATTGCCTGCCATTCATTCAATTCAGCGTCAATCAAAATATTGTTGAATGCGTCACTTTTAATCAGCTTTCGTGTATCTGGACCATTTAGTACGCCTGATTGGAAAAAATTAATTTGTTAAGATGGAAAATCATGGGAAATGAATGTGATATTATAACTTACCTTCTTTAATTTTACTTTCGCTGAGTCTCGGGTAAATTAGTTTCAAACACAAGAAAACTTCATCTCTTTTGGCGACAGTTTTGATAAAATTCTTAACAATTCCAAGTTTAATATGCAGTGGAGGCAGCAATATCTTCTCCTTCGGCACTAGAGGCTCACGAATAATATTGGCCGTTTGTAACCTGCTGTGCTCTCTGAGTTTCCATCCGTGGCATGCATATTGGTCACCGGAAAATCGTGTGTCCCAATCGCACAAAAAGCACATATATTTTATATAGCCGCTTTGAAGACCGCAAAGCGTTGCTACAACTTTTAAATCACAGCATATGCGCCACATATGTTTGGCGTAGTTAACCATTTTTAAAATATTTTCCAGTGCATCATATGTTTCTTTCGTTTCTGTACTGTAGGCGATTGGAACTGAAGGTTTTTTATTGGTCTTATGCAGTAAAACCGCCTTCAAGCTGAGTTTTGAACTGTCAATAAATAATCTCCAGTCATCTGCTTCATATTTTATTTCCATTGTGTCCATCGATTTTCCTACATCCGGGCAATATGCAGAAGTTTTTTCATCATTCACAAGGAATAAACTTTGGAGTGTTGCCTGACGACTTCGATAAGCTGTGACTTTCACACCGGGTGCCAACAAATTGTTTGATTTCAAAATGGAAGCCAGCTCTTCCGATTTATGCTGTGTTAATTCCACCTTGGCAACAATTGAATCAAGCTTATTTTGATTTATTAAAATTGGCTCATTGGATACTGATGGCTCATATGGGGAATCATCACGTGCATGATATGTCGGAGCAGTCGTAGAAGAGAAAATATCTGGGCTAGAAGCTTTTGGCACAGGAATGTGGTCCGAATGAGGCAATGGTGTTGTGGCACTTGCAACACCAACGTAATTATACGATTTTCTTATCCTTTTTGCGGCTCCTTTATTCGCACATGCATAGCAATTCAATGGATTGTGACCTTCGCCAGGATTAGTCCAAGTCATTGGGATACCGAATGGTCTACTTTCACGTCTTCTATTTTTCCAATCCATTAGACGGTTGTAGCAGCTTTTACACACTATATTTGGTACCCAATTTTCGTTCACTATAACATTTTGGTTGAAGTACATCTCGTATGTTTGAACAAAATCAGTACTGAAATTTCCCCTTTTTTTATGTGTTGAGACATATTGACCACAGCAGTAGCAAAAGCTATTTATATCTGGCTTGCACAGTTCCATATTCTGTTCTCTTTTGTTCACTTTTAAAAAACTGGAGAAAAATCACTTTTACTGTTCGCGTTCGTCGGCACTTGTTGAATGACAAAAATCACAGAACCAGTGTGAGAAAGAGAAGAAGTATAATGACAATGCATGTTTTATGTGAACATTACAGAACCAGTGTTGCCACATCAATATTTCTCTTTTAGTACAGTAGCAAAATATGAGAGAGTTCGGCTTGTGAGTGTCAATGTTTTCTCCAAATAATGTTGTGCATATCTGGAGCAAATTTTTGAAATTCATACATTTACCTAATTGTGAATAAATGAGAAACGCGTGCATCGATTCTCATGATCTATGCCTTTTTTTGCTCATGAGTTATGTGACTTTACGCGAAAGTAATTAGTTTTGGCACTTTTTTCCATTTTGGATTTTTTATGAATTTAAAAAAAAAAAATATTTAAATTTTTAGGCAAAAAATACTTTTTTCCCTTCATACATTCATTTTTAACTTCGAAAGTGTTGCACATATAGGAAAACGGTATAGAAACAGATTAGAGAAATTGTAATTCTAAATTTTTCTAAATTTGTTTCATCAAAATCGGACAAGTGGTTCTCGAGTTATGTTAAACTACGTTTTTGCCAAAATGTTACAACTAAGCGAAAAAACATCAAGATAAGGAAAAAATTTAAAAGGTCATAAAAAAAAAATGACACATACGAACGCCAAACCCTTTGAGGGTTTTACTATACTGACCTAGTACCATCACCCTGACTGGGAATTTCTCACCCCCCAGACAATAATCCCAAAAATGTTCCATAGTGTAAAAAATTAAGAATTAAAAATAATCTACTTGGCGTTGAAGTAGGGCTCGATAACACAACCTTCTGCTTGTAAGGCAAACGCTCTACCGTCTGAGCTAACGTTGCTTATGCATGATGCCTGGCTGATGGTTAACTTATATGTTTTTCGTTTCTGTTCAAATAAAAAAGAGAAAGAAAAAACAAACACACACAGCAAATAAAAAAACATGGAAAAGAAAAAAAATAGAAAAGAAAACAACATTAACACACACACAAATATGGTGGAAGTGCCTTGAATATGCCCCCGATTGACCGGTCATGGGATAGGTCCCTTAATGGCAGTTGACTTGTTTTTTGAGTTGGCCATAATTAAATTAAAAAATCAATTAAAAATTAGAAAATTACCTCAAAACCTCTAATAATATAAATAAAAATTTAAAAAATTCCCCTTAAGTTAAAAAGATAAGTTAAATGAAATACCAATTGTTAAAACTAAAACAGCTTTAACATTAAAAAAACGTATAAAATACAAAACTTAAAATTTCTTAGCAAAACATTATAGAAATTTAAAATAAGAGCTAAAATAAGCAAATCGTGAAAAAACAAAGTTAAAAATAAATAAAAGAGTAAAATAAATAAAATATATTTTTAAAAATATGCCGCGAATTTTGTTTTTTATTTCGGTATCGGTCAAGTTTTTTTAAAAGCAACAGTGAAAATAACGGATCAGAAAATACTTAGAAAATTAATTCATTTTCTTTTGTTCATATTTGTACTAATTTAGTAATATGCCTTCGGTTGACCGGTCACGGGATAGGTCCTTGGAGGGCAATTGACTCCTCATTCCCCGTAGGGTAGCTACAAATTAAATGAATGATAAAAGCATTTCGAGCTAACTTATAAGCATCGAAAAAAGGTATTCCAGAAATTATTAAATGTATTTTAGAAAATTTTAATTGTATATCACAAAATATTATTTGCACTTCAGAAACTACAATATTACGCAAATTTAATTTTTTATTTATTTAGTTGTGTCCAGAAATAATGAAATCTATTTCAGAATTTCATAGCTAATAGAGAAAAATTTCTCAAATACATTTCATAATTTCGGAAATACGATTGATAATTTCTGAAATACAGTTTGATAATTTCTGAAATATAGTTGTGAATTTCGGAAATACAATTAATAATTTCTGAAACACAATTGATAAAACTGAACTTCAATTGACTAGTTCTGAAATACAATTCATAAATGTGAAAAATAATTAATGAGTTCTGAAACACAATTGATAAAACTGAAATTCAATTGATTATTTCTGAAATACAATTGATAAATTTTAAAACAATTAATACAATTGGAAATGGTGTAGAGCGTCAAAAAGATGTAAATAAAATTATTTTATTCAAAGATTTCAATTTAATAAAAAAATAAATATATAATTTTATAAAAAAAAATTATAGAAAAAAAATTTTAATTTTATAAAAAGAAATTCATTTTCTAAAAGAAATGCATATTGAACTCGAGCCCTTCTGAGTTTAAACCTTATTTTAACAAAATATTGTAATTTTTATACAATCAGTGCTCTGCCAGTCTATTATTTTTGGAACAGTTGGCAATATATGTCTGGGATCTTATTTAATCCCAAATAAATGGAGATCTTACGTAGTACCCAAATATAATGCGGCATCTAATTTTATCTGTCATTTTTATGGATACTTTTAGATGTCAATCCCCAAATATATTGCAGTTTCTAATTCGATCTGCCATTTTAATACCGAAATAAATTGCTGGATCTAATTCGATCTGCCATTTTTCTGATAAATTTAGATCCAAGTTTATCCCCATATATATTGCTGGATCTAATTCGATTAGGAATTTTTCGGATAAATTTAGATCTAAGTTTATCCACATATATTTTGCTGGATCTAATTCGATCTGGCATTTTTCGGATAAATTTACATCCAAGTTTATCCCTAAATATATTGCTGGATCTGCTACTTTTTCGGATCAAATTAGATCTAAGTTTATCCACAAATATATAGCTGGATCTAATTCGATCTGCCATTTTTCGGATCAAATTAGGTCTTACTAAATCCCAAAATATATTGCTGGATCTAATTTGATCTGCCAATTTTCTATTCAATTTATATCCGAGTTTATCCACAAATATATTGCTGGATCTAATTCGATCTGCCTTTTTTCGGATCAATTTAGATCTAAGTTAATCCACAAATATATTGCTGGATCTAATTTGATCTGCGATTTTTCAGATCAATTTATATCTAAGTTTATCCACAAATATATTGCTGGATCTAATTCGATGTGCCATTTTTTGGATCAAATTAGATCTAAGTTTATCCCCAAATATATAGCTACATCTAATTCGATCTGCCACTTTTTCGGATCAAATTAGATATACGTTTATCCACAAATATATTGCGGGATCTAATTTGATCTGCCAAAATTGAGATCAAATTAGATCTAAGTTTATCCCCAAATATATAGCTGGATCTAATTGGATCCGCCATTTTTCGGATCAAATTAGATCTAAAAATATCCGCAAATATATAGCTGGATCCGCCAATTTTCGGATCAAAATAGATCTAGGTTTATCCCCAAAGATATCACTGGACCTCCCAATTTTAAGATATAACTTGATCTTAGTTTATCCCCATATATACAATGGGATCTAATACGATATGATTGGATACACCCAATTTTGAGATCTAATTGGATCAGCTAGATATTACAGCAGATCTTAAACAATATCAAATTGGATATAATTAGATATTGCGCGAGATCAATTTTTTTTACTCGGGCATGTATAAATATATATTGCACTATATATAGTATCATATATTATCATATCTGGAACTGTATTAAAAATTTTGATCATGAGTTACCATATATGGCCATATATTGTTTAAATGGCACCATATATAATAATATATGTTTTAAATGGTACCATATATGATAATATATGGTTTGAATGGCACCATATATGATAATATATGGTTCGAATGTCACCGTATATGATAATATATTGCTTAAATAGCACCATATATAAATATATATCGCACTATATATAGTACCATATATTATCATATCTGGAACTGAATTAAAGATTTTGTTAATGAGGTACCATATATGACCATATATTGTTTAAATGGCACCATATATGATAATATCTAGTTTAACTGTCACCATATATAATTATATATTGTTTAAATGATACCATATATAATTATATATTGCTAAAATGCCACCATATATATTAAGATATAGTTCTATATATAACTATATATGCAATAAGATCAACCATGTTATGTAATATATAGTTATATATGCCATATCTAATATTATGAAGGCCGATATCTAATTAGATGAAATTATATATGGCATAATATAAGGAAATTTTTTCGGAAAAATTATATATACCCGAGTAAAAAAAATTATATATAATCATATGTGGCATATATTACAATATATAATTAGACATGTGGTTATGTATATCCATATATAATTATATATGACGTTTTTTCCGAAAAATTTTCCTTATATTATGCCATATATAATTTCATCTAATTAGATATCGGCCTTCATAATATTAGATATGGCATATATAATTATATATTACATAACATGGTTGATCTTATTGCATATATAGTTATATATAGAACTATATCTTAATATATATGGTGGCATTTTAGCAATATATAATTATATATGGTATCATTTAAACAATATATAATTTTATATGGTGACAGTTAAACTAGATATTATCATATATGGTGCCATTTAAACAATATATGGTCATATATGGTACCTCATAAACCAAATCTTTAATTCAGTTCCAGATATGATAATATATGGTACTATATATAGTGCGATATATATTTATATATGGTGTTATTTAAGCTATATATTATCATATATGGTGCCATTCAAACCATATATTATCATATATGGTGCCATTCAAACCACATATTATCATATATGGTGCAATTTCAACAATATATGCCCATATATGGTACCTCATGAACAATATTTTTAATACAGTTCCACATATGATAATATATGCTACCATATATAGTGCCATATATATTTATATATGGTGTTATTTAAGCAATATATTACCATATATGGTGCCATTTAAACCATATATTGTCATATATGGTGCCATTTCAACAATATATGCTCATATATGGTACCTGATGAACGACATTTTTAATACAGATGCAGATATGATAATATATGCTACCATATATAGTCCCATATATATTGATATATGGTGTTATTTAAGCAATATATTACCATATATGGTGCCATTTAAACCATATATTGTCATATATGGTGCCATTTCAACAATATATGCTCATATATGGTACCTGATGAACGACATTTTTAATACAGATGCAGATATGATAATATATGCTACCATATATAGTCCCATATATATTGATATATGGTGTCATTTAAACAATATTAATATATAGACATATATGGTATCATTTAAACAATATATTGTCATATATGGCAAAATTTAAACAATATATGGTCAAATTTGGTACCACATCAATATTTTGAATACAATTGCATATATGGTTTAATTTGAATAATGTAAAACTATGTATGGCGCTATAAAAAATATTATCAGATATGTTACTTCATTAACAATATTTATAATACAGTGTCATATATTGTAATATATGTATATCCTTCAATATATATTGATGTATGGTAATGGTACAATAATTCCAATATCAGTTGAGATACAATTTGTGGGTCCATATCAACAATTTGTTCACATACATTTAACATATATATATGTACATTTAAGTTATAATTTATAAACACTTTATAAAGTTAAATAGTTCGATAAACCTCGTCTAACTGTATAGAATGTTTATGAATATACGATTTAATATATAATAATTACAACTACAAATTGGTGCCATTATCTAAAATTTAATTTAATGTTAACTTATAATAAAATAAAAATGTATTTCCTAAAAATAAAAATATAGTGTTAATTAATGTTAATATACAATAGGTTTAAGTTTAACATCCCAGACAGAAAAATATAATCGGCACAATGCTGGCAAACCGTTGGCGATGGTCGCTTATGCGTTGGCAGAACGTTGCATTAACTATCTTGGCAAAAAAATAGATTTCAAAACACATTTTTCAAAAAATTGAGAAAACTTTTTTTAATATTTGCTTTTAAAAACATGAAATTTAACCCAGTCCACCAGATTGTCAGCCAAGACCTCTACACTCTAATCTAACGAGACTTGTTATAGATGTGTGATAGCTACAAATTAAATGAATGATAAAAGCATTTCGAGCTAACTTATACCTAAGCATCGAAAAAAGGTATTCCAGAAATTATTAAATGTATTTTAGAAAATTTTAATTGTATATCACAAAATATTATTTGCACTTCAGAAACTACAATATTACGCAAATTTAATTTTTTATTTATTTAGTTGTGTCCAGAAATAATGAAATCTATTTCAGAATTTCATAGCTAATAGAGAAAAATTTCTCAAATACATTTCATAATTTCGGAAATACGATTGATAATTTCTGAAATACAGTTTGATAATTTCTGAAATACAGTTGTGAATTTCGGAAATACAATTAATAATTTCTGAAACACAATTGATAAAACTGAACTTCAATTGACTGGTTCTGAAATACAATTCATAAATGTGAAAAATAATTGATGAGTTCTGAAACACAATTGATAAAACTGAAATACAATTGATAAATCTTAAAACAATTAATACAATTGGAAATGGTGTAGAGCGTCAAAAAGATGTAAATAAAATTATTTTATTCAAAGATTTCAATTTAATAAAAAAATAAATATATAATTTTATAAAAAAATTTATAGAAAAATAATTTTAATTTTATAAAAAGAAATTCATTTTGTAAAAGAAATGCATATTGAACTCGTTACCTTCTGAGTTTAAACCTTATTTTAACAAAATATTGTAATTTTTATACAATCAGTGCTCTGCCAGTCTATTATTTTTTGAACAGTTGGCAATATATGTCTGGGATCTTATTTAATCCCAAATAAATGGAGATCTTACGTAGTACCCAAATATAATGCGGCATCTAATTTTATCTGTCATTTTTATGGATACTTTTAGATGTCAATCCCCAAATAAATTGCTGTTTCTAATTCGATCTGCCATTTTAATACCGAAATAAATTGCTGGATCTAATTCGATCTGCCATTTTTCTGATAAATTTAGATCCAAGTTTATCCCCAAATATATTGCTGGATCTAATTTGATCTGCCATTTTTCGGTTAAATTTAGATCCAAGTTTATCCCCATATATATTGCTGGATCTAATTCGATTAGGAATTTTTCGGATAAATTTAGATCTAAGTTTATCCACATATATATTGCTGGATCTAATTCGATGTGCCATTTTTCGGATCAAATTAGATCTAAGTTTATCCCCAAATATATAGCTAGATCTAATTCGATCTGCCACTTTTTCGGATCAAATTAGATATACGTTTATCCACAAATATATTGCCGGATCTAATTTGATCTGCCAAAATTGAGATCAAATTAGATCTAAGTTTATCCCCAAATATATAGCTGGATCTAATTGGATCCGCCATTTTTCGGATCAAATTAGATCTAAAAATATCCGCAAATATATAGCTGGATCCGCCAATTTTCGGATCAAAATAGATCTAGGTTTATCCCCAAAGATATCACTGGACCTCCCAATTTTAAGATATAACTTGATCTTAGTTTATCCCCATATATACAATGGGATCTAATACGATATGATTGGATACACCCAATTTTGAGATCTAATTGGATCAGCTAGATATTACAGCAGATCTTAAACAATATCAAATTGGATATAATTAGATATTGCGCGAGATCAATTTTTTTTACTCGGGTAATTTTTTTTACTCGGGTAGCTGATCCAATTAGATCTCAAAATTGGGTGTATCCAATCATATCGTATTAGATCCCATTGTATATATGGGGATAAACTAAGATCAAGTTATATCTCAAAATTGGGAGGTCCAGTGATATCTTTGGGGATAAACCTAGATCTATTTTGATCCGAAAATTGGCGGATCCAGCTATATATTTGCGGATATTTTTAGATCTAATTTGATCCGAAAAATGGCGGATCCAATTAGATCCAGCTATATATTTGGGGATAAACTTAGATCTAATTTGATCTCAATTTTGGCAGATCAAATTAAATCCCACAATATATTTGTGGTTAAACGTATATCTAATTTGATCCGAAAAAGTGGCAGATCGAATTAGATCTAGCTATATATTTGGGGATAAACTTAGATATAAATTGATCTGAAAAATGGCAGATCAAATTAGATCCAGCAATATATTTGTGGATTAACTTAGATCTAAATTTATCCGAAAAATGGCAGATCAAATTAGATCCAGCAATTTATTTCGGTATTAAAATGGCAGATCGAATTAGAAACAGCAATATATTTGGGGATTGACATCTAAAAGTATCCATAAAAATGACAGATAAAATTAGATGCCGCATTATATTTGGGTACTACGTAAGATCTCCATTTATTTGGGATTAAATAAGATCCCAGACATATATTGCCAACTGTTCAAAAAATAATAGACTGGCAGAGCACTGATTTTATAAAAATTACAATATTTTGTTAAAATAAGGTTTAAACTCAGAAGGTAACGAGTTCAATATGAATTTCTTTTTATAAAATTAAAATTTTTTTTCTATAAATTTTTTTATAAAATTATATATTTATTTTTTTATTAAATTGAAATCTTTGAATAAAATAATTTTATTTACATCTTTTTGACGCTCTACACCATTTCCAATTGTATTAATTGTTTTAAGATTTATCAATTGTATTTCAGAAATAATCAATTGAATTTCAGTTTTATCAATTGTGTTTCAGAACTCATCAATTATTTTTCACATTTATGAATTGTATTTCAGAACTAGTCAATTGAAGTTCAGTTTTATCAATTGTGTTTCAGAAATTATTAATTGTATTTCCGAAATTCACAACTGTATTTCAGAAATTATCAAACTGTATTTCAGAAATTATCAATCGTATTGTAGCGATTCCCGACCAGTCAGGCTGCCAGCTAAGTCGTTGGGAGTGTGTTCTTATCCCATCGCTGATATTTTCGAATCGAAGACAAAGAATTTTAATTTAGGTAGCAAGATTATAAAACTAAAACAAACAAAAATAAAAGATATTCCTAGAAACTAAACTTGTCGATGGTCAATTTTGATTAGCAATAGATCTTCATGCTAACCGGCGTCTAAACCCACCCTACCATGTTGGCTATTGCGCTAAATTTTATAGTCAACCCGAAAATATACTCTAATCTACCTGCCTTTGACTTCACTTTTCGTAAATAAAAAAATTTTTAAAATTTCATTTTAAATTTACAAATGAATAATTATAAATTTTATTAAAACCATTAAAAAAATCAATAAAATAAATTATAAAATTTAATTGAAATTATAACAATTTAAAATTAAATTAATTTAAAAAAATACAAATATTTAAAAATTTGTAGTTAAGAACAATTATTGTCACCAAATTAAACAATTTAGTTAATTATTATAATGATATGAAAATTTAGGAAAATAAAATTGAAAATATATTATTTCATTCATAAAAAAATCAAAATTGTATAATATTTTCTTAATATTTATTAATTTAAATCCAAATTCCCAAAAACGGAATTTCCCATTAGTTGTTCAACGAATTACTCGATGGCAACTCTATAATATAATTATAGTACAATATTTTTGAAAAACTAATACAAAATTAGTTTTATGAATGAAATAAAAATATGTAGTGGTGTTAGTTAAAAAAATAAAGAAAATAAAAATTTGAATTTGAATTTAACACATGGTTATTATAACAAAGTAGGGAAATAAATTGAAAATTTTATTTGATATTAACACAAAGGGGAAATTATGAAGTTTAACTTCGAAAATTAATATGTATGTTAAACGTGTGTGTGTATGTATATAATAAAAATAATATAAAAAATTTGCACTTACGTTGTCTACTGGCGCCTGGAGACGATGAATTTGATGCGTATACTGCTTTACCAAATATTTTTATTTGTATGAGTGTTTGTTTTGATTTCCCCTCAGAGAGCGGAAATCATTATGGAGGAAATTAAAAGTTTAAAGGGGTAATATTAGGTATGGATATGAGTTCGAAATGAATATGGATTAAATGTGTAAAATAATTAATTGTTAATATAGAGTATAAGAGTAAATGAGAAAGCTAAAAAAAATAATTCGTATAAATGTGTTAGGGTGACTTGGTAATCATAAATAATGAATAAAATTTAAGTTAAATAAAAATTTAAACAATTTAAATATCAAATTATACGAAGAAAACTGTTAGAACCGATTAAAGATGAAAGTTTAATTATTAAACGAAAATGAATTAATCACTATTTACAATAAATATAGCAAACCGCCTTTACCAATCAATAAAACAAAATGAAATTTGCTATAAAAGTCAATTAAATAGACCGTTAAATCACTTGCATTTTCAATAATTTGTCTCTAGTTTTATTTAAATATCCCGTTGAAATAAATCACTTTTTTTCTAGTTTTCTTTTAACTCGAACTTTACGATCCACACTAATATCCTAATCTTGATTGTGTTTAAAAATGCACAATGTTCACCGACACTAATCTACATAAATTAATTTTCCCCTTTTCCTTTCCCCCTCCATACACACAATATGTTCCAAATATTGGTAATCAAAATTTAAATGAGTTGATTGTTGTTAACCAATTGTCCATGAAGATTCGATAATAATATTGATGTATACAATTCCTTACCATAAGATTCACGTATAAAAATATCTTCTACAAATTGTTCTAAAGGCATATGGCTCACGAATACCTTCCAACACCCCAAATCTTTATCTATACAGAATCACAGCTTACAAAACCATATGATCATCAGCCTAAATATTCAAAAGACCCATTAGAAATCCAATTCTTATTTTTTTCAATAAATTCACATTTTTCTTACCAGATTCTATTAAAATTACACAATTATTGCAAAACGAATATTTATCCAGGCCACTGAACACAACTGTTACGTTAATATAATTCAATAATCACAATCCAACAATTTGAAAATAATTTTTCCTTTTAACACTTACAATGACAATTTCTCCATAAAGTTTATTCAATAGCCCAATTGATCAAATAGAAATATTTTCGATAACAATTTTGAATTTCAAGTGTTTTGAAATCATATACAGTTAACAAAATTCCGTTGTAAAATAAATCGACATCACAGTATTTCCGAAATTATGAATTGTATTTGAGACATTTTTCTCTATTAACTATGAAATTCTGAAATAGATTTCATTATTTCTGGACACAACTAAATAAATAATTAAATTTGCGTAATATTGTGGTTTCTGAAGTGCAAATAATATTTTGTGATATACAATTAAAATTTTCTAAAATACAGGTTGGTTGAAAAGTTCCTGCGCTCACCAAGAGATGGCACTGCTAGCTCCAAACTTTTTTTCCTCAAGTTGGTATAACTGTCCTGAGAACACATGCAAAGTTGCAAGTCATTCTGTCAATTCATTCTTTGTTTACAAGCCATTTGAAGTTGACGTGTCATTGGTTTTTTTTAATATGGAAAAAATTGAATATCGTGCAGTCATTAGATTCTTTGTTTTGAAGGGTTTAAAAGCAAAGCAAATTTATGAACAATTGTTAGAAGTGTATAAGGAGTCCTCACCATCAAAACGCACCGTTGAATTTTGGGCTGGTGAATTTAAACGTGGTCGTACTAGTCTTGAAGACGATCCACGCCAAGGACGACCAAAAACTGCAACCACAGCAGAAATCATTGAGCAAGTACATAATATGGTTAGTGAAGATTCAAGTTTGACTAAGCGTGAAATTTCTAATGCCATAGGCATCTCAGACGAACAAGTACTCCATATTTTACATGAAGAATTACGTATGAAAAAACTGTTTGGAAAGTTAGTGCCGCACACATTAACAATTCAACAAAAACTGGATCGAAAACAAATTTCTCAGCGTAATTTGGAGCGTTTTAAGCAGAATAAAACCAACTTCTTGCGTCGTTTTATAACTATGGATGAGACTTGGATCTACCACCATGATCCTAAATTGAAACAAGAACGTTTACACTGGACTGAAGGTGGTTGTTCAGCTTCAAGGCAGGTGAAGTCACAACGATCAGCAAAGAAGGTTATGGCATCAGATTTTTAGGATGCAAAAGGAATTTTGTTGATTGATTATCTTCAGAAAGGTAAAACAATCAACTCTGAATATTATTGCAGCCTTTTGGATCAGCTGGATGAAAAAATTCGTGAGAAAAGACCTGGTTTAAAGAATAAAAATAATCATTTTTCATCAAGACAATGCACCTGTTCACAAAAGTGTTTTGACGATGGCTAAATTCAAAGAATTAAAGTACGAATTGCTTGAACATCCACCGTATTCACCAGATTTGGCTCCTAGTGACTAATATCTCTTCAGAAATCTCAAACAATTCCTTCGTGGAAAGCATTTTTCGTCGAATGAAGAGGCCATAGCAGACGTAGACGGTTATTTTGCAGAGCTTCCGGAAAACCATTATAAGGATGGGATAAAATTATTGGAAAATAATTGGAACAAGTGTATTGAGCTTCTAGGAGATTATATTGAATAAAAAAATATATTTCGTAACAAAAACATTATTCTTTAATTTCGAGCGCAGAAACTTTTCAACCAACCTGTACATTTAATAATTTCTGGAATACCTTTTTTCGATGCCTATAAGTTAGCTCGAAATGCTTTTATCATTCATTTAATTTGTAGCTATCACACATCTATAACAAGTCTCGTTAGATTAGAGTGTAGAGGTCTTGGCTGACAATCTGGTGGACTGGGTTAAATTTCATGTTTTTAAAAGCAAATATTAAAAAAAGTTTTCTCAATTTTTTCAAAAATGTTTTTTGAAATCTATTTTTTTGCCAAGATAGTTAATGCAACGTTCTGCCAACGCATAACCGACCATCGCCAACGGTTTGCCAGCATTGTGCGGATTATATTTTTCTGTCTGGGATGTTAAACTTAAACCTATTGTATATTAACATTAATTAATACTATTTTTTTATTTTTAGGAAATACATTTTTATTTTATTATAAGTTAACATTAAATTAAATTTTAGATAATGGCACCAATTTGTAGTTGTAATTATTATATATTAAATCGTATATTCATAAACATTCTATACAGTTAGACGAGGTTTATGGAACTATTTAACTTTATAAAGTGTTTATAAATTATAACTTAAATGTACATATATATATGTTAAATGTACGTGAACAAATTGTTGATATGGACCCACAAATTGTATCTCAACTGATATTGGAATTATTGTACCATTACCATACATCAATATATATTAAATGATATACATATATTACAATATATGACACTGTATTATAAATATTGTTAATGAAGTAACATATCTGATAATATTTTTATAGCGCCATACATACCCGAGTAAAAAAAATTATATATAATCATATATGGCATATATTACAATATATAATTATACATGTCGTTATGTATATCCATATATAATTATATATGAGGTTTTTTCACAAAATTTTTCTTTATATTATGCCATATATAATTTCATCTAATTAGATATCGGCCTTCATAATATTAGATATGGCATATATAATTATATATTACATGACATGGTTGATCTTATTGCATATATAGTTATATATAGAACTATATCTTAATATATATGGTGGCATTTTAGCAATATATAATTATACATGGTATCATTTAAAAAATATATAATTATATATGGTGACAGTTAAACTAGATATTATCATATATGGTGCCATTTAAACAATATATGCTCATATATGGGACCTCATGAACAATATTTTTAATACAGTTTCAGATATAATAATATATGCTACTATATATAGTGCGATATATATTTATATATGGTGCTATTTAAGCAATATATTATCATATATGGTGACATTCAAACCATATATTATCATATATGGTGCCATTCAAACCACATATTATCATATATGGTACCATTTAAACCATATATTATTATATATGGTGCCATTTAAACAATATATGGCCATATATGGTAACTCATGATCAAAATTTTTAATACAGTTCCAGATATGATAATATATGATACTATATATAGTGCAATATATATTTATACATGGTGTTATTTAAGTAATATATTACTATATATGGTGCCATTTAAACCATATATTATCATATATGGTGCCATTTCAACAATATATGCTCATATATGGGACCTCATGAACAACATTTTTAATACAGTTTCAGATATAATAATATATGCTACTATATATGGTGCAATATATATTGATATATGGTATCATTTAAACAATATATTACCATATGTGGTGACATTTAAACCATACATTATGATATATGGTGCCATTTCAACAACATTTTTAATACAGTTCCAGATATGATAATATATGCTACCATATATAGTACCATATACTTTGATATATCGTATCATTTAAACAACCCGAATAAACATAGTTACATATAGTCATATATGTACAATTGTATTAAAGTTTTAAACTGATATCAGGTCAAAATTGGGATATAACTATATAATTTTGTATACAAATATATCTATTTGGACCTAAACTGATACCATGTTATATAAACCAATAAAATTGTATCAGGTCAAAAATCAGATACAATTTCATCTGATTAACACATAATTTAATCAGGTCAGATCTAAACTGATACAATAAGTTAAAAACTGATAAACAACTGATACAATTTTATCGGGCCATTTTTCGGATCAAATGGTACGTGGATGACTCTAAGTTATATATTACCATATAAAGCTCCATATTATTTTTTTTAATAGGGAACATACCATATATGATGCCATTTAAACAGTATATTGTCATATAATGTGCCATTTAAGCAATATATGGTCATAAATGGTAACTCAACTACAATATTAACTGTATTTCAGAAGCTATTAATTGCATTTCACAAATTGTAAATGTATTTCAGAAATTATGGAATGTATTTCAGAAATTATTAATTGTATTTCAGAAATAATCAAATCTATTTCAAAACTTGTTGATTGTTTATCATAGTTAATAGAGAAAAATTTCTAAATTACATTTCATAATTTCTGAAATACAATTGATAATTTCTGAAATACAGTTTGATAATTTCGGAAATAAAATTAATAATTTCTGAAACAGAATTGATAAAACTGAACTTCAATTGACTAGTTCAGAAATACAATTCATAAATCTGAAAAATAATTGATAAGTTCTGAAATACAATTGATAAAACTGGAATTCAATTGATTATTTCTGAAATACAATTAATAAATCTTAAAAACAATTAATACAATTGAAATGGTGTAGAGCGTTAAAAAGATGTAAATAAAATTATTTTATTCAAAGATTTCAATTTAATAAAAAAATAAATATATAATTTTATAAAAAAATTTATAGAAAAAAAATTTTAATTTTATAAAAAGAAATTCATTTTGTAAAAAAAATGCATATCGAACTCGAGACCTTCTGAGTTTAAACCTTATTTTAACAAAATATTGTAATTTTTATAAAATCAGTGCTCTGCCAGTCTATTATTTTTTGAACAGTTGGCAATATATGTCTGGGATCTTAGGTGTGTTTCTTTACTTTTTGGGTAAAGTTCGGTAAAATGAGAGTAAGCACAAAATCCACTCACAAAATGACAAAATTACCCAATAGTACAGGAACGCAAAAAACCACTTTTCTAGCCCAAAAACTTATTTCAAAGAATAATGTTAAACAGTGATGGGACTTGAAAAATTTTGTTTTGTGCCAAGTGTGTGACTAAAATGTGCCAAATGGGCCTTTATTGTGCCAAAACTCAATTTTCACTTAGAAACCGTGTTTTCAATTTTCATTTTGTAAATGCATTCTTATGGAATTATTTTGAATTTTTATGGAATTAATTATATTTGAATGAATTAAAATTTTCTTTCAATTAAAAGGTGAATGATAAATTAATATCATCCGATACTTATTAAAGATTTGGGAATGTAGCCAATGAATGAATTCTTTAGGAATGGTTGCACGGAATGGTATACATATAAACATTTTCTAAAACTGAATTAATTTTTTCATGAATTAAACTTAAATTAATTCTTTCGAAGCTCTGATATAAATTTATAGAATTTGAATTTTTAAAATTCTATGGATTAAGCACCGTAAGTTGTTCAGTTTTCACAGGAAAAAACTGTTATACTCTATATAAAAAAAAATTATTTTTCACGACAATGAATTTCACGTGAAAATTGTGCAAACTTAGTTTTCACGCAAATTTAATGTACAAGACTATTATTTTTTTGATGAAAAAGTGACATTTTGTGTTAATTGTGATTGTGGCTTTGTTATAAAATTAAAATATTGTTAATTTTTTTTAACTTAAAATGCAATTTAAAGCATTTAAAGTCTGAGAGAAATTTTTTCACGTGAAAAATAACTTACGGTGCTTTATTCGGTAATATCTTCGATGCCATTTTTTAGATTTGCTTTATTCGAAAAGGTATTTTAATACCAATAAATGCTTAGAAACTAAAAATTAAAGAATTGTTATTTTTTAAATTCATTTTCTATTAAATTTTGTAGATAGCCAAAATGTGCCAAAATAGTATCGGTTGTGCCATTGTACCAATCAATCTTAGATTGTTCCAAAAATCCCATCACTGATGTGAAAATACGTATAATTTCAGTTTGCAAATCGGCACAAATAGACATATTTATTCGCTTTTAAAAGTTGTTTTTGATTTTATTCAATTAATTTTAACAAAAAACCAAGTTTCTTTTGCTTATTTCTTTATTTAATTACAATTTTTAATTTAATTTCACAATTGTTTTTTGTTTATATTTCCATCAGCTGTTTTACCAAAGTTTACCCGAAGAAAAAGTCTGGGTAAATTTTGGTAAAAAGAGAAGCACTAATACACTCTCATTAGCGCTCTCATTTACCCAATTCTCGAGTACGGGAACGCTTTTGGGTAAATTTCGGTAACTTTGGGTAAATTTCGGTAACATTGGGAACGTACGGGAACACACTGCTTATTTAATCCCAAATAAATGGAGATCTTACGTAGTACCAAATATAATGCGGCATCTAATTTTATCTGTCATTTTTATGGATAATTTTAGATGTCAATCCCCAAATATATTGCTGTTTCTAATTCTATCTGCCATTTTAATACCTAAATAAATTGCTGGATCTAATTCGATCTGCAATTTATGGGAAAATTTAAGATTTTACCAAATCACTAAATATATCACTGGATTCAATTCGATCTGCAACTTATTGAAAAAGTTAAGATCTTACGCAATCCCGAAATATATTACTGGATCTAATTTCATCTGTTATTTTTTTCATAAATTTAGATCTTACGTAATCCCCAAATATAATCCTCGATCTTATTCGATCTGCCGTTTTCCAGATAAAGTTAGATACAACTTAATCCTGAAATATATATGTGACCTTCTCCGAGAAAAGGGACCTAGTGTGTGAAAATTAAGTTTTGAGAAGAACGCATTTAAAGTTTCATAACGCATTATCACTTTAAACACACCTTCAGTTGGGAGATGCGATTTGGTATGGTTAGGTGCCTCAACTCATTTCATCTTATTCTACACCCTTTTAGGTACCAGAATCCACTCTTAAGTCCAAACCCGTTTTTTGACATACTAGGTCCCTTTTCTCGGAGAAGGTCACATATACCTAGATCTACTTTTTCGCATAAATTTAGATCCAAGTTTATCCCCATATATATTGCTGGATCTAATTCGATCTGCCATTTTTCTGATAAATTCAGATCCAAGTTTATCCCCAAATATATTGCTGGATCTAATTCGATCTGCCATTTTTCGGTTAAATTTAGATCCAAATTTATGCCCACCCGAGTAAAAAAAATTGATCTCGCGCAATATCTAATTATATCCAATTTGATATTGTTTAAGATCTGCTGTAATATCTAGCTGATCCAATTAGATCTCAAAATTGGGTGTATCCAATCATATCGTATTAGATCCCATTGTATATATGGGGATAAACTAAGATCAAGTTATATCTCAAAATTGGGAGGTCCAGTGATATCTTTGGGGATAAACCTAGATCTATTTTGATCCGAAAATTGGCGGATCCAGCTATATATTTGCGTATATTTTTAGATCTAATTTGATCCGAAAAATGGCGGATCCAATTAGATCCAGCTATATATTTGGGGATAAACTTAGATCTGATTTGATCTCAATTTTGGCAGATCAAATTAGATCCCGCAATATATTTGTGGATAAACGTATATCTAATTTGATCCGAAAAAGTGGCAGATCGAATTAGATGTAGCTATATATTTTGGGATAAACTTAGATCTAATTTGATCAAAAAAATGGCACATCGAATTAGATCCAGCAATATATTTGTGGATAAACTTAGATCTAATTTGATCCGAAAAAGTGGCAGATCGAATTAGATCCAGCAATATATTTAGGGATAAATATAGAGATTGACATCTAGAACTATCCAGAAAAATGACAGCTAAA
This sequence comes from Leucophora obtusa, assembly GCA_949987735.1. Classification (NCBI taxonomy): domain Eukaryota; kingdom Metazoa; phylum Arthropoda; class Insecta; order Diptera; family Anthomyiidae; genus Leucophora; species Leucophora obtusa. The sequence continues at coordinate 89,034,151 of OX465298.1, forward strand.
ATTAGATCCCGCATTATATTTGGGTACTACGTAAGATCTCCATTTATTTGGGATTAAATAAGATCCCAGACAGATATTGACAATAGTTCAAAAAATATAAAAATTAAAATATTTTGTTAAAATAAGGTTTAAAATCAGAAGATCTCGAGTTCGATACCTTTCACGGCTATGCATTTTTTTTATAAAAATGCGCATTCTCCTTGCTGGTCTTATCGAAATTTTTTCAATAATTTTTATTCTTTGTAATTTACTTGTAAAAATTGTATCATCTTTCTGTGATTTGAATATAATTTAAACAGAAAGTGATATTAATTTATGATCTTGAGGCAAACTAAAATAACATTCATTTACTTAAAAATAACAGATCAACTAAAAACATTTCCCCCATTCAAAAGAATTTCTTTTTATAAAATTATAATTTTATTTTCTGTAAATGTTTTTATAAAATTATATTTTTTTTATTAAATGGAATTTTTTTTAAAAAATAATTTTATTTACATATTTTTAACGCTCTACACCATTTCCAATTGTATCAATTGTTTTTAAAATTTATCAATTGTATTTCAGAAATAATCAATTGAATTTCCGTTTTATCAATTGTATTTCAGAACTTATCAATTATTTTTCAGATTTATGAATTGTATTTCAGAACTAGTCAATTGAATTTCAGTTTTATCAATTGTATTTCAGAAATTATTAATTGTATTTCCGAAATTCACAACTGTATTTCAGAAATTATCAAACTGTATTTCAGAAATTATCAATTGTATTTCAGAAATTATGAAATGTAATTTAGAAATTTTTCTCTATTAACTATGATAAACCATCAACAAGTTCTGAAATAGATTTGATTATTTCTGAAATACAATTAATAAATTTCTGAAATACATTCCATAATTTCTAAAATACATTTAAAATTTCTGAAATACAATTAATACCTTCTGAAATACAGTTAATATTGTAGTTGCTGATGAGTTACCATATATGATGGCACCATATATGACAATATATTGTTTAAATGGCACCAATATGGAGCTTTATATGGTAATATATAACTTAGATTCATCCATATACCATTTTATCCGAAAAATGGCCCGATAAAATTGTATCAGTTCTTATTTGTATCAGTTGTTATCTAATTGCATCAGTTTAGATCTGACCTGATTAAATTATGTGTTAATCAGATGAAATTGTATCAGATTTTTGACCTGATACAATTTTATTGGTTTATATTACATGGTATCAGTTTAGGTCCAAATAGATATATTTGTATACAAAATTATATAGTTATATCCCAATTTTGACCTGATATCAGTTTAAAACTTTGATACAATTGTATAAGGTAAATGTCGGATACAATTATATTTTATTTATGTAAAATTGAACCAATTACGATCAAACCGATAGAATTGTATCAGGTCAAAAATCTAATACAATTTCATCTGATTAACACATAATTTAATCAGGTCAGATCTAAACTGTTACATTTAGATAAAAATTGATAAACAATTGATAAAAATATATCGGGCCATTCTTCGGATGAAACTATATATTTATACAGATATAACTTAATCACATATATGACTATATGTAACTATTTTTCCTCGGGTTGTTTAAATGATACGATATATCAAAGTATATGGTACTATATATGGTAGCATATATTATCATATCTGGATCTATATTAAAAATGTCGTTCATCAGGTACCATATATGAGCATATATTGTTGAAATGGCACCATATATGACAATATATGGTTTAAATGGCACCAAATATGATAATATATGGTTTGAATGGCACCATATATGATAATATATGGTTTGAATGGCACCATATATGATAATATATAGCTTAAATAACACCATATATAAATATATATCGCACTATATATAGTACCATATATTATCATATCTGGAACTGAATTAAAGATTTTATTTATGAGGTACCATATATGACTATATATTGTTTAAATGGCACCATATATGATAATATCTAGTTTAACTGTCACCATATATAATTATATATTGTTTAAATGATACCATATATAATTATATATTGCTAAAATGCCACCATATATATTAAGATATAGTTCTATATATAACTATATATGCAATAAGATCAACCATGTTATGTAATATATAATTATATATGCCATATCTAATATTATGAAGGCCGATATCTAATTAGATGAAATTATATATAGCATAATATAAGGAAAAATTTTCGGAAAAAACGTCATATATAATTATATATGGATATACATAACCACATGTCTAATTATATATTGTAATATATGCCACATATGATTATATATAATTTTTTTTACTCGGGCATATATATTGCTGGATCTAATTCGATCTGCCATTTTTCTGATAAATTTAGATCCAAGTTTATCCCCAAATATATTGCTGGATCTAATTTGATCTGCCAATGTTCGTATCAATTTATCTCCAAGTTTATCCCCAAATATATTGCTGGATCTAATTCGATCAGGCATTTTTCTGATAAAGTTAGATCCAAGTTTATCCCTTAATATATTACTGGATCTAATTCGATCTGTCATTTTTCGTATCAAATTAGATCTAAGTTCATCCACAAATATATAGCTGGATCTAATTCGATCTGCCATTTTTCGGATCAAATTAGGTCTTACTAAATCCCAAAATATATTGCTGGACCTAATTTGATCTGCCAATTTTCTATTCAATTTATATCCAGGTTTATCCACAAATATATTGCTGGATCTAATTGGATCTGCCATTTTTCGGATAAATTTAGATCTAAGTTAATCCACAAATATATTGCTGGATCTAATTTGATCTGCCATTTTTCAGATCAATTTATATCTAAGTTTATCCACAAATATATTGCTGGATCTAATTCGATGTGCCATTTTTCGGATCAAATTAGATCTAAGTTTATCCCCAAATATATTGCTAGATCTAATTCGATCTGCCACTTTTTCGGATCAAATTAGATCTAAGTTTATCCACAAATATATTGCTGGATCTAATTCGATCTGCCAAAATTGAGATCAAATTAGATATAAGTTTATCCACAAATATATAGCTGGATCTAATTGGATCCGCCATTTTTCGGATCAAATTAGATCTAAAAACATCCCCAAATATATAGCTGGATCCGCCAATTTTCGGATCAAAATAGATCTAGGTTTATCCCCAAAGATATCATTGGACCTCCCAATTTTGAGATATAACTTGATCTTAGTTTATCCCCATATATACAATTGGATCTAATACGATATGATTGGATACACCCAATTTTGAGATCTAATTGGATCAGCTAGATATTACAGCAGATCTTAAACAATATCAAATTGGATATGATTAGATATTGCGCGAGATCAATTTTTTTTACTCGGGTAGTTTTATATTATTCAAATTAAACCATATATGGAATTGTATTCAAAATGTTGATGTGGTACCAAATTTGACCATATATTGTTTAAATTGTGCCATATATGACAATATATTGTTTAAATGATACCATATATGCCCGAGTAAAAAAAATTATATATAATTATATGTGGCATATATTATAATATATAATTAGACATGTGGTTATGTATATCCATATATAATTGTATATGACGTTTTTTCCGAAAAATTTTCCTTATATTATGCCATATATAATTTCATCTAATTAGATAGCGGCCTTCATAATATTAGATATGGCATATATAATTATATATTACATAACATGGTTGATCTTATTGCATATATAGTTATATATAGAACTATATCTTAATATATATGGTGGCATTTTAGCAATATATAATTATATATGGTATCATTTAAACAATATATAATTATATATGGTGACAGTTAAACTAGATATTATCATATATGGTGCCATTTAAACAATATATGGTCATATATGGTACCTCATAAACAAAATCTTTCATTCAGTTCCAGATATGATAATATATGGTACTATATATAGTGCGATATATATTTATATATGGTGTTATTTAAGCTATATATTATCATATATGGTGCCATTCAAACCATGTATTATCATATATGGTGCCATTCAAACCATATATTATCATATATGGTACCATTTAAACCATATATTATCATATATGGTGCAATTTCAACAATATATGTCCATATATGGTACCTCATGAACAATATTTTTAATACAGTTCCACATATGATAATATATGCTACCATATATAGTGCCATATATATTTATATATGGTGTTATTTAAGCAATCCCAAGTAAAAAAAATTATATATAATCATATGTGGCATATATTACAATATATAATTAGACATGTGGTTATGTATATCCATATATAATTATATATGACGTTTTTTCCGAAAAATTTTCCTTATATTATGCCATATATAATTTCATCTAATTAGATATCGGCCTTCATAATATTAGATATGGCATATATAATTGTATATTACATAACATGGTTGATCTTATTGCATATATAGTTATATATAGAACTATATCTTAATATATATGGTGGCATTTTAGCAATATATAATTATATATGGTATCATTTAAACAATATATAATTATATATGGTGACAGTTAAACTAGATATTATCATATATGGTGCCATTTAAACAATATATGGTCATATATGGTACCTCATAAACAAAATCTTTAATTCAGTTCCAGATATGATAATATATGGTACTATATATAGTGCGATATATATTTATATATGGTGTTATTTAAGCTATATATTATCATATATGGTTCCATTTAAACCATATATTATCATATATGGTACCATTTAAACCATATATTATCATATATGGTGCAATTTCAACAATATATGCCCATATATGGTACCTCATTAACAATATTTTTAATACAGTTCCACATATAATATATGCTACCATATATAGTGCCATATATATTTATATATGGTGTTATTTAAGCAATATATTACCATATATGGTGCCATTTAAACCATATATTATCTTATATGGTGCCATTTCAACAATATATGCTCATATATGGTACCTCATGAACAACATTTTTAATACAGTTCCAGATATGATAATATATGCTACCATATATAGTACCATATACTTTGATATATCGTATCATTTAAACAACCCGAGGAAAAATAGTTACTTATAGTCATATATGTGATTAAGTTATATCTATATAAATATACAGTTTCATCCGAAGAATGGCCCGATATATTTTTATCAATTGTTTATCAATTTTTATCTAAATGTATCAGTTTAGATCTGACCTGATTCAATTATGTGTTAATCAGATGAAATTGTATCAGATTTTTGATCTTTTGATCGTAATTGGTTCAATTTTATATAAATAAAATATAATTGTATCCGACATTTACCTTATACAATTGTATCAAAGTTTTAAACTGATATCAGGTCAAAATTGGGATATAACTATATAATTTTGTATACAAATATATCTATTTGGACCTAAACTGATACCATGTAATATAAACCAATAAAATTGTATCAGGTCAAAAATCTGATACAATTTCATCTGATTAACACATAATTTAATCAGGTCAGATCTAAACTGATGCAATTAGATAACAACTGCTACAAATAAGAACTGATACAATTTTATCTGGCCATTTTTCGGATCAAATGGTATATGGATGAATCTAAGTTATATATTACCATATAAAGCTCCATATTGGTGCCATTTAAACAATATATTGTCATATATGGTGCCATCATATATGGCAACTCATCAGCAACTACAATATTAAATGTATTTTATAAATTATGGAATGTATTTTAGAAATTTATTAATTGTATTTCAGAAATAATCAAATCTATTTCAGAACTTGTTGATGGTTTATCATAGTTAATAGAGAAAAATTTCTAAATTACATTTCATAATTTCTGAAATACAATTGATAATTTCTGAAATACAGTTTGATAATTTCTGAAATACAGTTGTGAATTTCAGAAATACAATTAATTTCTGAAATACAATTGATAAAACTGAAATTCAATTGATTATTTCTGAAATACAATTGATAAATCTTAAAAACAATTGATACAATTGGAAATGGTGTAGAGCGTTAAAAATATGTAAATAAAATTATTTTTACAAAAAATTCAATTTAATAAAAAAAAAATATAATTTTATAAAAACATTTATAGAAAATAAAATTATAATTTTATAAAAAGAAATTCTTTTGAATGGGGGAAATGTTTTTAGTTGATCTGTTATTTTTAAGTAAATGAATGTTATTTTAGTTTGACTCAAGATCATAAATTAATATCACTTTCTGTTTAAATTATTTTCAAATCACAGAAAGATGATACAATTTTTACAAGTAAATTACAAAGAATAAAAATTATTGAAAAAATTTCGATAAGACCAGCAAGGAGAATGCGCATTTTTATAAAAAAAAAATGCATAGCCGTGAAAGGTATCGAACTCGAGACCTTCTGATTTTAAACCTTATTTTAACAAAATATTTTAATTTTTATAAAATCAGTGCTCTTCCAGTGTATTATTTTTTGAACTATTGTCAATATCTGTCTGGGATCTTATTTAATCCCAAATAAATGGAGATCTTACGTAGTACCCAAATATAATGCGGGATCTAATTTTAGCTGCCATTTTTCTGGATAGTTTTAGATGTCAATCTCCAAATATATTGCTGTTTCTAATTCGATCTGCAATTTATGGGATAAATTAAGATCCTACCAAATCCCCAAATATATCACTGGATTTAATTCGATCTGCAATTTATCGGAAAAGTTAAGATCTTACGCAATCCCGAAGTATATTACTGGATCTAATTTTATCTGTAATTTTTTGGATAAATTTAGATCTTACTTAATCCCAAATGCGGCCCTATATTCCACTGGGAATTAAAGGATTAAATATATATAATCCCCAAATATATTGCTGGATCTTATTTGATCTGCCAATTTTCTATTCAATTTATATTCAAGTTTATCCACAAATATATTGCTGGATCTAATTCGATCTGCCATTTTTCGGATAAATTTAGATCTAAGTTAATCCACAAATATATTGCTGGATCTAATTTGATCTGCCATTTTTCAGATCAATTTATATCTAAGTTTATCCACAAATATATTGCTGGATCTAATTCGATGTGCCATTTTTTGGATCAAATTAGATCTAAGTTTATCCTCAAATATATAGCTACATCTAATTCGATCTGCCACTTTTTCGGATCAAATTAGATATACGTTTATCCACAAATATATTGCGGGATCTAATTTGATCTACCAAAATTGAGATCAAATTAGGTCTAAGTTTATCCCCAAATATATAGCTGGATCTAATTGGATCCGCCATTTTTCGGTTCAATTTAGATCTAAAAATATCCGCAAATATATAGCTGGATCCGCCAATTTTCGGATCAAAATAGATCTAGGTTTATCCCCAAAGACTGGACCTCCCAATTTTGAGATATAACTTGATCTTAGTTTATCCCCATATATACAATGGGATCTAATACGATATGATTGGATACACCCAATTTTGAGATCTAATTGGATCAGCTAGATATTACAGCAGATCTTAAACAATATCAAATTGGATATAATTAGATATTGCGCGAGATCAATTTTTTTTACTCGGGATACATTACCACATTTGGTGCCATTTAAACAATATATGGTCATATATGGTACCTGATGAACGACATTTTTAATACAGATGCAGATATGATAATATATGCTACCATATATAGTCCCATATATTTTGATATATGGTGTCATTTAAACAATATTAATATATAGACATATATGGTATCATTTAAACAATATATTGTCATATATGGCACAATTTAAACAATATATGGTCAAATTTGGTACCACATCAACAACATTTTGAATACAATTCCATATATGGTTTAATTTGAATAATGTAAAACTATGTATGGCGCTATAAAAAATATTATCAGATATGTTACTTCATTAACAATATTTATAATACAGTGTCATATATTGTAATATATGTATATCATTTAATATATATTGATGTATGGTAATGGTACAATAATTCCAATATCAGTTGAGATACAATTTGTGGGTCCATATCAACAATTTGTTCAGGTACATTTAACATATATATATGTACATTTAAGTTATAATTTATAAACACTTTATAAAGTTAAATAGTTCCATAAACCTCATTTAACTGTATAGAATGTTTATGAATATACGATTTAATATATAATAATTACAACTACAAATTGGTGCCATTATCTAAAATTTAATTTAATGTTAACTTCTAATAAAATAAAAATGTATTTCCTAAAAATAAAAATATAGTGTTAATTAATGTTAATATACAATAGGTTTAAGTTTAACATCCCAGACAGAAAAATATAATTCGGCACAATGCTGGCAAACCGTTGGCGATGGTCGGTTATGCATTGGCAGAACGTTGCATTAACTATCTTGGCAAAAAAATAGATTTCAAAAAACATTTTTGAAAAAATTGAGAAAACTTTTTTTAATATTTGCTTTTAAAAACATGAAATTTAACCCAGTCCACCAGATTGTCAGCCAAGACCTCTACACTCTAATCTAACGAGACTTGTTATAGATGTGTGATAGCTACAAATTAAATGAATGATAAAAGCATTTCGAGCTAACTTATAAGCATCGAAAAAAGGTATTCCAGAAATTATTAAATGTATTTTAGAAAATTTTAATTGTATATCACAAAATATTATTTGCACTTCAGAAACTACAATATTACGCAAATTTAATTATTTATTTATTTAGTTGTGTCCAGAAATAATGAAATCTATTTCAGAATTTCATAGCTAATAGAGAAAAATTTCTCAAATACATTTCATAATTTCGGAAATACGATTGATAATTTCTGAAATACAGTTTGATAATTTCTGAAATATAGTTGTGAATTTCGGAAATACAATTAATAATTTCTGAAACACAATTGATAAAACTGAACTTCAATTGACTAGTTCTGAAATACAATTCATAAATGTGAAAAATAATTGATGAGTTCTGAAACACAATTGATAAAACTGAAATTCAATTGATTATTTCTGAAATACAATTGATAAATTTTAAAACAATTAATACAATTGGAAATGGTGTAGAGCGTCAAAAAGATGTAAATAAAATTATTTTATTCAAAGATTTCAATTTAATAAAAAAATAAATATATAATTTTATAAAAAAAATTTATAGAAAAAAAAATTTTAATTTTATAAAAAGAAATTCATTTTCTAAAAGAAATGCATATTGAACTCGAGCCCTTCTGAATTTAAACCTTATTTTAACAAAATATTGTAATTTTTATACAATCAGTGCTCTGCCAGTCTATTATTTTTTGAACAGTTGGCAATATATGTCTGGGATCTTATTTAATCCCAAATAAATGGAGATCTTACGTAGTACCCAAATATAATGCGGCATCTAATTTTATCTGTCATTTTTATGGATACTTTTAGATGTCAATCCCCAAATATATTGCTGTTTCTAATTCGATCTGCCATTTTAATACCGAAATAAATTGCTGGATCTAATTCGATCTGCCATTTTTCTGATAAACCCGAGTAAAAATAGTTATATATTGTCATATATCATGTGATTGGGCTACATCTGACAATGAATGGAGTCACATTAAGACACATTTCATTATATACAACTACATCTCATATTATTTTTTCAACGAATTTTTTGTAAGGTAATTGATATTATTACATATCCCCAAATCTGACTCCATATATAACTACATAAGCCTTATAAAACTAATCAAATTATATGTAGTGATCGATATGATTATATATGATTTGATACTAAGTTTTATAACACTGTATGTGTCGTCGTACTAAAAATATAATTTAATTTAATATAACATCAAAATTAGTTATCTGCAAATTCAGAGTTAATTACTTCCTAGCCAAATAATTTTCACGTGATGTTTTTGCATGTAAAATCATATTAAAAAATGGTGCGTACGATTTAGAAGACAAAAGTATTCAAATAAATTTTTATTTTATGTTTTAAAATTTGGGTCTTCAAAATTGTTAAAACCATAGACATTTCAATTTAATAGCTGGTATGCATAAATAGTATGCCTACTATCAGACAAAATTTTATAAAATCAGATATTTTTATATCAAATTAGATATAATTTGATGTCCTGGATATGGACAAATCTCGGATCAAACTGTATCAAATTATATTTAATTTGATATAATTAGACACATGTAGATGACCCATTTTTCGGATCAAGTTGTATATCGTTGTATATGGGGATTTATCAAAAAAGATATACTTATGTATGACACCATATTAAGATTTTTACCCGGGAATTTAGATCCAAGTTTATCCCCAAATATATAGCTGGATCTAATTCGATCTGCCATTTTCCGGATCAAATTAGGTCTTACTAAATCCCAAAATATATTGCTGGATCTAATTTGAACTGCCATTTTTCAGATCAATTTATATCTAAGTTTGTCCACAAATATATAGCTGGATCTAATTCGATCTGCCATTTTTCGGATCAAATTAGGTCTTACTAAATCCCAAAATATATTGCTGGATCTAATTTGATCTGCCAATTTTCTATTCAATTTATATCCAAGTTTATCCACAAATATATTGCTGGATCTAATTCGATCTGCCATTTTTCGGATCAATTTAGATCTAAGTTAATCCACAAATATCTAGCTAGATCTAATTCGATCTGCCACTTTTTCGGATCAAATTAGATCTACGTTTATCCACAAATATGTTGCTGGATCTAATTTGATCTGCCAAATTTGAGATCAAATTAGATCTAAGTTTATCCCCAAATATATAGCTGGATCTAATTGGATCCGCCATTTTTCGGATCAAATTAGATCTAAAAATATCCGCAAATATATAGCTGGATCCGCCAATTTTCGGATCAAAATAGATCTAGGTTTATCCCCAAAGATATCACTGGACCTCCCAATTTTGAGATATAACTTGATCTTAGTTTATCCCCATATATACAATGGGATCTAATACGATATGATTGGATACACCCAATTTTGAGATCTAATTGGATCAGCTAGATATTATAGTAGATCTTAAACAATATCAAATTGGATATAATTAGATATTGCGCGAGATCAATTTTTTTTACTCGGGTGTCTATATATTAATATTGTTTAAATGACACCATATATCAATATATATGGCACTATATATGGTAGCATATATTATCATATCTGCATCTGTATTAAAAATGTCGTTCATCAGGTACCATATATGAGCATATATTGTTGAAATGGCACCATATATGACAATATATGGTTTAAATGGCACCATATATGGTAATATATTGCTTAAATAACACCATATATAACTATATATGGCACTATATATGGTAGCATGTATTATCATATGTGGAACTGTATTAAAAATATTGTTCATGAGGTACCATATATGGGCATATATTGTTGAAATAACACCATATATGATAATATATGGTTTAAATGGTACCATATATGGTTTGAATGGCACCATATATGATAATATATAGCTTAAATAACACCATATATAAATATATATCGCACTATATATAGTACAATATATTATCATATCTGGAACTGAATTAAAGATTTTGTTTATGAGGTACCATATATGACCATATGTTGTTTAAATGGCACCATATATGATAATATCTAGTTTAACTGTAACCATATATAATTATATATTGTTTAAATGATACCATATATACCCGAGTAAAAAAAATTATATATAAGCATATATAGCATATATTACAATATATAATTATACATGTCGTTATGTATATCCATATATAATTATATATGACGTTTTTTCACAAAATTTTTCCTTATATTATGCCATATATAATTTCATCTAATTAGATATCGGCCTTCATAATATTAGATATGGCATATATAATTATATATTACATGACATGGTTGCTCTTATTGCATATATAGTTATATATAGAACTATGTCTTAATATATATGGTGGCATTTTAGCAATATATAATTATACATGGTATCATTTAAAAAATATATAATTATATATGGTGACAGTTAAACTATATATTATCATATATGGTGCCATTTAAACAATATATGGTCATATATGGTACCTCATTAACAAAATCTTTAATTCAGTTCCAGATATGATAATATATGGTACAATATATATTTATATATGGTGCTATTTAAGCAATATATTATCATATACGGTGACATTCAAACCATATATTATCATATATGGTACCATTTAAACCATATATTATTATATATGGTGCCATTTAAACAATATATGGCCATATATGGTACCTCATGATCAAAATTTTTAATACAGTTCCAGATATGATAATATATGATGCTATATATAGTGCCATATATATTTATACATGGTGTTATTTAAGTAACCCAAGTAAAAAAAATTGATATGGAGCCATATGAAGTTATATTTAATTATATATAATCTTTTATGTAATTAGATATAATTATATCCGAAAAATGAGAACGTCTTATTGTATCATATTGTATCGAATTGTATACAATTGTATACAATTTGGTACAATTTGATACAATTTTATGCAATTCGATACAATTGTATCCGAATTTTGTCCTCATCCAATTACATCAAATTATATCTTTTTGTATAAAATTATATAAAATGTTATAAAAGTGGACATAGTTTGATACAATTATATCTAAATATTAACCTTATACTTTTTATCATATTATATAGGACCATATCTAACAATATACAAAAATTATTTTTTTAAATAAAAAAAAAAGTTCAATTACTTGTAATTGTAATTGTTCTTTTCTGAATTGCAATTACAATTAATTGTAGTTGAGTTTTTTTTCAATTACAATTACATGTAGTTGAGTAATTGCATGTGTAATTAGTTACAAAATGTAATAGCAAATTGAAAGAAAATAACATCAATGAAATTCTAACAATGCTATTTTTATCTTCTGTTATTACTGTTTTTGCTGTTATTTTGTTTTAGTTTTTGCTGCTTCCTATGGAATTCAACTCTGATCGACAACTTATAAAGCACAGAGAACGACAACGAAAATATTTCCTAGATAGTAGTTCGTGATTTAAACTGTTAAACGAACTGTTCTAGAAAAAGTGGAAGTCATGGATGTTTTATATTTAGCCCTTCTTTCAGAATATATTAAGTAGATTTTGTCATTTGTACAACCAAAGATGAACTTTGTCGGACGGTGTTTTAATAGAAATCGAGTTTTTCAAGTACAACATATGTCGGATTTATTTATTTTCTATTGAGCGGGAATTCCCGGGATCCCGGGAAATTCAGAAAAAAATCCCGCTGTCCCGGGAAAAGAAAAACCCTATATACAACCAAGATATAATATAAACGAGTAAAAAGGTTAAAGTCGGGCATGCCGACTATACAATATCCTACACCAGTCTGGTGAATTATTTGGATCCGAAATTCGAATGGGTTAAAATGGGGCTTGTGTCAAAATTTTCTATAATGTGAGTCACCGCACCAAATTTCATTAAAATATCTTAATATTTGCGACCTGCAGTTTGTAACCAAGCCAATTTTGGGGGGACCCTTATATGGGCACTAGTTCTAAACATGGACCGATGTTCACCAAAATCAATAGGCTTCGTTCTTGGGCCAACATAGGTCTATGTACCAAATTTCATCAAAATATCTTAATATTTGCAACCTGCAGCGTATAAACAATATAATTTTGATGGGACCCTTATATGGGCACTAGGTCTAAATATGGACCGATGTTCACCAAAATCAATAGGCTGCGTTATTGGGCCAACATAGGTCTGTGTACCAAATTTCATCAAAATATCTTAATATTTGCGACCTGCAGCGTATAAACAGTATAATTTTGGTAGGACCCTTATATGGGCACTAGGTCTAAACATGGACCGATGTTCACCAAAATCAATAGGCTGCGTTATTGGGCCAATATAGGTCTGTGTACCAAATTTCATCAAAATATCTTAATATTTACGACCTGCAGCGTATAAACAGTATAATTTTGGTAGGACCCTTATATGGGCACTAGGTCTAAACATGGACCGATGTTCACCAAAATCAAACTTGTTCGTCCTTGGGCCAACATAGGTCGTACCAAATTTCATCAAAATATCTTAATATTTGCGACCTGTAGAGTGCGCACAAGATTGCATGGACAGACAGACAGACGGACGGACGGACAGACGGACATCGTTAAATCGAAATAAAAAAAAATTCTGAGTCCATCGGTATACTATAAGGTGGGTCTACGACCAATATTTTTTGGTGTTACAAACATCAGCACAAACTTATAATACCCTGACCACATAGTGGTGTAGGGTATAAAAATCAGTCAAGTGTAAGTTATAGAATAGAGAATTTCGTATTAGAGCTTCAGTGTTGTTAATGTTATGGGTGCGTAAGCCATTTTTGACTCATGCTCCTAAACAAAAACAAATTACTCACGCACGAGCATTTCGTTTCTTACTCAGCACACATGAGTATATTAAAAACTTACAATCAGAAAATTCTCACGCAAAACAGTAAAAATTACTAAAAACATATGATGCAAAAAATAAACTCACACACGAATCATGCACGGATTATTCTTACTCACGCTCACGCACGAATAACTTAAGTATAGTAATTATTACTCACGATCACGTGTGAATAACGTGACTCACGAACATTTCGTGTCACGCGCCAATCCCTAGTAATTACTAAATCTCAAACTAGTTCAAAATCATTGATAACATGGAACCAAATATAATATAATGCGGTTTTATATGGACCTTATATATTTTTATATAAAATCACTTTGAAAAAAATGCCTATGTGGGATGATATATAATTATAGATGATTTTATAAAGAACGTTATAAGTTATATATGGGTTCATATTCGTCAATATATAATCATAACTAACACAAATTATAAAATATTTTTTATATGGATCCACATAGTTTGATATTATTATGTATAGTATCATACTAAATTATATATAAACGTATATGTAATTATATCTTTTATATGTTACTTTATGTACTTACATATAGCACATACATATATATGTAGGCCAGTATGTAATAACCCGAGTAAAAAAAATTGATCTCGCGCAATATCTAATTATATCCAATTTGATATTGTTTAAGATCTGCTGTAATATCTAGCTGATCCAATTAGATCTCAAAATTGGGTGTATCCAATCATATCGTATTAGATCCCATTGTATATATGGGGATAAACTAAGATCAAGTTATATCTCAAAATTGGGAGGTCCAGTGATATCTTTGGGGATAAACCTAGATCTATTTTGATCCGAAAATTGGCGGATCCAGCTATATATTTGCGGATATTTTTAGATCTAATTTGATCCGAAAAATGGCGGATCCAATTAGATCCAGCTTTATATTTGGGGATAAACTTAGATATAATTTGATCTCAATTTTGGCAGATCAAATTAGATCCAGCTATATATTTGTGGATAAACTTAGATCTAATTTGATCCGAAAAAGTGGCAGATCGAATTAGATCCAGCAATATATTTAGGGATAAACATAGATCTAATTTGATCTCAATTTTGGCAGATCTAATTAGATCTAGCAATATATTTGTGGATAAACTTAGATCTAATTTGATCCGAAAAAGTGGCAATATATTTGTGGATAAACTTATATCTAATTTGATCCGAAAAATGGAAGATCGAATTAGATCCAGCAATATATTTGGGGATTAAGTAAGATCTAAATTTATACAAAAAATTACAGATAAAATTAGATCCAGTAATATACTTCGGGATTGCGTAAGATCTTAACTTTTCCGATAAATTGCAGATCGAATTAAATCCAGTGATATATTTGGGGATTTGGTAGGATCTTAATTTATCCCATAAATTGCAGATCGAATTAGAAACAGCAATATATTTGGAGATTGACATCTAAAACTATCCAGAAAAATGACAGCTAAAATTAGATCCCGCATTATATTTGGGTACTACGTAAGATCTCCATTTATTTGGGATTAAATAAGATCCCAGACAGATATTGACAATAGTTCAAAAAATAATACACTGGAAGAGCACTGATTTTATAAAAATTACAATATTTTGTTAAAATAAGGTTTAAACTCAGAAGGTCTCGAGTACCTTTCACGGCTATGCATTTTTTTTATAAAAATGCGCATTCTCCTTGCTGGTCTTATCGAAATTTTTTCAATAATTTTTATTCTTTGTAATTGACTTGTAAAAATTGTATCATCTTTCTTTGATTTGAAAATAATTTAAACAGAAAGTGATATTAATTTATGATCTTCAGTGAAACTAAAATAACATTCATTTACTTAAAAATAACAGATCAACTAAAAACATTTCCCCCATTCAAAAGAATTTCTTTTTATTAAATTATAATTTTATTTTCTATAAATGTTTTTATAAAATTATATTTTTTTATTAAATTGAATTTTTTTTAAAAAATAATTTTATTTACATATTTTTAACGCTCTACACCATTTCCAATTGTATCAATTGTTTTTAAGATTTATCAATTGTATTTCAGAAATAATCAATTGAATTTCAGTTTTATCAATTGTATTTCAGAACTTATCAATTATTTTTCAGATTTATGAATTGTATTTCAGAACTAGTCAATTGAATTTCAGTTTTATCAATTGTATTTCAGAAATTATTAATTGTATTTCTGAAATTCACAACTGTATTTCAGAAATTATCAAACTGTATTTCAGAAATTATCAATTGTATTTCAGAAATTATGAAATGTAATTTAGAAATTTTTCTCTATTAACTATAATAAACCATCAACAAGTTCTGAAATAGATTTGATTATTTCTGAAATACAATTAATAAATTTCTGAAATACATTCCATAGTTTATAAAATACATTTAAAATTTCTGAAATACAATTAATAGCTTCTGAAATACAGTTAATATTGTAGTTGCTGATGAGTTACCATATATGATGGCACCATATATGAAAATATATTGTTTAAATGGCACCAATATGGAGCTTTATATGGTAATATATAACTTAGATTCATCCATATACCATTTGATCCGAAAAATGGCCCGATAAAATTGTATCAGTTCTTATTTGTATCAGTTGTTATCTAATTACATCAGTTTAGATCTGACCTGATTAAATTATGTGTTAATCAGATGAAATTGTATCAGATTTTTGACATGATACAATTTTATTGGTTTATATTACATGGTATCAGTTTATGTCCAAATAGATATATTTGTATACAAAATTATATAGTTATATCCCAATTTTGACCTGATATCAGTTTAAAACTTTGATACAGTTGTATAAGGTAAATATCGGATACAATTATATTTTATTTATATAAAATTGAACCAATAACGATCAAACCGATAAAATTGTATCAGGTCAAAAATCTGATACAATTTCATCTGATTAACACATAATTTAATCAGGTCAGATCTAAACTGATACATTTAGATAAAAATTGATAAACAATTGATAAAAATATATCGGGCAATTCTTCGGATGAAACTGTATATTTATACAGATATAACTTAATCACATATATGACTATATGTAACTATTTTTCCTCGGGTTGTTTAAATGATACGATATATCAAAGTATATGGTACTATATATGGTAGCATATATTATCATATCTGCATCTGTATTAAAAATGTCGTTCATCCGGTACCATATATGAGCATATATTGTTGAAATGGCACCATATATGACAATATATGGTTTAAATGGCACCAAATATGTTAATATATTTCTTAAATAACAGCATATATAAACATATATGGCACTATATAGTAGCATATATTATCATATCTGGAACTGTATTAAAAATGTTGTTCATGAGGTACCATATATCAGCATATATTGTTGAAATGGAACCATATAAGATAATATATGGTTTAAATGGCACCATATATGGTAATATATTTCTTAAATAACACCATATATAAATATATATGGCACTATATATGGTAGCATATATTATCATATGTGGAACTGTATTAAAAATATTGTTCATGAGGTACCATATATGGGCATATATTGTTGAAATTGCACCATATATGATAATATATGGTTTAAATGGTACCATATATGATAATATATGGTTTGTATGGCACCATATATGATAATATATGGTTTGAATGGCACCATATATGATAATATATAGCTTAAATAACACCATATATAAATATATATCGCACTATATATAGTTCCATATATTATCATATCTGGAACTGAATTAAAGATTTTGTTTATGAGGTACCATATATGACCATATATTGTTTAAATGGCACCATATATGATAATATATAGTTTAACTGTCACCATATATAATTATATATTGTTTAAATGATACCATATATAATTATATATTGCTAAAATGCCACCATATATATTAAGATATAGTTCTATATATAACTATATATGCAATAAGATCAACCATGTTATGTAATATATAGTTATATATGCCATATCTTATATTATGAAGGCCGATATCTAATTAGATGAAATTATATATGGCATAATATAAGGAAAATTTTTCGGAAAAAACGTGATATATAATTATATATGGATATACATAACCACATGTCTAATTATATATTGTAATATATGCCACATATGATTATATATAATTTTTTTTACTCGGGAATATAAAATCACATATGTCTCCATATTAAAACCTTTGAGGAAAAAATATCTAACATATGACTATATAAAAGTATATCTGCTTGAATTTAAAAGCATATGTGGCCATATGTAACTATAAGTTATTATATGCAATTAGATAACATAATATGTGATTATATCAAAACTTTTTTACTCGGGAATATATTACTATATATGGTGCCATTTAAACCATATATTATCATATATGGTGCCATTTCAACAAACATGCTCATATATGGGACCTCACGAACAACATTTTTAATACAGTTTCAGATATAATAATATATGCTACTATATATGGTGCAATATATATTGATATATGGTATCATTTAAACAATATATTACCATATGTGGTGACATTTAAACCATACATTATGATATATGGTGCCATTTCAACAACATTTTTAATACAGTTCCAGATGTGATAATATATGCTACCATATATAGTACCATATACTTTGATATATCGTATCATTTAAACAACCCGAATAAAAATAGTTACATATAGTCATATATGTGATTAAGTTATATCTGTATAAATATACAGTTTCATCCGAAGAATGGCCCGATATATTTTTATCAATTGTTTATAAATTTTTATCTAATTGTATCAGTTTAGATCAGACCTGATTAAATTGTGTGTTAATCAGATGAAATTGTATCCGATTTTTGACTTGATGCAATTTTATCGGTTTATATGTAATGGTGTCAGGTTTGATCGTAATTGGTTCAATTTTATATAAATAAAATATAATTGTATCCGACATTTACCTTATACAATTGTATTAAAGTTTTAAACTGATATCAGGTCAAAATTGGGATATAACTATATAATTTTGTATACAAATATATCTATTTGGACCTAAAGTGATACCATGTGATATAAACCAATAAAATTGTATCAGTTCAAAAATTAGATACAATTTCATCTGATTAACATATAATTTAATCAGGTCAGATCTAAACTGATACAATAAGCTAAAAACTGATAAACAGCTGATACAATTTTATCGGGCCATTTTTCGGATCAAATGGTATATGGATGAATCTAAGTTATATATTACCATATAAAGCTCCATATTGGTGCCATTTAAACAATATATTGTCATATATGGTGCCATCATATATGGTAACTCATCAGCAACTACAATATTAACTGTATTTCAGAAGCTATTAATTGTATTTCAGAAATTTTAAATGTATTTTAGAAATTATGGAATGTATTTCAGAAATTTATTAATTGTATTTCAGAAATAATCAAATCTATTTCAGAACTTGTTGATGGTTTATCATAGTTAATAGAGAAAAATTTCTAAATTACATTTCATAATTTCTGAAATACAATTGATAATTTCTGAAATACAGTTTGATAATTTCTGAAATACAGTTGTGAATTTCGGAAATACAATTAATAATTTTTGAAATACAATTGATAAAACTGAAATTCAATTGACTAGTTCTGAAATACAATTCATAAATCTGAAAAATAATTGATAAGTTCTGAAATACAATTGATAAAACTGAAATTCAATTGATTATTTCTGAAATACAATTGATAAATCTTAAAAACAATTGATACAATTGGAAATGCTGTAGAGCGTTAAAAATATGTAAATAAAATTATTTTTAAAAAAAAATTCAATTTAATAAAAAAAATATAATTTTATAAAAACATTTATAGAAAATAAAATTATAATTTTATAAAAAGAAATTCTTTTGAATGGGGGAAATGTTTTTAGTTGATCTGTTATTTTTAAGTAAATAAATGTTATTTTAGTTTGACTCAAGATCATAAATTAATATCACTTTCTGTTTAAATTATTTTCAAATCAAAGAAAGATGATACAATTTTTACAAGTAAATTACAAAGAATAAAAATTATTGAAAAAATTTCGATAAGACCAGCAAGGAGAATGCGCATTTTTATAAAAAAAAATGCATAGCCGTGAAAGGTATCGAACTCGAGACCTTCTGAGTTTAAACCTTATTTTAACAAAATATTGTAATTTTTATAAAATCAGTGCTCTTCCAGTGTATTATTTTTTGAACTATTGTCAATATCTGTCTGGGATCTAATTTAATCCCAAATAAATGGAGATCTTACGTAGTACCCAAATATAATGCGGGATCTAATTTTAGCTGTCATTTTTCTGGATAGTTTTAGATGTCAATCTCCAAATATATTGCAGTTTCTAATTCGATCTGCAATTTATGGGATAAAATAAGATCCTACCAAATCCCCAAATATATCATTGGATTTAATTCGATCTGCATTTTATCGGAAAAGTTAAGATCTTACGCAATCCCGAAGTATATTGCTGGATCTAATTTTATCTGTAATTTTTTGGATAAATTTAGATCTTACTTAATCCCCAAATATATTGCTGGATCTAATTCGATCCTCCATTTTTCGGATCAAAATAGATCTAAGTTTATCCACAAATATATAGCTGGATCTAATTCGATCTGCCATTTTTCGGATCAAATTAGGTCTTACTAAATCCAAAAATATATTGCTGGATCTAATTTGATCTGCCAATTTTCTATTCAATTTATATCCAAGTTTATCCACAAATATATTGCTGGATCTAATTCGATCTGCCATTTTTCGGATAAATTTATATCTAAGTTAATCCACAAATATATTGCTGGATCTAATTTGATCTGCCATTTTTCAGATCAATTTATATCTAAGTTTATCTACAAATATATTGCTGGATCTAATTCGATGTGCCATTTTTTGGATCAAATTAGATCTAAGTTTATCCCCAAATATATAGCTACATCTAATTCGATCTGCCACTTTTTCGGATCAAATTAGATATACGTTTATCCACAAATTACCCACTCGGGTAATTATATATTCCCGAGTAAAAAAAATTGATCTCGCGCAATATCTAATTATATCCAATTTGATATTGTTTAAGATCTGCTGTAATATCTAGCTGATCCAATTAGATCTCAAAATTGGGTGTATCCAATCATATCGGATTAGATCCCATTGTATATATGGGGATAAACTAAGATCAAGTTATATCTCAAAATTGGGAGGTCCAGTGATATCTTTGGGGATAAACCTAGATCTATTTTGATCCGAAAATTGGCGGATCCAGCTATATATTTGCGGATATTTTTAGATCTAATTTGATCCGAAAAATGGCGGATCCAATTAGATCCAGCTATATATTTGGGGATAAACTTAGATCTAATTTGATCTCAATTTTGGCAGATCAAATTAGATCCCGCAATATATTTGTGGATAAACGTATATCTAATTTGATCCGAAAAAGTGGCAGATCGAATTAAATGTAGCTATATATTTGGGGATAAACTTAGATCTAATTTGATCCAAAAAATGGCACATCGAATTAGATCCAGCAATATATCTGTGGATAAACTTAGATATAAATTGATCTGAAAAATCGCAGATCAAATTAGATCCAGCAATATAGTTGTGGATTAACTTAGATTTAATTTGATCCGAAAAAGTGGCAGATCGAATTAGATCCAGCAATATATTTAGGGATAAACATAGATCTAATTTGATATCAATTTTGGCAGATCTAATTAGATCTAGCAATATATTTGTGGATAAACTTAGATCTAATTTGATCCGAAAAAGTGGCAATATATTTGTGGATAAACTTATATCTAATTTGATCCGAAAAATGGAAGATCGAATTAGATCCAGCAATATATTTGGGGATTAAGTAAGATCTAAATTTATCCAAAAAATTACAGATAAAATTAGATCCAGTAATATAATTCGGGATTGCGTAAGATCTTAACTTTTCCGATAAATTGTAGATCGAATTAAATCCAGTGATATATTTGGGGATTTGGTAGGATCTTAATTTATCCCATAAATTGCAGATCGAATTAGAAACAGCAATATATTTGGAGATTGACATCTAAAACTATCCAGAAAAATGACAGCTAAAATTAGATCCCGCATTATATTTGGGTACTACGTAAGATCTCCATTTATTTAGGATTAAATAAGATCCCAGACAGATATTGATAAAAGTTCAAAAAATAATACACTGGAAGAGCTCTGATTTTATAAAAATTACAATATTTTGTTAAAATAAGGTTTAAACTCAGAAGGTCTCGAGTACCTTTCACGGCTATGCATTTTTTTTATAAAAATTCGCATTCTCCTTGCTGGTCTTATCGAAATTTTTTCAATAATTTTTATTCTTTGTAATTGACTTGTAAAAATTGTATCATCTTTCTTTGATTTGAAAATAATTTAAACAGAAAGTGATATTAATTTATGATCTTGAGTGAAACTAAAATAACATTCATTTACTTAAAAATAACAGATCAACTAAAAACATTTCCCCCATTTAAAAGAATTTCTTTTTATAATATTATAATTTTATTTTCTATAAATGTTTTTATAAAATTATATTTTTTTTATTAAATTGAATTTTTTTTAAAAAATAATTTTATTTACATATTTTTAACGCTCTACACCATTTCCAATTGTATCAATTGTTTTTAAGATTTATCAATTGTATTTCAGAAATAATCAATTGAATTTCAGTTTTATCAATTGTATTTCAGAACTTATCAATTATTTTTCAGATTTATGAATTGTATTTCAGAACTAGTCAATTGAATTTCAGTTTTATCAATTGTATTTCAGAAATTATTAATTGTATTTCTGAAATTCACAACTGTATTTCAGAAATTATCAAACTGTATTTCAGAAATTATCAATTGTATTTCAGAAATTATGAAATGTAATTTAGAAATTTTTCTCTATTAACTATAATAAACCATGAACAAGTTCTGAAATAGATTTGATTATTTCTGAAATACAATTAATAAATTTCTGAAATACATTACATAATTTCTAAAATACATTTAAAATTTCTGAAATACAATTAATAGCTTCTGAAATACAGTTAATATTGTAGTTGCTGATGAGTTACCATATATGATGGCACCATATATGACAATATATTGTTTAAATGGCACCAATATGGAGCTTTATATGGTAATATATAACTTAGATTCATCCATATACCATTTGATCCGAAAAATGGCCCGATAAAATTGTATCAGTTCTTATTTGTATCAGTTGTTATCTAATTACATCAGTTTAGATCTGACCTGATTAAAGTATGTGTTAATCAGATGAAATTGTATCAGATTTTTGACCTGATACAATTTTATTGGTTTATATTACATGGTATCAGTTTAGGTCCAAATAGATATATTTGTATACAAAATTATATAGTTATATCCCAATTTTGACCTGATATCAGCTTAAAACTTTGATACAGTTGTATAAGGTAAATATCGGATACAATTATATTTTATTTATATAAAATTGAACCAATAACGATCAAACCGATAAAATTGTATCAGGTCAAAAATCTGATACAATTTCATCTGATTAACACATAATTTAATCAGGTCAGATCTAAACTGATACATTTAGATAAAAATTGATAAACAATTGATAAAAATATATCGGGCCATTCTTCGGATGAAACTGTATATTTATACAGATATAACTTAATCACATATATGACTATATGTAACTATTTTTCCTCGGGTTGTTTAAATGATACGATATATCAAAGTATATGGTACTATAAGGTAGCATATATTATCATATCTGCATCTGTATTAAAAATGTCGTTCATCAGGTACCATATATGAGCATATATTGTTGAAATGGCACCATATATGACAATATATGGTCTAAATTGCACCAAATATGTTAATATATTTCTTAAATAACAGCATATATAAACATATATGGCACTATATAGTAGCATATATTATCATATCTGGAACTGTATTAAAAATGTTGTTCATGAGGTACCATATATGGGCATATATTGTTGAAATTGCACCATATATGATAATATATGGTTGAAATGGTACCATATATGATAATATATGGTTTGAATGGCACCATATATGATAATATATAGTTTGAATGGCACCATATATGATAATATATAGCTTAAATAACACCATATATAAATATATATCGCACTATATATAGTACCATATATTATCATATCTGGAACTGAATTAAAGATTTTGTTTATGAGGTACCATATATGACCATATATTGTTTAAATGGCACCATATATGATAATATCTAGTTTAACTGTCACCATATATAATTATATATTGTTTAAATGATACCATATATAATTATATATTGCTAAAATGCCACCATATATATTAAGATATAATTCTATATATAACTATATATGCAATAAGATCAACCATGTTATGTGATATATAGTTATATATGCCATATCTAATATTATGAAGGCCGATATCTAATTAGATGAAATTATATATGGCATAATATAAGGAAAATTTTTCGGAAAAAACGTCATATATAATTATATATGGATATACATAACCACATGTCTAATTATATATTGTAATATATGCCACATATGATTATATATAATTTTTTTTACTCGGGTTGTTGAAATGGCACCATATATGACAATATATGGTTTAAATGGCACCATATATGGTAATATATTGCTTAAAAAACACCATATATAAATATATATGGCACTATATATGCTAGCATATATTATCATATGTGTAACTGTATTAAAAATATCATGAGGTACCATATATAGGCATATATTGTTGAAATTGCACCATATATGATAACCCGGTGAAAAATGTCCATATATGAACATTTATGGTTCAACCATATATGTATGGATCCGAAAAATGAGGTAACACCTAAGTATATGTTCATAGTGGGCGCTGTGGTGTAATGGTTAGCGCGTTGGACTGTTACACGGGAGGTTGCGGATTCGAGCCCCAACCAAGGCAACATCAATTTATGAAAAATAATAATATGTATGAGTTTTTTCTATCCCTCATACATATCGCAATGTCCTCCTTCGGTGTTCCCATAGCACTTAACCCCACCGAAGTAAAATAATATAACAGGGCTATGAACTAAAAAGCTTCAACAAAGTTCGCCAACTCACCATCAGATGGCTCGCAACAACTGTTCTAAAATTCAACATCTCGCGCAATTACATTGTTGCCATATTTGAAACCCTTCATCTTTCATACCTTTCACTTCTTCTCTATCCCCTTTCCAAAGGAAGCAACACGTTAATTGATAGGAAGAATTTCCTGAGTGTTGCTTCTCTTAAAAAAAAAAAAAAATATATGAACATATACATTTACTAAATATATGCGAATACATGCGGACGTTGCTGTACTTTATAAGGTTGTACTATAGATATAAATTTATGTACGACATTCAAATTAGGCGCAACATATGTTCCTTTTTTATTCATTGCATTAAATATAATACCATATTTACCAAATATGAGTTCCTTTTACACATATGGAAAATGCATTCTTGCAAATACATATGTTCATATACAAGTCACTTTTGCATAAATTGAATATCATATACTTCCATATTTGTCCATATATGAGTGCCTTTTCCATACATGAAATAGCAGATGCCTCCATATATGTCTGTATATGAAATCTTTTTCCATATATGGAATAACATATACTTCCATATATGTTCATATAAAATCCATATATGTTTATAAAAAATCCATATTTGTTCATATGTGTCCATACCTAAACCATATATGAACATGTTTGAGCGTATATGAACATTTTTCACCGGGAATATATGGTTTGAATGGCACCATATATGATAATATATAGCTTAAATAACACCATATATAAATATATATCGCACTATATATAGTACCATATATTATCATATCTGGAACTGAATTAAAGATTTGGTTTATGAGGTACCATATATGACCATATATTGTTTAAATGAAAAATTTTGTGAAAAAACGTCATATATAATTATATATGGATATACATAACGACATGTATAATTATATATTGTAATATATGCCATATATGATTATATATAATTTTTTTTACTCAGGTATATATGGTGCCAGTTAAACAAGATATTATCATATATGGTGCCGTTTAAACCACCCGAGTAAAAAAAATTGATCTCGCGCAATATCTAATTATATCCAATTTGATATTGTTTAAGATCTACTGTAATATCTAGCTGATCCAATTAGATCTCAAAATTGGGTGTATCCAATCATATCGTATTAGATCCCATTGTATATATGGGGATAAACTAAGATCAAGTTATATCTCAAAATTGGGAGGTCCAGTGATATCTTTGGGGATAAACCTAGATCTATTTTGATCCGAAAATTGGTGGATCCAGCTATATATTTGCGGATATTTTTAGATCTAATTTGATCCGAAAAATGGCGGATCCAATTAGATCCAGCTATATATTTGGGGATAAACTTAGATCTAATTTGATCTCAATTTTGGCAGATCAAATTAGATCCCGCAATATATTTGTAGTTAAACGTATATCTAATTTGATCCGAAAAAGTGGCAGATCGAATTAGATATAGCTATATATTTGGGGATAAACTTAGATCTAATTTGATCTGAAAAATGGCACATCGAATTAGATCCAGCAATATATTTGTGGATAAACTTAGATATAAATTGATCTGAAAAATGGCAGATCAAATTAGATCCAGCAATATATTTGTGGATTAACTTAGATCTAAATTTATCCGAAAAATGGCAGATCGATTTAGATCCAGCAATATATTTTGGGATTTAGTAAGACCTAATTTGATCCGAAAAATGGCAGATCGAATTAGATCCAGCTATATATTTGTGGATAAACTTAGATCTAATTTGATCCGAAAAAGTGGCAGATCGAATTAGATCCAGCAATATATTTAGGGATAAACATATATCTAATTTGATCTCAATTTTGGCAGATCTAATTAGATCTAGCAATATATTTGTGGATAAACTGAGATCTAATTTGATCCGAAAAAGTGGCAATATATTTGTGGATAAACTTATATCTAATTTGATCCGAAAAATGGAAGATGGAATTAGATCAAGCAATATATTTGGGGATTAAGTAAGATCTAAATTTATCCAAATAATTACAGATAAAATTAGATCCAGTAATATACTTCGGGATTGCGTAAGATCTTAACTTTTCCGATAAATTGCAGATCGAATTAAATCCAGTGATATATTTGGGGATTTGGTAGGATCCTAATTTATCCCATAAATTGCAGATCGAATTAGAAACAGCAATATATTTGGAGATTGACATCTAAAACTATCCAGTAAAATGACAGATAAAATTAGATCCCGCATTATATTTGGGTACTACGTAAGATCTCCATTTATTTGGGATTAAATAAGATCCCAGACAGATATTGACAATAGTTCATAAAATAATACACTGGAAGAGCACTGATTTTATAAAAATTACAATATTTTGTTAAAATAAGGTTTAAACTCAGAAGGTCTCGAGTTCGATACCTTTCACGGCTATGCATTTTTTTTTTATAAAAATGCGCATTCTCCTTGCTGGTCTTATCGAAATTTTTTCAATAATTTTTTTTCTTTGTAATTTACTTGTAAAAATTGTATCATCTTTCTTTGATTTGAAAATAATTTAAACAGAAAGTGATATTA
Organism: Leucophora obtusa; assembly: GCA_949987735.1. Taxonomy (NCBI): domain Eukaryota; kingdom Metazoa; phylum Arthropoda; class Insecta; order Diptera; family Anthomyiidae; genus Leucophora; species Leucophora obtusa. The sequence continues at coordinate 89,062,381 of OX465298.1, forward strand.
ATTTATGATCTTGAGTCAAACTAAAATAACATTCATTTACTTAAAAATAACAGATCAACTTAAAACATTTCCCCATTCAAAAGAATTTCTTTTTATAAAATTATAATTTTATTTTCTATAAATGTTTTTATAAAATTATATTTTTTTTATTAAATTGAATTTTTTTTAAAAAATAATTTTATTTACATATTTTTAACGCTCTACACCATTTCCAATTGTATCAATTGTTTTTAAGATTTATCAATTGTATTTCAGTAATAATCAATTGAATTTCAGTTTTATCAATTGTATTTCAGAACTTATCAATTATTTTTCAGATTTATGAATTATATTTCAGAACTAGTCAATTGAATTTCAGTTTTATCAATTGTATTTCAGAAATTATTAATTGTATTTCCGAAATTCACAACTGTATTTCAGAAATTATCAAACTGTATTTCAGAAATTATCAATTGTATTTCAGAAATTATGAAATGTAATTTATAAATTTTTCTCTATTAACTATGATAAACTATCAACAAATTCTGAAATAGATTTGATTATTTCTGAAATACAATTAATAAATTTCTGAAATACATTCCATAATTTCTAAAATACATTTAAAATTTCTGAAATACAATTAATGGCTTCTGAAATACAGTTAAATATTGTAGTTGCTGATGAGTTACCATATATGATGGCACCATATATGACAATATATTGTTTAAATGGCACCAATATGGAGCTTTATATGGTAATATATAACTTAGATTCATCCATATACCATTTGATCCGAAAAATGGCCCGATAAAATTGTATCAGTTCTTATTTGTATCAGTTGTTATCTAATTGCATCAGTTTAGATCTGACCTCATTAAATTATGTGTTAATCAGATAAAATTGTATCAGATTTTTGACCTGATACAATTTTATTGGTTTATATTACATGGTATCAGTTTAGGTCCGAATAGATATATTTGTATACAAAATTATATAGTTATATCCCAATTTTGACCTGATATCAGTTTAAAACTTTAATACAATTGTATAAGGTAAATGTCGGATACAATTATATTTTATATATATAAAATTGAACCAATTACGATCATACCGATAAAATTGTATCAGGTCAAAAATCTGATACAATTTCATCTGATTAACACATAATTTAATCAGGTCAGATCTAAACTTATACATTTAGATAAAAATTGATAAACAATTGATAAAAATATATCGGGCCATTCTTCGGATGAAACTGTATATTTATACAGATATAACTTAATCACATATATGACTATATGTAACTATTTTTCCTCGGGTTGTTTAAATGATACAATATATCAAAGTATATGGTACTATATATGGTAGCATATATTATCATATCTGCATCTGTATTAAAAATGTCGTTCATCAGGTACCATATATGAGCATATGTTGTTGAAATGGCACCATATACGACAATATATGGTTTAAATGGCACCATATTTGATAATATATAATTTAACTGGCACCATATATAGTTATATATTGTTTAAATGATACCATATATAATTATATATTCTTAAAATGCCGCCATATATATTAAGATATAGCTCTATATACAACTATATATGCAATAAGATCAGCCATGCTATGTAATATATAATCATATATACCATATCTAATATTATAAAGGTCGATAAAGGTCGATATCTAATTAGATGAAATTTTATATGGCATAATATAAGGAACAATTTTGGAAAAAGACGTCATATATAATTATATATGGATATACATAACGACATGTCTAATTATATATTGTAATATATGCCACATATGATTATATATAATTTTTTTTACTCGGGCATATATGGTGCCATTTTAACAATATTTGGTCATATATGGTACCTCATGATCAAAATTTTTAATACAGTTCCAGATATCATAATATATGCTACTATATGTATGCACAGCGCATGCTATGGGGACAGTTTTTCTATCAAGTGTTTAGTATGGAGACATTTGGTTAGTTTGGGGACTGTCCTCAAACTCTTCCTAGGTCTACCGCATAGTATCAAGACATTTGTGACTCATATACAGCATAGTTTGGGCACATTTTTGGTCATGTCTCCGAACTATGCGCACCACATACATATATACATAGGGCCATATATATTTATATATGGTGTTATTTAAGCAATATATTACCATATATGGTGCCATTTAAACCATATATTATCATATATGGTGCATTTCAACAATATATCCACATATATGGTACCTCATGAACAACATTTTTAATTTAATTTATATGATAATATATGCTACTGTATATAGTATAATATATATTGATATATGGTATCATTTAAACAATATATTACCATACCCAAGTAAAAAATTTTTGATATAGTCATATATTATCATATAAAAGTTTGTATAATTATATATTGGAACATATATACCAAGATATAATTATATAAAATTTTACGAAATTATATCCTAAATATATAAATATATCTTGTAATATATTGCACAATACATAGTAATATACTTCGGGATTGCGTAAGATCTTAACTTTTCCGATAAATTGCAGATCGAATTAAATCCAGTGATATATTTGGGGATTTGGTAGGATCCTAATTTATCCCATAAATTGCAGATCGAATTAGAAACAGCAATATATTTGGAGATTGACATCTAAAACTATCCAGTAAAATGACAGATAAAATTAGATCCCGCATTATATTTGGGTACTACGTAAGATCTCCATTTATTTGGGATTAAATAAGATCCCAGACAGATATTGACAATAGTTCATAAAATAATACACTGGAAGAGCACTGATTTTATAAAAATTACAATATTTTGTTAAAATAAGGTTTAAACTCAGAAGGTCTCGAGTTCGATACCTTTCACGGCTATGCATTTTTTTTTTATAAAAATGCGCATTCTCCTTGCTGGTCTTATCGAAATTTTTTCAATAATTTTTTTTCTTTGTAATTTACTTGTAAAAATTGTATCATCTTTCTTTGATTTGAAAATAATTTAAACAGAAAGTGATATTAATTTATGATCTTGAGTCAAACTAAAATAACATTCATTTACTTAAAAATAACAGATCAACTTAAAACATTTCCCCATTCAAAAGAATTTCTTTTTATAAAATTATAATTTTATTTTCTATAAATGTTTTTATAAAATTATATTTTTTTTATTAAATTGAATTTTTTTTAAAAAATAATTTTATTTACATATTTTTAACGCTCTACACCATTTCCAATTGTATCAATTGTTTTTAAGATTTATCAATTGTATTTCAGTAATAATCAATTGAATTTCAGTTTTATCAATTGTATTTCAGAACTTATCAATTATTTTTCAGATTTATGAATTATATTTCAGAACTAGTCAATTGAATTTCAGTTTTATCAATTGTATTTCAGAAATTATTAATTGTATTTCCGAAATTCACAACTGTATTTCAGAAATTATCAAACTGTATTTCAGAAATTATCAATTGTATTTCAGAAATTATGAAATGTAATTTATAAATTTTTCTCTATTAACTATGATAAACTATCAACAAATTCTGAAATAGATTTGATTATTTCTGAAATACAATTAATAAATTTCTGAAATACATTCCATAATTTCTAAAATACATTTAAAATTTCTGAAATACAATTAATGGCTTCTGAAATACAGTTAAATATTGTAGTTGCTGATGAGTTACCATATATGATGGCACCATATATGACAATATATTGTTTAAATGGCACCAATATGGAGCTTTATATGGTAATATATAACTTAGATTCATCCATATACCATTTGATCCGAAAAATGGCCCGATAAAATTGTATCAGTTCTTATTTGTATCAGTTGTTATCTAATTGCATCAGTTTAGATCTGACCTCATTAAATTATGTGTTAATCAGATGAAATTGTATCAGATTTTTGACCTGATACAATTTTATTGGTTTATATTACATGGTATCAGTTTAGGTCCGAATAGATATATTTGTATACAAAATTATATAGTTATATCCCAATTTTGACCTGATATCAGTTTAAAACTTTAATACAATTGTATAAGGTAAATGTCGGATACAATTATATTTTATATATATAAAATTGAACCAATTACGATCATACCGATAAAATTGTATCAGGTCAAAAATCTGATACAATTTCATCTGATTAACACATAATTTAATCAGGTCAGATCTAAACTTATACATTTAGATAAAAATTGATAAACAATTGATAAAAATATATCGGGCCATTCTTCGGATGAAACTGTATATTTATACAGATATAACTTAATCACATATATGACTATATGTAACTATTTTTCCTCGGGTTGTTTAAATGATACAATATATCAAAGTATATGGTACTATATATGGTAGCATATATTATCATATCTGCATCTGTATTAAAAATGTCGTTCATCAGGTACCATATATGAGCATATGTTGTTGAAATGGCACCATATACGACAATATATGGTTTAAATGGCACCATATTTGATAATATATAATTTAACTGGCACCATATATAGTTATATATTGTTTAAATGATACCATATATAATTATATATTCTTAAAATGCCGCCATATATATTAAGATATAGCTCTATATACAACTATATATGCAATAAGATCAGCCATGCTATGTAATATATAATCATATATACCATATCTAATATTATAAAGGTCGATAAAGGTCGATATCTAATTAGATGAAATTTTATATGGCATAATATAAGGAACAATTTTGGAAAAAGACGTCATATATAATTATATATGGATATACATAACGACATGTCTAATTATATATTGTAATATATGCCACATATGATTATATATAATTTTTTTTACTCGGGCATATATGGTGCCATTTAAACAATATTTGGTCATATATGGTACCTCATGATCAAAATTTTTAATACAGTTCCAGATATCATAATATATGCTACTATATGTATGCACAGCGCATGCTATGGGGACAGTTTTTCTATCAAGTGTTTAGTATGGAGACATTTGGTTAGTTTGGGGACTGTCCTCAAACTCTTCCTAGGTCTACCGCATAGTATCAAGACATTTGTGACTCATATACAGCATAGTTTGGGCACATTTTTGGTCATGTCTCCGAACTATGCGCACCACATACATATATACATAGGGCCATATATATTTATATATGGTGTTATTTAAGCAATATATTACCATATATGGTGCCATTTAAACCATATATTATCATATATGGTGCATTTCAACAATATATCCACATATATGGTACCTCATGAACAACATTTTTAATTTAATTTATATGATAATATATGCTACTGTATATAGTATAATATATATTGATATATGGTATCATTTAAACAATATATTACCATACCCAAGTAAAAAATTTTTGATATAGTCATATATTATCATATAAAAGTTTGTATAATTATATATTGGAACATATATACCAAGATATAATTATATAAAATTTTACGAAATTATATCCTAAATATATAAATATATCTTGTAATATATTGCACAATACATAGTGCAACATATTACAATATCCAATTATATATAGATCTGTATATAGTTACATATGCCTCATATAATTATGTATAATTTTATCGAATTATAAACCATTATATCTAGTTGGATATGATTATATTATATTTGATACATTTGGATGAGGTCAAAATCCGGATAAAATTGTATCGAACCATATCTTATTCCATCAAATTAGATCTAATTGTGTCAAATTAGATCTAATCTGATCGTAATACGATCTAATTTGATACAATTAGATGTTCTCATTTTTCGGATATAATTATATATAATATCAAAAGTCATATAATTTTTTTTAGTAGGGTATGTGGTGATATTTAAACAATATATGGCCATATATGGTACCTCATGATCAAAATTTTTAATACAGTTCCAGATATGATAATATATGGTACTACATATAGTGCCATATATATTTATATATGGTGTTATTTAAGTAATATATTACCATATATGGTGCCATTTAAACCATATATTATCATATATGGTGCCATTTCAACAATATATGCTCATATATGGGACCTCATGAACAACATTTTTAACACAGTTCAAGATATAATAATATATGCTACTATATATTGTGCAATATATATTGATATATGGTATCATTTAAACAATATATTACCATATGTGGTGACATTTAAACCATACATTATGATATATGGTGCCATTTCAACAATATATGGTCATATATGGTACCATATGAACAACATTTTTAATACAGTTCCAGATATGATAATATATGCTACTATATATAGTACCATATACTTTGATATATCGTATCATTTAAACAACCCGAATAAAAATAGTTACATATAATCATATATGTGATTAAGTTTTATCAGTATAAATATACAGTTTCATCCGAAGAATGGCCCGATATATTTTTATCAATTGTTTATCAAATTTTATCTAAATGTAACAGTTTAGATCTGACCTGATTAAATTATGTGTTAATCAGATGAAATTGTATCCAATTTTTGTAATGGTGTCAGGTTTGATCGTAATTGGATCAATTTTATATAACTAAAATATAATTGTATTCGACATTTACCTTATACAATTGTATCAAAGTTTTCACTGATATCAAGTCAAAATTGGGATATAACTATATAATTTTCTATACAAATATATCTATTTGGACCTAAACTGATACCATGTGATATAAACCAATAAAATTGTATCAGGTCAAAAATCAGATTAACACATAATTTAATCAGGTCAGATCTAAACTGATACGATTAGATAAAAACTGATAAACAACTGATACAATTTTATCGGGCCATTTTTCGGGTCAAATGGTACATGGATCACTCTGAGTTATATATTTCCATAGCTCCATATTATTTTTTTTTATAGGGAACATATACCATATATGGTGCCATTTAAACAATATATTGTCATATATGGTGCCATTTAAACAATATATATATGGTCATATATGATAACTCATCAGCAACTACAATATTAACTATATTGCAGAAGTTATTAATTGTATTTCAGAAATTTTAAATGTATTTCAGAAATTATTGAATGTATTTCAGAAATTATTAATTGTATTTCAGAAATAATCAAATCTATTTCAGAACTTGTTGATTGTATTTCATAGTTAATAGAAAAAAATTTCTGAAATACATTTCATAATTTCTGAAATATAATTGATAATTTCTGAAATACACTTTGATAATTTCTGAAATACAGTTGTGAATTTCGGAAATACAATTAATAATATCTGAAATACAATTGATAAAACTGAAATTCAATTGACTAGTTCTGAAATAAAATTCGTAAATCTGGAAAATAATTGATAAGTTCTGAAATACAATTGATAAAACTGAAATTCAATTGATTATTTCTAAAATACAATAGATAAATCTTAAAAACAATTGATACAATTGGAAATGGTGTAGAGCGTTAAAAATATGTAAATAAAATTATTTTTTTAAAAAAATTCAATTTGATAAAAAAAAATATAATTTTATAAAAACATTTATAGAAAATAAAATTATAATTTTATAAAAAGAAATTTATTTTATAAAAAAGATGCATGTCGTGAACGGTATTGAACTCGAGACCTTCTGAGTTTAAACCTTATTTTAACAAAATATTGTAATTTTTATAAAATCAGTGCTCTGCCAGTGTATTATTTTTTAAACTGTTGTCAATATCTGTCTGGGATCTTATTTAATCCCATATAAATGGAGATCCTACGTAGTACCCAAATATAATGCGGGATCTAATTTTATCTGTCATTTTTCTGGATAGTTTTAGATGTCAATCCCCAAATATATTGCTGTTTCTAATTCGATATGCCATTTTAATACCGAAATAAATTGCTGGATCTAATTCGATCTGCAATTTATGGGATAAATTAAGATCTAATCAAATCCCCAAATATATCACTGGATTTAATTCGATCTGCAATTTATCTGAAAAGTTAAGATCTTACGCAATCCCGAAATATATTACTGCATCTAATTTGATCTGTAATTTTTTGGATAAATTTAGATCTTACTTAATCACCAAATATATTGCTGGATCTAATTCCGTCTGCTATTTTTCTGATCAAATTAGATCTAAGTTTATCCACAAATATATAGCTGGATCTAATTCGATCCGCCATTTTTCGGATCAAATTAGATCTAAGTTTATCCGCAAATTATAGCTGGATCCGCCATTTTGCGGATCAAATTAGATCTAGGTTTATCACCAAAGATATCATTGGACCTCCCAATTTTGAGATATAACTTGATCTTAGTTTATCCCCATATATACAATGGGATCTAATACGATATGATTGGATACACCCAATTTTGAGATCTAATTGGATCAGCTAGATATTACAGTAGATCTTAAACAATATCAAATTGGATATGATTAGATATTGCGCGAGATCAATTTTTTTACTCGGGAAGTTCTATAAGATATGTGATTCTTTTAAATCAATAAATCTGCACTAGATTAAAAAAAAATAATTTAAAACTATAATATAATGATTCTTAAAAATTACAAAAAACTGAATAATTATTATAAATTTAAGAATGAACACGATTGTTCTAATTTGCTATTAAACATATTTTCAACATATAAAAAGTCTTATAGAGCATTTAAAGCAGGGATGCACCAAATCTTCGTAGCTCCAGGGGCCATCTGGTGATTGTGCCCCAGAGACAGGCACTAACATATAATTAATATTTTTCCCACTTTTTAAGTATTCCCAGCAAAATCTTTCATTACCAAATAAGTGGTTATATAATGAAACTAAAATTTTGTACTGCTTATAATTCGGCGTCAGTACTAGTTATTTCTGTTAGACGAAGACGTATTTATAAGCAGTCTAGCTTACGCGCGACTACTTATTAATTACAAATATAATTTCATATTGGTAACTACTTATTTTTTAACCACTAATAAGTATATGAGTAAGCCTTATTTTTTAACAACTCGTAACCACTTATTTTTTAACTGCTTATTAGCACCCGAAAAATTATTATTTTGGTAACTACTTATTTTATAATGCAGTGGGTAAGCGGGTGCACAAATTTGTGTTTTTTTTCTGCAGCGAATTTGGACAACTACTTACAAAAACTACCTTGTCGAACAAAAATAATGAGTTTTGACTCCGAATTATATGTAGTAGACCCTAATTCTACTGCTTATTATTTGGATATTAGTAATATCCAACTGAGATTTTGCTGGGTTTATTAAAATCAAGTTATCATTATTTGAAAGCTGAGGGAGATATTATATATCTGACATAATGAAAAATTATTTTTTTTTATTACACGATTTGAGGAAGTTATTGAAAAATGTAGATGCCCGAGTAAAAAAACTTGATCTCGCGCAATATCTAATCATATCCAATTTGATATTGTTTAAGATCTGCTGTAATATCTAGCAGATCCAATTAGATCTCAAAATTGGGTGTATCCAATCATATCGTATTAGATCCCATTGTATATATGGGGATAAACTAAGATCAAGTTATATCTCAAAATTGGGAGGTCCAATGATATCTTTGGGGATAAACCTAGATCTAATTTGATCCGAAAAAAGCGGATCCAGCTATATATTTGCGGATAAATTTAGATCTAATTTGATCCGAAAAATGGCGGATCGAATTGATCCAGCTATATATTTGTGGATAAACTTAAATCTAATTTGATCTCAATTTTGGCAGATCGAATTAGATCAAGCAATATATTTGTGGATAAACTTAGATCTAATTTGATCCGAAAAAGTGGCAGATGGAATTAGATCCAGCAATATATTTGGGGATAAACTTAGATCTAATTTGATCCGAAAAATGGCACATCGAATTAGATCGATATATTTGTGGATAAACTTCGATCTAATTGGATTCGAAAAAGTGGCAGATCGAACTAGATCCAGCAATATATTTGGGGATTAAGTAATATCTAAATTTATCCAAAAAATTACAGATAAAATTAGATCCAGTAATATAGTTCGGGATTGCGTAAGATCTTTACTTTTCCGATAAATTGCAGATCGAATTAAATCCAGTGATATATTTGGGGATTTGGTAAAATTTTAATTTATCCCATAAATTGCAGAGCAATTTATTTCGGTATTAAAATGGCAGATCGAATTAGAAACAGCAATATATTTGGGGATTGACATCTAAAACTATCCAGAAAATGACAGATAAAATTAGATCCCGCATTATATTTGGGTACTACGTAAGATCTCCATTTCATTTGGCAGAGCACTGATTTTATAAAAATTACAATATTTTGTTAAAATAAGGTTTAAACTCAGAAGGTCTCGAGTTCGATACCGTTCACGGCTATTCATTTTTTTTATAAAAAGAATTTCTTTTTATAAAATTATAATTTTATTTTCTATAAATGTTTTTATAAAATTATATTTTTTTTTTATTAAATTTAATTTTTTAAAAAAATAATTTTATTTACATCTTTTTAACGCTCTACACCATTTCCAATTGTATCAATTGTTTTTTAGATTTATCAATTGTATTTCAGAAATAATCAATTGAATTTCAGTTTTATAAATTGAATTTCAGAACTTATCAATTATTTTTCAGATTTATGAATTGTATTTCAGAACTAGTCAATTGTATTTCAGTTTTATCAATTGTATTTCAGAAATTATTAATTGTATTTCCGAAATTCACAACTGTATTTCAGAAATAATCAAACTGTGTTTCAGAAATTATCAATTGTATTTCAGAAATTATGAAATGTAATATCTCGAGTAAAAACGTTTTTATATAATAACCCGAGTAAAAAAAATTGATCTCGCGCAATATCTAATCATATCCAATTTGATATTGTTTAAGATCTGCTGTAATATCTAGCTGATCCAATTAGATCTCAAAATTGGGTGTATCCAATCATATCGTATTAGATCCCATTGTATATATGGGGATAAACTAAGATCAAGTTATATCTCAAAATTGGGAGGTCCAGTGATATCTTTGGGGATAAAGCTAGATCTATTTTGATCCGAAAATTGGCGGATCCAGCTATATATTTGCGGATATTTTTAGATCTAATTTGATCCGAAAAATGGCGGATCCAATTAGATCCAGCTATATATTTGGGGATAAACTTAGATCTAATTTGATCTCAATTTTGGCAGATCAAATTAGATCCCGCAATATATTTGTGGATAAACGTATATCTAATTTGATCCGAAAAAGTGGCAGATCGAATTAGATGTAGCTATATATTTGTGGATAAACTTAGATCTAATTTGATCCGAAAAATGGCACATCGAATTAGATCCAGCAATATATTTGTGGATAAACTTAGATATAAATTGATCTGAAAAATGGCAGATCAAATTAGATCCAGCAATATATTTGTGGATTAACTTAGATCTAAATTTATCCGAAAAATGGCAGATCGAATTAGATCTAGCTATATATTTGGGGATAAACTTAGATCTAATTTGATCCGAAAAATGGCAGATCGAATTAGATCCAGCAATATATTTGGGGATAAACTTAGATCTAATTTGATCCGAAAAATGGCAGATCGAAAAAATGGGTTAATCTAATTATATAAAATTAGATTTAATACAAAAAGTTACATTTTATTTGATACCATTAGACAAAAATAATTCATTCAGATTGCATTAAATTGTCCATTCTATTGAAATTACTTCTTGATTATCATTATGTCACATCCAATTTTATATAATTAGATAAACTCGCTTTTCGGATCGTATTTCATCATATTAGATCCAAGGTAGATTTAAATTACTGCAGTACGATCCACCATTTTTAGGATAAAATTTTTTTTTTTGCAATATGAATTTCTTTTTATAAAATTATAATTTTTTTTCTATACATTTTTTATAAAATTATATTTTTTTATTAAATTAAATTTTTTTAATAAAATAATTTTATTTACATCTTTTTGACGCTCTACTACATTTCCAATTGTATCAAGATTTATCAATTGTGTTTCAGAAATAATCAATTGTATTTCAGAACTTATCAATTATTTTTCAGATTTATGAATTGCTTTTCAGAACTAGTCAATTGAATTTCAGTTTTATCAATTGTATTTCAGAAATTATTAATTGTATTTCTGAAATTCACAACTGTATTTCAGAAATTCTCAAAATTTATTTCCGAAATTATCAATTGTATTTCAGAAATTATGAAATGTCTTTCAGAAATTTTCCTCTATTAACTATGAAATACAATCAACAAATTCTGAAATAGATTTGATTATTTCTGAAATGCAATTAATAATTTCTGAAATACATTCGATAATTTCTGAAATACAATTATAATTTCTGAAATACAGTTAATAGATTCTGAAATACAGTTAATATTGTAGTTGCTGATGAGTTATTATATATGACAATACATTGTTTAAATGGTACCATACATGGTATGTTGTTTATATGATGCGATATATCAAAGTATATGGTACTATACAATATATAGTAGCATATATTATCATATCTGGAACTGTATAAAAAATGTTGTTCATGAAGTCCCATATATGACCATATATTGTTGAAATGGCAACATATATCATAATATATGGTTTAAATGTCACCATATGTGGTAATATATTGTTTGAATGATATCATATATCAATATATATTGCACTATATATAGTAGCATATATTATCATATCTGGAACTGTATTAAAAATGTAGTTCATGAGGTCCCATATATGAGCATATATTGTTGAAATGGCACCATATATGATAATATATGGTTTAAGTGGCATCATATATGGTAATATATTGCTTAAATAACACCATATATAAATATATATTGCACCATATATAGTAGCATATATTATCATATCTGCAACTGTATTAAAGATTTTGTTCATGAGGTACTATATATGACCATATATTGTTGAAATGGCAACATATATCATAATATATAGTTTAACTGTTACCATATATAGTTATATATTGTTTAAATGATACCATATATAATTATATATTCCTAAAATGCCGCCATATATATTAAGATATAGCTCTATATACAACTATATATGCAATAAGATCAGCCATGCTATGTAATATATCCTTCTGTTATAGATGTTTGTGAAATTCTAATGTACGCTGACGATGTTAAATTGTTTTTATCGTTAAATAGTATCTTAGACTGTAATTTATTGCAAAATGACCTAGAGAAACTTGTTGAATGGTGTTGTGTTAATGGGATGTCTCTTAATTTGGGAAAGTGTAAGAAGCTTTCTTTTTATAGGTCGAAACCAATTCAATTTGATTACTGTATTGGTGCTTACAGGTTGGAAAATGTTGCATTATTTACTGACTTGGGAGTTTTACTAGACCATAAGTTAAATTTTAATTCGCATGTTAATTCGTGTGTTAATAAGGCTAAATCGTTACTGGGCTTCATAAAACGGTGGTCTAAAGAGTTTGATGATCCTTATATCACCAAGAATTTGTACATTAGTCTTGTTAGGCCTATTTTAGAATACGCATCTGTTGTATGGTCCCCTAACTACGGCTGTTATATTGACAGTATTGAATCGGTTCAAAAGCAGTTTCTATTATTTGCTTTACGCGGTTTAGGTTGGAGTGTTAATGAAATATTGCCACCATATGAACATCGTTTACAACTTATTGATCTTCCTACACTTTGGAAGAGAAGATTAATGCTGGGCGTAACTTTTATGGTAAAACTAATTAATGGGGAAATTGATTCGCGCTTTTTGCTTGGAAACATTAATTTTAATGTTCCAGTTCGTGTAACGAGGAACTATGTTTCAATAAGCACGACGTTCTGTAGATATAATTATGAGGAATTCAATCCATTTCGCTGTCTTTGTACTCAATTTAATGAGCTTAACTTTTTATTTTCCGTGTCCGATCCTATATATAAAATTAAACAATTATTATTGCGTGGGATATAATTTTTTGAGTATACTTGGTTGCTAACTGTTGTATCCGTAGCGTTGTGTCGGAATCATCTTTATTTGTTCCTGTTTTACCAGTCTGTTCCTGCCCTGCCAGTCTGTTTAAGCCCTGTCAGTATGTTCCAGCCATGTCAGTCTGATCCAGCCATGCTAGTCTGTTCCAGATCTACCAGTCCGTTCCTGCCCTACCAGTCTGCTCCAGCCCTGCCAGTCTCTTTGTCTTGCCAATTCTACAATATTTCTTCCGTCAGTCTGTTCCTGCTTTTCTGCTACATTTCTTTCTGCAGCTTTTTCCAGTACTTATTCCTATCCATATGTGTTCCTGTAATAACTGTGCTATTTCTGTACCTGCCCTGCCAGTCTGCTCAAGCCCTATCAGTATGATCCAGCCATATCAGTCTGATCCAGCAGTGATAGTCTGTCCCAGCTCTGCCAGCCCGTTCCTGCCCTTCCAGTCTGTTCCAGCCCTGGCAGTCTCTTTGCCTATTTCTGCCATCAATCTGTTCCTGCTTTTCTATTACATTTCTTCCGGCAGCTTTTTCCAGTACCTATTTTTATCCAGATGTGTTCCTGCAATAACTGTGCCACTGTGAACAGTTGCTCATCTCTATTATTATTTAATCATTTTGTTCCCGCTTTATTTTTCAATATTTAAATTTCAATCTTATTTTTGTTATTCTGTTATTTTTGTTGTATTGTTCGTATATACATAATAAAAATTATTGCTATTTTTGGTTTACATAAGTATTGTGTTTGCTCATAAATTTAAGATTATTTTTTTATTTTTTTTGATTTTTTTTTTTTGATTTTTTTTTTTTTTTTTTTTTTTTTTTTTTGTTTTTTTTTTTTTTGTTTTTTGTTTTATTTATAAAGTTTTATTTCAATTTGTTTTTTTTCCGATTTTATCTCATTATTTTTATATAATCCCTGTAGTACTTATTAATTATATTTAATGTTTTTTCCGATTTTATCTCATTATTTTTATATAATTCTCATAGGATTAATTATATTTAATGTTTTCCAGCTGATGTATATTATACTGTAGCTGATGTAAATAAATAAATAAAAAATAAATAAATAAAAAAATATATAATCATATATACCATATCTAATATTATAAAGGCCGATATGTGATTAGATGAAATTATATATGGCATAATATAAAGAAAAATTTGGGAGAAAGACGTCATATATAATTATATATGGATATACATAACGACATGTCTAATTATATATTGTAATATATGCCACATATGATTACATATAATTTTTTTTACTCGGGAATGTATAATTTTATATACCCATATATGTTTTTGTACACCAGTGTATATAACCGGACATAATTATATGTATCCATATATAATTTTTTTTTTCTCAAAAAATTGTAATATGATGTCGTATTTAGTTGCATCTTATTACATATCGATTAGTACATAATTGTAAATAACATTTACAATTAGATACAGATAATCCAATTTTATATGATGAATGGCCCGATAAAATTGTATCAGTTGTTTATCAGTTTTTATCTAATTGTATCAGTTTAGATCTGACCTTAATCCATCAAAGAACGACGAGCATAAATTATGGAATGCTACAAAATATCTAAAAAGACCAGTTAAACGAAATGTTGTCATAAAAGATCTAAACGGCACGTGGTGTAAATCGGACTCGAGCAAAGCTATTGCTTTTTCTCAGTATCTAGAATCTACTTTTCAACCATTTTCTTTTAATAATGAAGATGATATAAGCTCGGTAACTACTTTCCTAGAAAGTCCATGCCAAATGGACTTGCCCATTAAGCATATATCACCCCAAGAAGTAGAACAGGAAATTTTGAAACTTAATAACAAAAAAACACCAGGATATGATAAGATATGTGCCAAAGATGTAAAAGCTTTGCCAAAAAAAGCTATTATTTTATTAACGCTAATCTTTAACTCAATTTTAAGACTAAATCATTTTCCTGACCAATGGAAATGTGCTGAAATAATGATGGTGCAAAAACCCGGTAAACCTGAAAATGATATTAAATCCTACAGACCAATAAGTCTCCTAGTTACATTTTCCAAAATTTTTGAAAAACTATTTTTACGAAGATTGCAACCGATACTAGATACTAAGAATATTATACCTGAATATCAGTTTGGATTCCGACATAAACACGGAACACCTGAACAATGTCATCGTATAGTGAATGTAATAAGGAATGCGCTAGAAAGTAAAAAATATTGCTCCGCAGTATTTTTAGATGTTAAGCAAGCTTTTGATAGAGTGTAGCATCCAGGTCTCTTCTTTAAATTAAAACAGCTTCTTCCTGCACCATTCTTTTTGATTCTCAAGTCCTACTTACAAAATCGTAATTTTTATGTAAAAGTAAAAAATGAAATTTCCAATATATACGAAATTAAAGCTGGTATCCCTCAGGGTAGTGTATTGGGTCCAGTCCTCTACACTATTTACACATCGGATATGCCGGTAAATGAAGATATTACTGTGGCTACTTATGCAGACGACACAGCTTTAATAGTTAGTAACTATTGCCAAAACGAAGCCTCTTATCAGGTGCAAAATAATCTAAATCATATTTCTACGTGGCTAATAAGATGGAACATTTGTGTCAATGCTGAAAAATCATCGCATATTACATTTACATTAAGAAGGGGTGATTGCCCTTCAGTATTTTTAAATGGTGCGGAAATTCCTAGATCTAACTGTGTTAAATACCTTGGAATGCACTTAGACCGAAGATTAACATGGAAAAATCATATAGTGGCTAAAAGAGACCACTTAAAAATTAAAACTCAGAAAATGTATTGGTTATTAGGTAAAAAATCCGAGCTAAGCCTCGAAAATAAACTTCTACTATACAAAACTATATTGAAACCCGTTTGGACTTATGGCATACAACTTTGGGGTACTGCAAGTAATTCCAATATTGAAATTCTACAACGTTATCAGTCTAAAATGCTTCGAATGATTTTAGATGCGCCATGGTTTGTTACTAACGATAATATACACAAGGACTTAATGATACTAAAAGTCAAACAGGAAATTAATAGTTTTAGTTCAAAATATGTTGAAAGACTTAGCAATCACTCTAATCCACTTGCAATTAGCTTACTGGATGATAGTGAAGAAATACACAGACTGAAAAGACATCATTTTTTGGACTTACCTTTCAGGGAATAGCATATAATTTCATAAGTTTGTAAATATGTACAAAAATTAGAATATAAAAGCTTCTAAATATAGGTTATAAATAGTATACACTTACGTAGTAAGTATACATATGTTTAGATGTTTTGATCTCACTGGAGATTAAGACCTATGTCATTATTATTATGAATTAATTTGCTTATTATTGTAAAATAGCTTGCAAATAAACATATGAAATGAAAAAAAAAAAAAAAAAAAAAAGATCTGACCTGATTAAATTATGTGTTAATCAGATGAAATTGTATCTGATTTTTGACCTGATACAATTTTATTGGTTATATTGATATCAGTTTAGGTCCAAATAGATATATTTGTATACAAAATTATATAGTTATATCCCAATTTTGACCTGATATCAGTTTAAAACTTTGATACAATTGTATATGGTAAATGTTTTTTTTTTTTTTTTTTAATAATTTTATTTATTGAATCTTCACAACAGTGAACTAACAATAAGTTTATCAAATCTTATGGACTAAAGCTAAAATATTAAGCCCAGCCAGTGCCAGACAAAATTTTAATTTTAAACATTAAATATTTTTTTAATTTGATGCAAAGTAAATGTATATAAAAAGTTAAAAACGATAAATTAGAAGTTTTATTTTAAAAAGGTCGAAAAAACTAATTTTGTTTTTTTAAATAGAAATTAAAAATCAACATTTTGTTATGAAGGATATACATTTATTCTATAGAGCCAAATCAGCGGTGGTCCTTCTTAGGAGGCGTCGGTGTTCTTGATCCCCAAGCAGTTTACGAGCCAATGAATTTGGGTGCAGTTGCAGCCTCTTTATGTAGTTTTGGGTGTATCTCGCGATTTCGTCATTAACGGTGGGAACATTAAAATCCGAGTGTATGTTCGCATTTCTTATATACCATGGTGCGCAGACAATGGTTCGCAAAATATTGTTCTGCTTCCTTTGAATTTTTTGAACATTTGATGCAGTCGCAGTGCGCCAGATTTGGATGCCGTAGCACCATATGGGTTTCAAAATCGAATTATACAACAACAACTTGCAATCAAGGCCAAGTCTAGAATTTCTTCCAATTAGCCAATTAAGTTCTATTGCTTTAAGTTTCATTTGTGTTATTTTGGCGTCGATATGGTTCTTCCACGTGAGACGACGATCAAGATGTATACCATGATATTTGACACGTGAGTGTTGGGGCACATTGTGATTATTAATTTTGATAAAAGACCATGTTTCTTTTCTTAAAGTAAAAGTCAAATGAATACATTTCTGTTCATTTACCTTTATCTTCCACTTTTTCAGCCACGATTCCAGTTCAAATACGTGTTCCTGCAATATTCGAGGAGCTTCATACGGGTTTTTGTTGCCAACTCAAGATAGCCGGTAAATGTCGGATAGAATTATATTTTAGTTATATTAAATTGAACCAATTACGATCAAACCTGACACCATTACATATAAACCGATAAAATTGTATCAGGTCAAAAATTGGATACAATTTCATCTGATTTACACATAATTTAATCAGGTCAGATCTAAACTGATACAATTAGATAAAAATTTATAAACAATTGATAACAATATATTGGGCCATTCTTCGGATGAAACTGTATTTTTATAGAGACATAACCCGAGTAAAAACAGTTACATATAGTCGTATAAAATTCGATTAAGTTATATCTGTATAAATATACTGTTTCATCCGAAAAATGGCCCGATGTAATTGTATCAGTTGTTTATCAGTTTTTATCTAATTGTATTAGTTTAGATCTCAACAAATAAAACTATACATTAATCAGATGAAATTATATTCAATTTTTGACCTGATACAATTTTAACGTTTTAAATCTAATGGTATCTGTTTAGATCGTAGTTGATACAATTTTATATAAATAAAATATATTTGTATCCGACATATATTATCATATCTGGAACTGTATTAAAAATTTTGATCATGAGGTACCACATATGCCCATATATTGTTTAAATGGCACCATATATAATAATATATGGTTTAAGTGGCACCATATATGCTAATATATTGCTTAAATAATACCATATATCAATATATATGGCACTATATTTAGTAGCATATATTATCATATCTGCAACTGTATTAAAGATTTTGTTCATGAGGTACCATATATGACCATATATTGTTTAAATACCACCATATATGATAATATATAGTTTAACTGCCACCATATATACCCGAGTAAAAAAAATTGATCTCGCGCAATATCTAATTATATCCAATTTGATATTGTTTAAGATCTGCTATAATATCTAGCTGATCCAATTAGATCTCAAAATTGGGTGTATCCAATCATATCGTATTAGATCCCATTGTATATATGGGGATAAACTAAGATCAAGTTATATCTCAAAATTGGGAGGTCCAGTGATATCTTTGGGGATAAACCTAGATCTATTTTGATCCGAAAATTGGCGGATCCAGCTATATATTTGCTGATATTTTTAGATCTAATTTGATCCGAAAAATGGCGGATCCAATTAGATCCAGCTATATATTTGGGGATAAACTTAGATCTAATTTGATCTCAATTTTGGCAGATCAAATTAGATCCAGCAACATATTTGTGGATAAACGTAGATCTAATTTGATCCGAAAAAGTGGCAGATCGAATTAGATCTAGCTATATATTTGGGGATAAACTTAGATCTAATTTGATCCGATAAATGGCACATCGAATTAGATCCAGCAATATATTTGGGGATTAACTTAGATCTAAATTGATCCGAAAAATGGCAGATCGAATTAGATCCAGCAATATATTTGTGGATAAACTTGGATATAAATTGAATAGAAAATTGGCAGATCAAATTAGATCCAGCAATATATTTTGGGATTTAGTAAGACCTAATTTGATCCGAAAAATGGCAGATCGAATTAGATCCAGCAATATATTTTTGGATTTAGTAAGACCTAATTTGATCCGAAAAATGGTAGATCGAATTAGATCCAGCTATATATTTGGGGATAAACTTGGATCTAAATTTATCAGAAAAATGGCAGATCGAATTAGATCCAGCAATTTATTTCGGCATTAAAATGGCAGATCGAATTAGAAACAGCAATATATTTGGGGATTGACATCTAAAAGTATCCATAAAAATGACAGATAAAATTAGATGCCGCATTATATTTGGGTACTACGTAAGATCTCCATTTATTTGGGATTAAATAAGATCCCAGACATATATTGCCAACTGTTCAAAAAATAATAGACTGGCAGAGTACTGATTGTATAAAAAATACAATATTTTGTTAAAATAAGGTTTAAATTCAGAAGGGCTCGAGTTCAATATGCATTTCTTTTAGAAAATGAATTTCTTTTTATAAAATTAAAATTTTTTTTTCTATAAATTTTTTTTATAAAATTATATATTTATTTTTTTTATTAAATTGAAATCTTTGAATAAAATAATTTTATTTACATCTTTTTGACGCTCTACACCATTTCCAATTGTATTAATTGTTTTAAAATTTATCAATTGTATTTCAGAAATAATCAATTGAATTTCAGTTTTATCAATTGTGTTTCAGAAATCATCAATTATTTTTCACATTTATGAATTGTATTTCAGAACTAGTCAATTGAAGTTCAGTTTTATCAATTGTGTTTCAGAAATTATTAATTGTATTTCCGAAATTCACAACTATATTTCAGAAATTATCAAACTGTATTTCAGAAATTATCAATCGTATTTCCGAAATTATGAAATGTATTTGAGAAATTTTTCTCTATTAGCTATGAAATTCTGAAATAGATTTCATTATTTCTGGACACAACTAAATAAATAAATAATTAAATTTGCGTAATATTGTAGTTTCTGAAGTGCAAATAATATTTTGTGATATACAATTAAAATTTTCTAAAATACATTTAATAATTTCTGGAATACCTTTTTTCGATGCTTATAAGTTAGCTCGAAATGCTTTTATCATTCATTTAATTTGTAGCTATCACACATCTATAACAAGTCTCGTTAGATTAGAGTGTAGAGGTAGGTCTTGGCTGACAATCTGGTGGACTGGGTTAAATTTCATGTTTTTAAAAGCAAATATTAAAAAAGTTTTCTCATTTTTTTGAAAAATGTTTTTTAAAATCTATTTTTTTGCCAAGATAGTTAATGCAACGTTCTGCCAACGCATAACCGACCATCGCCAACGGTTTGCCAGCATTGTGCCGATTATATTTTTCTGTCTGGGATGTTAAACTTAAACCTATTGTATATTAACATTAATTAACACTATATTTTTATTTTTAGGAAATACATTTTTATTTTATTATAATTTATTATTATAAGTTAACATTAAATTAAATTTTAGATAATGGCACCAATTTGTAGTTATAATTATTATATATTAAATCGTATATTCATAAACATTCTATACAGTTAGACGAGGTTTATGGAACTATTTAACTTTATAAAGTGTTTATAAATTATAACTTAAATGTACATATATATATGTTAAATGTACGTGAACAAATTGTTGATATGGACCCATAAATTGTATCTCAACTGATATTGGAATTATTGTACCATTACCATACATCAATATATATTGAATGATATACATATATTACAATATATGACACTGTATTATAAATATTGTTAATGAAGTAACATATCTGATAATATTTTTTATAGCGCCATACAGTTTTACATTATTCAAATTAAACCATATATAGAATTGTATTCAAAATGTTGTTGTGGTACCAAATTTGACCATATATTGTTTAAATTGTGCCATATATGACAATATATTGTTTAAATGATACCATATATGTCTATATATTAATATTGTTTAAATGACACCATATATCAATATATATGGGACTATATATGGTAGCATATATTATCATATCTGCATCTGTATTAAAAATGTCGTTCATCAGGTACCATATATGAGCATATATTGTTGAAATGGCACCATATATGACAATATATGGTTTAAATGGCACCATATATGGTAATATATTGCTTAAATAACACCATATATAAATATATATGGCACTATATATGGTAGCATATATTATCATATGTGGAACTGTATTAAAAATATTGTTCATGAGGTACCATATATGGGCATATATTGTTGAAATTGCACCATATATGATAATATATGGTTTAAATGGTACCATATATGATAATATATGGTTTGAATGGCACCATATATGATAATATATAGCTTAAATAACACCATATATAAATATATATCGCACTATATATAGTACCATATATTATCATATCTGGAACTGAATTAAAGATTTGGTTTATGAGGTACCATATATGACCATATATTGTTTAAATGGCACCATATATGATAATATCTAGTTTAACTGTCACCATATATAATTATATATTGCTTAAATGATACCATATATAATTATATATTGCTAAAATGCCACCATATATATTAAGATATAGTTCTATATATAACTATATATGCAATAAGATCAACCATGTTATGTAATATATAATTATATATGCCATATCTAATATTATGAAGGCCGATATCTAATTAGATGAAATTATATATGGCATAATATAAGGAAAATTTTTCGGAAAAAACGTCATATATAATTATATATGGATATACATAACCACATGTCTAATTATATATTGTAATATATGCCACATATGATTATATATAATTTTTTTTACTCGGGTAGTTATATATTGTTTAAATGATACCATATATAATTATATATTCCCGAGTAAAAAAAATTGATCTCGCGCAATATCTAATAATATCCAAATTGATATTGTTTAAGATCTGCTGTAATATCTAGCTGATCCAATTAGATCTCAAAATTGGGTGTATCCAATCATATCGTATTAGATCCCATTGTATATATGGGGATAAACTAAGATCAAGTTATATCTCAAAATTGGGAGGTCCAATGATATCTTTGGGGATAAACCTAGATCTATTTTGATCCGAAAATTGGCGGATCCAGCTATATATTTGGGGATATTTTTAGACCTAATTTGATCCGAAAAATGGCGGATCGAATTAGATCCAGCTATATATTTGTGGACAAACGTATATCTAATTTGATCTCAATTTTGGCAGATCGAATTAGATCCAGCAATATATTTGTGGATAAACTTAGATCTAATTTGATCCGAAAAAGTGGCAGATCGAATTAGATCTAGCAATATATTTGGGGATAAACATAGATCTAATTTGATCCGAAAAATGGCACATCGAATTAGATCCAGCAATATATTTGTGGATAAACTTAGATATAAATTGATCTGAAAAATGGCAGATCAAATTAGATCCAGCAATATATTTGTGGATTAACTTAGATCTAAATTTATCCGAAAAATGGCAGATCCAATTAGATCCAGCAATATATTTGTGGATAAACCTGGATATAAATTGAATAGAAAATTGGCAGATCAAATTAGATCCAGCAATATATTTTGGGATTTAGTAAGACCTAATTTGATCCGAAAAATGGCAGATCGAATTAGATCCAGCTATATATTTGTGGATGAACTTAGATCTAATTTGATACGAAAAATGACAGATCGTATTAGATCCAGTAATATATTTAGGGATAAACTTGGATCTAACTTTATCAGAAAAATGCCTGATCGAATTAGATCCAGCAATATATTTGGGGATAAACTTGGATATAAATTGATCCGAACATTGGCAGATCAAATTAGATCCAGCAATATATTTGGGGATAAACTTGGATCTAAATTTATCAGAAAAATTGCAGATCGAATTAGATCCAGCAATATATATGGGGATAAACTTGGATCTAAATTTAACCGAAAAATGGCAGATCGAATTAGATCCAGCAATATATTTGGGGATAAACTTGGATCTAAATTTATCAGAAAAATGGCAGATCGAATTAGATCCAGCAATATATATGGGGATAAACTTGGATCTAAATTTATACGAAAAAGTAGATCTAGGTATATGTGACCTTCTCCGAGAAAAGGGACCTAGTGTGTCAAAAAACGGGTTTGGACTTAAGAGTGGATTCTGGTACCTAAAAGGGTGTAGAATAAGATGAAATGAGTTGAGGCACCTAACCATACCAAATCGCATCTCCCAACTGAAGGTGTGTTTAAAGTGATAATGCGTTATGAAACTTTAAATGCGTTCTTCTCAAAACTTAATTTTCACATTAAGGATTAAGTTGTATCTAACTTTATCTGGAAAACGGCAGATCGAATAAGATCGAGGATTATATTTGGGGATTACGTAAGATCTAAATTTATGAAAAAAACAACAGATGAAATTAGATCCAGTAATATATTTCGGGATTGCGTAAGATCTTAACTTTTTCAATAAGTTGCAGATCGAATTGAATCCAGTAATATATTTAGTGATTTGGTAAAATCTTAATTTTTCCCATAAATTGCAGATCGGATTTGATCCAGCAATTTATTTAGGTATTAAAATGGCAGATAGAATTAGAAACAGCAATATATATGGGGATTGACATCTAAAACTATCCATAAAAATGACAGATAAAATTAGATGCCGCATTATATTTGGTACTACGTAAGATCTCCATTTATTTGGGATTAAATAAGATCCCAGAATATATTGCCAACTGTTCAAAAAATAATACACTGGCAAAGCACTGATTTTATAAAAATTACAATATTTTGTTAAAATAAGGTTTAAACTCAGAAGGTCTCGAGTTGGATATGCATTTTTTTTACAAAATGAATTTCTTTTTATAAAATTAAAAATTTTTTTTTCTATAAATTATTTTATAAAATTATATATTTATATTTTTATTAAATTGAAATCTTTGAATAAAATAATTTTATTTACATCTTTTTAACGCTTTACACCATTTCAATTGTATTAATTGTTTTTAAGATTTATTAATTGTATTTCAGAATTAATCAATTGAATTTCAGTTTTATCAATTGTATTTCAGAACTTATCAATTATTTTTCAGATTTATGAATTGTATTTCAGAACTAGTCAATTGAAGTTCAGTTTTATCAATTCTGTTTCAGAAATTATTAATTGTATTTCCGAAATTATCAAACTGTATTTCAGAAATTATCAATTGTATTTCAGAAATTATGAAATGTAATTTAGAAATTTTTCTCTATTAACTATGATAAACAATCAACAAGTTTTGAAATAGATTTGATTATTTCTGAAATACAATTATTAATTTCTGAAATACATTCCATAATTTCTGAAATACAGTTAAAATTTGTGAAATGCAATTTATAGCTTCTGAAATACAGTTAATATTGTAGTTGAGTTACCATTTATGACCATATATTGTTTAAATGGCACCATATATGACAATATACTGTTTAAATGGCACCATATATGGTATGTTCCCTATTAAAAAAATAATATGGAGCTTTATATGGTAATATATAACTTAGAGTCATCCATGTACCATTTGATCCGAAAAATGGCCCGATAAAATTGTATCAGTTGTTTATCAGTTTTTAACTTATTGTATCAGTTTAGATCTGACCTGATTAAATTATGTGTTAATCAGATGAAATTGTATCTGATTTTTGACCTGATACAATTTTATTGGTTTATATCACATGGTATCAGTTTAGGTCCAAATAGATATATTTGTATACAAAATTATATAGTTATATCCCAATTTTGACCTGATATCAGTTTAAAACTTTAATACAATTGTATAAGGTAAATGTCGGATAGAATTATATTTTATTTATATAAAATTAAACCAATTACGATCAAACCTGACACCATTACATATAAACCGATAAAATTACATCAAGTCAAAAATCGGATACAATTTCATCTGATTAACACATAATTTAATCAGGTCTGATCTAAACTGATACAATTAGATAAAAATTTATAAACAATTGATAAAAATATATCGGGCCATTCTTCGGATGAAACTGTATATTTATACAGATATAACTTAATCACATATATGACTATATGCAACTATTTTTATTTGGGTTGTTTAAATGATATCAAAGTATATGGTACTATATTTGGTAGCATATATTATCATATCTGGAACTGTATTAAAAATGTTGTTGAAATGGCACCATAATGTATGCCCGAGTAAAAAAAATTATATATAATCATATGTGGCATATATTACAATATATAATTAGACATGCCGTTATGTATATCCATATATAATTATATATGACGTCTTTTTCCAAAATTTTTCTTAATATTATGCCATATATAATTTCATCTAATTAGATATCGACCTTTATAATATTAGATATGGTATATATGATTATATGTTGCATAGCATGGCTGATCTTATTGCATATATAGTTATATATAGAGCTATATCTTAATACATATTGCGGCATTTTAGGAATATATAATTATATATGGTATCATTTAAACAATATATAACTATATATGGTGCCAGTTAAACTATATATTATCATATATGGTGCCATTTAAACAATATATGGTCATATATGGTACCTCATAAACCAAATCTTTAATTCAGTTCCAGATATGATAATATATGGTACTATATATAGTGCGATATATATTTATATATGGTGTTATTTAAGCTATATATTATCATATATGGTGCCATTCAAACCATATATTATCATATATGGTGTCATTCAAACCATATATTATCATATATGGTGCCATTCAAACCATATATTATCATATATGGTGCCATTCAAACCATATATTATCATATATGGTACCATTTAAACCATATATTATCATATATGGTGCAATTTCAACAATATATGCCCATATATGGTACCTCATGAACAATATTTTTAATACAGTTCCACATATGATAATATATGCTACCATATATAGTCCCATATATATTGATATATGGTGTCATTTAAACAATACTAATATATAGACATATATGGTATCATTTATACAATATATTGTCATATATGGCACAATTTAAACAATATATGGTCAAATTTGGTACCACATCAACATTTTGAATACAATTCCATATATGGTTTAATTTGAATAATGTAAAACTGTATGACGCTATAAAAAATATTATCAGATATGTTACTTCATTAACAATATTTATAATACAGTGTCATATATTGTAATATATGTATATCATTCAATATATATTGATGTATGGTAATGGTACAATAATTCCAATATCAGTTGAGATATAATTTGTGGGTCCATATCAACAATTTGTTCACGTACATTTAACATATATATTTGTACATTTAAGTTATAATTTATAAACACTTTATAAAGTTAAATAGTTCCATAAACCTCGTCTAACTGTATAGAATGTTTATGAATATACGATTTAATATATAATAATTACAACTACAAATTGGTGCCATTATCTAAAATTTAATTTAATGTTAACTTATAATAAAATAAAAATGTATTTCCTAAAAATAAAAATATAGTGTTAATTAATGTTAATATACAACAGTTTAACATCCCAGACAGAAAAATATAATCGGCACAATGCTGGCAAACCGTTGGCGATGGTCGGTTATGCGTTGGCAGAACGTTGCATTAACTATCTTGGCAAAAAAATAGATTTCAAAAAACATTTTTGAAAAAATTGTGAAAACTTTTTTAATATTTGCTTTTAAAAACATGAAATTTAACCCAGTCCACCAGATTGTCAGCCAAGACCTCTACATTCTAATCTAACGAGACTTGTTATAGATGTGTGATAGCTACAAATTAAATGAATGATAAAAGCATTTCGAGCTAACTTATAAGCATCGAAAAAAGGTATTCCAGAAATTATTAAATGTATTTTAGAAAATTTTAATTGTATATCACAAAATATTATTTGCACTTCAGAAACTACAATATTACGCAAATTTAATTATTTATTTAGTTGTGTCCAGAAATAATGAAATCTATTTCAGAATTTCATAGCTAATAGAGAAAAATTTCTCAAATACATTTCATAATTTCGGAAATACGATTGATAATTTCTGAAATACAGTTTGATGATTTCTGAAATACAGTTGTGAATTTCGGAAATACAATTAATAATTTCTGAAACACAATTGATAAAACTGAACTTCAATTGACTAGTTCTGAAATACAATTCATAAATGTGAAAAATAATTGATGAGTTCTGAAACACAATTGATAAAACTGAAATTCAATTGATTATTTCTGAAATACAATTGATAAATCTTAAAACAATTAATACAATTGGAAATGGTGTAGAGCGTCAAAAAGATGTAAATAAAATTATTTTATTCAAAGATTTCAATTTAATAAAAAAATAAATATATAATTTTATAAAAAAATTTATAGAAAAAAAAATTTTAATTTTATAAAAAGAAATTCATTTTGTAAAAAAAATGCATATCGAACTCGAGACCTTCTGAGTTTACACCTTATTTTAACAAAATATTGTAATTTTTATACAATCAGTGCTCTGCCAGTCTATTATTTTTTGAACAGTTGGCAATATATGTCTGGGATCTTATTTAATCCCAAATAAATGGAGATCTTACGTAGTACCCAAATATAATCCGGCATCTAATTTTATCTGTCATTTTTATGGATACTTTTAGATGTCAATCCCCAAATATATTGCTGTTTCTAATTCGATCTGCCATTTTAATACCGAAATAAATTGCTGGATCTAATTCGATCTGCCATTTTTCTGATAAATTTAGATCCAAGTTTATCCCCAAATATATTGCTGGATCTAATTTGATCTGCCATTTTTCAGATCAATTTATATCTAAGTTTATCCACAAATATATTGCTGGATCTAATTCGGTGTGCCATTTTTCGGATCAAATTAGATCTAAGTTTATCCCCAAATATATAGCTAGATCTAATTCGATCTGCCACTTTTTCGGATCAAATTAGATATACGTTTATCCACAAATATATTGCCGGATCTAATTTGATCTGCCAAAATTGAGATCAAATCAGATCTAAGTTTATCCCCAAATATATAGCTGGATCTAATTGGATCCGCCATTTTTCGGATCAAATTAGATCTAAAAATATCCGCAAATATATAGCTGGATCCGCCAATTTTCGGATCAAAATAGATCTAGGTTTATCCCCAAAGATATCACTGGACCTCCCAATTTTGAGATATAACTTGATCTTAGTTTATCCCCATATATACAATGGGATCTAATACGATATGATTGGATACACCCAATTTTGAGATCTAATTGGATCAGCTAGATATTACAGCAGATCTTAAACAATATCAAATTGGATATAATTAGATATTGCGCGAGATCAATTTTTTTTACTCGGGTGGTTTAAATGTCACCACATATGGTAATATATTCCCGAGTAAAAAAAATTATATATAATCATATGTGGCATATATTACAATATATAATTAGACATGTGGTTATGTATATCCATATATAATTATATATGAGGTTTTTTCCGAAAAAATTTCCTTATATTATGCCATATATAATTTCATCTAATTAGATATCGGCCTTCATAATATTAGATATGGCATATATAATTATATATTACATAACATGGTTGATCTTATTGCATATATAGTTATATATAGAACTATATCTTAATATATATGGTGGCATTTTAGCAATATATAATTATATATGGTATCATTTAAGCAATATATAATTATATATGGTGACAGTTAAACTAGATATTATCATATATGGTGCCATTTAAACAATATATGGTCATATATGGTACCTCATAAACCAAATCTTTAATTCAGTTCCAGATATGATAATATATGGTACTATATATAGTGCGATATATATTTATATATGGTGTTATTTAAGCTATATATTATCATATATGGTGCCATTCAAACCATATATTATCATATATGGTACCATTTAAACCATATATTATCATATATGGTGCAATTTCAACAATATATGCCCATATATGGTACCTCATGAACAATACCCGAGTAAAAAAAATTATATATAATCATATGTGGCATATATTACAATATATAATTAGACATGTGGTTATGTATATCCATATATAATTATATATGAAGTTTTTTCCGAAAAATTTTCCTTATATTATGCCATACATAATTTCATCTAATTAGATATCGGCCTTCATAATATTAGATATGGCATATATAATTATATATTACAGAACATGGTTGATCTTATTGCATATATAGTTATATATAGAACTATATCTTAATATATATGGTGGAATTTTAGCAATATATAATTATATATAGTATCATTTAAACAATATATAATTATATATGGTGACAGTTAAACTAGATATTATCATATATGGTGCCATTTAAACAATATATGGTCATATATGGTACCTCATAAACAAAATCTTTAATTCAGTTCCAGATATGATAATATATGGTACTATATATAGTGCGATATATATTTATATATGGTGTTATTTAAGCTACCCGACTAAAAAAGATGTTATATAATCATATATCACCATATATAAACCCATATATATGTTCATATCTAATTTGATCCGAATATTGGAATATATAATTATATCAAGCGAGATAAGTATGTTATCTAACCTGATACAATTTGATCCGAAAAATGGGTCTATCTAATTGCATCAAATTATATATAAAAACATATAATTTTATGAAAATTTTCAAATAAAATTTTAGTAAATATTGTTGAGATCACTTATTTTCATTCATATTAAATACTAATTCCCGACAGAACAGTTTGGCTAAAAAAGTGGGACGATCGTATGTTGACGCAATACAGAAAAATTTTATTGATGGAAAGATGTATTCAATGAGGATTGAATGCGATTTAGGCCGTTTTTAGGACGCAGATTTTCCTTAAACTTAGAATAACGCAGCTTGTAACAGAAATCCTTCTCTTAAAATGTGGTTAATTTCATTTTATTTCAATAAAGACCAAAATTCAAAACGACAAAAAGTTGTTTAGACAAATTTTTTCCTAATAAACTTGGAAATAGCTGACAAAATAAATTTTCAGATTAACTCCACATTACAAAAATTTGGTCTCTCTTATAAAATGTGTGTCGTTCTTTATAAAATATAAAAATTAACTTTCACAATTATTTTTTTTTTACGGAAAAAATAACAGAACTTAAACCAACGACTAAATAATTAAAAAACTACCCAACTCTCCCTACCTCTGTTAAATCACTCTCTTCTTAATTTGTATCGAAAAATTCAGCCAT
Organism: Leucophora obtusa; assembly: GCA_949987735.1. NCBI lineage: Eukaryota > Metazoa > Arthropoda > Insecta > Diptera > Anthomyiidae > Leucophora > Leucophora obtusa. The sequence goes on from OX465298.1 coordinate 89,093,675, forward strand.
AAGAATTACACACGGCTGCAAAGGCTAACATTTTTCGATACAAACTGTTAATGTTCGAAAGAGGCGATGAAAACCGCCTGCTTAAACCGTATTTATTTCAACATAAGTTTGTCTAATTCTTCTTTTTAAATTTAAAAATAAAAATAGTTCTTTCGAACTTTAATTCCACAACGAAAAATTTTTTTTCCTTGTTTATTTCTTTAAAATAATTTTTTAATAAATAGTATTTTGTCAAATATTTGAAAAATAGATGTTAATTTCAATTATGTATACGTCAAAGTGCAAAATTCAAAACCAGATCCACAATTTCTAAGTTTTTTTCTTAATTTTTGTAGTACAATTAAACTTTGGATAATTAGATATCATTTCATATATAATTATATATAAAATTAATACAATTTTCTATTTACTTTGTTATATATTTTCATACAAGGTTGTTTATAGAAGCTTATACGCCATTATATATAATTATATATAAACTATATCGCAGATCTCTTAATATATGGCTGGAGACCAAATCCCATATGATTATATATAACGTCATATCAAACATATTTATAAAACCTAAGTGCTAATATAAATGTATATGGTTATACATATATGGTGCCATTCAAACCATATATTATCATATATGGTACCATTTAAACCATATATTATCATATATGGTGCAATTTCAACAATATATGCCCATATATGGTACCTCATGAACAATATTTTTAATACAGTTCCACATATGATAATATATGCTACGATATATATATTTATATATATTTATATATGGTGTTATTTAAGCAATATATTACCATATATGGTGCCATTTAAACCATATATTGTCATATATGGTGCCATTTCAACAATATATGCTCATATATAGTACCTGATGAACGACATTTTTAATACAGATGCAGATATGATAATATATGCTACCATATATAGTCCCATATATATTGATATATGGTGTCATTTAAACAATATTAATATATAGACATATATGGTATCATTTAAACAATATATTGTCATATATGGCACAATTTAAACAATATATGGTCAAATTTGGTACCACATCAACATTTTGAATACAATTCCATATATGGTTTAATTTGAATAATGTATGTTACTTCATTAACAATATTTATAATACAGTGTCATATATTGTAATATATGTATATCATTTAATATATATTGATGTATGGTAATGGTACAATAATTCCAATATCAGTTGAGATACAATTTGTGGGTCCATATCAACAATTTGTTCACGTACATTTAACATATATATATGTACATTTAAGTTATAATTTATAAACACTTTATAAAGTTAAATAGTTCCATAAACCTCGTCTAACTGTATAGAATGTTTATGAATATACGATTTAATATATAATAATTACAACTACAAATTGGTACCATTATCTAAAATTCAATTTAATGTTAACTTATAATAAAATAAAAATGTATTTCCTAAAAATAAAAATATAGTGTTAATTAATGTTAATATACAATGCTGGAAAACCGTTGGCGATGGTCGGTTATGCGTTGGCAGAACGTTGCATTAACTATCTTGGCAAAAAAATAGATTTCAAAAAACATTTTTCAAAAAATTCAGAAAACTTTTTTAATATTTGCTTTTAAAAACATGAAATTTAACCCAGTCCACCAGATTGTCAGCCAAGACCTCTACACTCTAATTTAACGAGACTTGTTATAGATGTGTGATAGCTACAAATTAAATGAATGATAAAAGCATTTCGAGCTAACTTATAAGCATCGAAAAAAGGTATTCCAGAAATTATTAAATGTATTTTAGAAAATTTTAATTGTATATCACAAAATATTATTTGCACTTCAGAAACTACAATATTACGCAAATTTAATTATTTATTTATTTAGTTGTGTCCAGAAATAATGAAATATATTTCAGAATTTCATAGCTAATAGAGAAAAATTTCTCAAATACATTTCATAATTTCGGAAATACGATTGATAATTTCTGAAATACAGTTTAATAATTTCTGAAATACAGTTGTGAATTTCGGAAATACAATTAATAATTTCTGAAACACAATTGATAAAACTGAACTTCAATTGACTAGTTCTGAAATACAATTCATAAATGTGAAAAATAATTGATGAGTTCTGAAACACAATTGATAAAACTGAAATTCAATTGATTATTTCTGAAATACAATTGATAAATCTTAAAACAATTAATACAATTGGAAATGGTGTAGAGCGTCAAAAAGATGTAAATAAAATTATTTTATTCAAAGATTTCAATTTAATAAAAAAATATATAATTTATAGAAAAAAAATTTTAATTTTATAAAAAAAATTCATTTTGTAAAAGAAATGCATATTAAACTCGTTACCTTCTGAGTTTAAACCTTATTTTAACAAAATATTGTAATTTTTATACAATCAGTGCTCTGCCAGTCTATTATTTTTTGAACAGTTGGCAATATATGTCTGGGATCTTATTTAATCCCAAATAAATGGAGATCTTACGTAGTACCCAAATATAATGCGGCATCTAATTTTATCTGTCATTTTTATGGATACTTTTAGATGTCAATCCCCAAATATATTGCTGTTTCTAATTCGATCTGCCATTTTAATACCGAAATAAATTGCTGGATCTAATTCGATCTGCCATTTTTCTGATAAATTTAGATCCAAGTTTATCCCCAAATATATTGCTGGATATAATTTGATATGCCATTTTTCGGTTAAATTTAGATCTAAGTTTATCCACATATATATTGCTGGATCTAATTCGATCTGGCTTTTTTCGGATAAATTTACATCCAAGTTTATCCCTAAATATATTGCTGGATCTAATTCGATCTGCGACTTTTTCGGATCAAATTAGATCTAAGTTTATCCACAAATATATAGCTGGATCTAATTCGATCTGCCATTTTTCGGATCAAATTAGGTCTTACTAAATCCCAAAATATATTGCTGGATCTAATTTGATCTGCCAATTTTCTGTTCAATTTATATCCAAGTTTATCCACAAATATGTTGCTGAATCTAATTCGATGTGCCATTTTTCGGATCAAATTAGATCTAAGTTTATCCCCAAATATATAGCTACATCTAATTCGATCTGCCACTTTTTCGGATCAAATTAGATATACGTTTATCCACAAATATATTGCGGGATCTAATTTGATCTGCCAAAATTGAGATCAAATTAGATCTAAGTTTATCCCCAAATATATAGCTGGATCTAATTGGATCCGCCATTTTTCGGATCAAATTAGATCTAAAAATATCCGCAAATATATAGCTGGATCCGCCAATTTTCGGATCAAAATAGATCTAGGTTTATCCCCAAAGATATCACTGGACCTCCCAATTTTGAGATATAACTTGATCTTAGTTTATCCCCATATATACAATGGGATCTAATACGATATGATTGGATACACCCAATTTTGAGATCTAATTGGATCAGCTAGATATTACAGATCTTAAACAATATCAAATTGGATATAATTAGATATTGCGCGAGATCAATTTTTTTTACTCGGGTATTTTTAATACAGTTCCACATATGATAATATATGCTACCATATATAGTGCCATATATATTTATATATGGTGTTATTTAAGCAATATATTACCATATATGGTGCCATTTAAACCATATATTGTCATATATGGTGCCATTTCAACAATATATGCTCATATATGGTACCTGATGAACGACATTTTTAATACAGATGCAGATATGATAATATATGCTACCATATATAGTCCCATATATATTGATATATGGTGTCATTTAAACAATATTAATATATAGACATATATGGTATCATTTAAACAATATATTGTCATATATGGCACAATTTAAACAATATATGGTCAAATTTGGTACCACAACAACATTTTGAATACAATTCTATATATGGTTTAATTTGAATAATGTAAAACTGTATGGCGCTATAAAAAATATTATCAGATATGTTACTTCATTAACAATATTTATAATACAGTGTCATATATTGTAATATATGTATATCATTCAATATATATTGATGTATGGTAATGGTACAATAATTCCAATATCAGTTGAGATACAATTTGTGGGTCCATATCAACAATTTGTTCACGTACATTTAACATATATATTTGTACATTTAAGTTATAATTTATAAACACTTTATAAAGTTAAATAGTTCCATAAACCTCGTCTAACTGTATAGAATGTTTATGAATATACGATTTAATATATAATAATTACAACTACAAATTGGTGCCATTATCTAAAATTTAATTTAATGTTAACTTATAATAAAATAAAAATGTATTTCCTAAAAATAAAAATATAGTGTTAATTAATGTTAATATACAATAGGTTTAAGTTTAACATCCCATACAGAAAAATATAATCGGCACAATGCTGGCAAACCGTTGGCGATGGTCGGTTATGCGTTGGCAGAACGTTGCATTAACTATCTTGGCAAAAAAATAGATTTCAAAAAACATTTTTTAAAAAATTTAGAAAACTTTTTTTAATATTTGCTTTTAAAAACATGAAATTTAACCCAGTCCATCAGATTGGCAGCCAAGACCTCTACACTCTAATCTAACGAGACTTGTTATAGATGTGTGATAGCTACAAATTAAATGAATGATAAAAGCATTTCGAGCTAACTTATAAGCATCGAAAAAAGGTATTCCAGAAATTATTAGATGTATTTTAGAAAATTTTAATTGTATATCACAAATTATTATTTGCACTTCAGAAACTATAATATTACTCAAATTTAATTATTTATTTATTTAGTTGTGTCCAGAAATAATGAAATCTATTTCAGAATTTCATAGCTAATAGAGAAAAATTTCTCAAATACATTTCATAATTTCGGAAATACGATTGATAATTTCTGAAATACAGTTTGATAATTTCTGAAATACAGTTGTGAATTTCGGAAATACAATTAATAATTTCTGAAACACAATTGATAAAACTGAACTTCAATTGACTAGTTCTGAAATACAATTCATAAATGTGAAAAATAATTGATGAGTTCTGAAACACAATTGATAAAACTGAAATTCAATTGATTATTTCTGAAATACAATTGATAAATCTTAAAACAATTAATACAATTGGAAATGGTGTAGAGCGTCAAAAAGATGTAAATAAAATTATTTTATTCAAAGATTTCAATTTAATAAAAAAATAAATAGTATATAATTTTATAAAAAAATTTATAGAAAAAAAATTTTAATTTTATAAAAAGAAATTCATTTTGTAAAAGAAATGCATATTGAACTCGTTACCTTCTGAGTTTAAACCTTATTTTAACAAAATATTGTAATTTTTATACAATCAGTGCTCTGCCAGTCTATTATTTTTTGAACAGTTGGCAATATATGTCTGGGATCTTATTTAATCCCAAATAAATGGAGATCTTACGTAGTACCCAAATATAATGCGGAATCTAATTTTATCTGTCATTTTTATGGATACTTTTAGATGTCAATCCCCAAATATATTGCTGTTTCTAATTCGATCTGCCATTTTAATACCGAAATAAATTGCTGGATCTAATTCGATCTGCCATTTTTCTGATAAATTTAGATCCAAGTTTATCCCCAAATATATTGTTGGATCTAATTTGATCTGCCATTTTTCAGATCAATATATTGCTGGATCTAATTCGATGTGCCATTTTTCGGATCAAATTAGATCTAAGTTTATCCCCAAATATATAGCTACATCTAATTCGATCTGCCACTTTTTCGGATCAAATTAGATATACGTTTATCCACAAATATATTGCGGGATCTAATTTGATCTGCCAAAATTGAGATCAAATTAGATCTAAGTTTATCCCCAAATATATAGCTGGATCTAATTGGATCCGCCATTTTTCGGATCAAATTAGATCTAAAAATATCCGCAAATATATAGCTGGATCCGCCAATTTTCGGATCAAAATAGATCTAGGTTTATCCCCAAAGATATCATTGGACCTCCCAATTTTGAGATATAACTTGATCTTAGTTTATCCCCATATATACAATGGGATCTAATACGATATGATTGGATACACCCAATTTTGAGATCTAATTGGATCAGCTAGATATTACAGCAGATCTTAAACAATATCAAATTGGATATAATTAGATATTGCGCGAGATCAATTTTTTTTACTCGGGTTGTTTAAATGATACCATATATCAATATATATTGCACCATATATAGTAGCATATATTATTATATCTGAAACTGTATTAAAAATGTTGTTCATGAGGTCCCATATATGAGCATATATTGTTGAAATGGCACCATATATGATAATATATGGTTTAAATGGCACCATATATAGTAATATATTACTTAAATAACACCATGTATAAATATATATGGCACTATATATAGTATCATATATAATCATATCTGGAACTGTATTAAAAATTTTGATCATGAGGTACCATATATGGCCATATATTGTTTAAATGCCACCATATATAATAATATATGGTTTAATTGGTACCATATATGATAATATATGGGTTGAATGGCACCATATATGATAATATATGGTTTGAATGTCACCGTATATGATAATATATTGCTTAAATAGCACCATATATAAATATATATCGCACTATATATAGTACCATATATTATCATATCTGGAACTGAATTAAAGATTTTGTTAATGAGGTACCATATATGACCATATATTGTTTAAATGGCACCATATATGATAATATCTAGTTTAACTGTCACCATATATAATTATATATTTTTTAAATGATACCATGTATAATTATATATTGCTAAAATGCCACCATATATATTAAGATATAGTTCTATATATAACTATATATGCAATAAGATCAACCATGTCATGTAATATATAAATATATATGCTATATCTAATATTATGAAGGCCGATATCTAATTATATGAAATAATATATGGCATAATATAAAGAAAAATTTTGTGAAAAAACGTCATATATAATTATATATGGATATACATAACGACATGTATAATTATATATTGTAATATATGCCATATATGATTATATATAATTTTTTTTACTCGGGATCCTAAAATGCCGCCATATATATTAATATATAGCTCCATATACAACTATATATGCAATAAGATCAGCCATGCTATGTAATATATAATCAGATATACCATATCTAATATTATAAAGGCCGATATCTAATTAGATGAAATTATATATGGCATAATATAAGGAACAATTTTGGAAAAAGACGTCATATATAATTATATACATAACGGCATGTCTAATTATATATTGTAATATATGCCACATATGATTATATATAATTTTTTTTACTCGGGTATATATAATATGGAGTTTTATATGGTAATATATAACTTAGAGTGATCCATGTACCATTTGATCCGAAAAATGGCCCGATAAAATTGTATCAGTTGTTTATCAGTTTTTATCTAATTGTATCAGTTTAGATCTGACCTAATTAAATTATGTGTTAATCAGATGAAATTTTATCTGATTTTTGACCTGATACAATTTTATTGGTTTATATGTAATGGTGTCAGGTTTGATCGTAATTGGTTCAATTTTATATAAATATCTAAACTGATACAATTAGATAATAATTGATAAAAATATATCGGGCCATTCTTCGGATGAAACTGTGTATTTATACACCCGAGTAAAAAAAATTATATATAATCATATGTGGCATATATTACAATATATAAATAGACATGTCGTTATGTATATCCATATATAATTATATATGACGTGTTTACGCCGGCCGTTTTCGTGTTTAAGTTTTATTTTTGCCTGGCGGTTAAATGCCGCCGCCACGGCAGTTGTGATCGTGCACTGAGGGTGTGGGTACTGGGTATTCGCATGTAAAACCTGGTACTCCACATCTTCAGGGCACTATCCTTTTTATTATTATTGTATTTCGTGATCTTTCGTGATAAACAGGCAACAAGTCGTAAAAAGTGATCAGCAAAAACAGCAGCAGCAAAAAGAAAAAAGTAAAAACTTAAAAATTAGAAACCTTAAAGTGAAACTAAACTGAAAGTTAAAATTAAAGTTGAAAGTAAAAAAAAAAGATTAAAACTTATAAATGAAAAGAGAAACTAAACGTGAAGAATAAAATAAAGGGAAGAAAAGGATAAAAAGAAGAACCTAAATAAAAGAAAACCTCTGTAAATTATAAAAAATTGTAAATTATAATAGAAGTTTAAGAAAAGAGAAAAAGAAAACAAAGGAAAATATAAAAATAAAAACCCAATTAACTAAATAAAAAATAAATGATAGTGTTTTTAATGAAAGGGTGAAAAAGAAGAGAAAAAGGCCACCCATCAATTTTTTTTACAAATTCCTACAGATTTTTTGGAAATTTATTCTTGGATTTGTGGTGTTATTTGTGCTTGGAATTTATTTTGCATCAAGTTTGCTGGGTTTTCAGCAATTTTACCAAGTATTTTAAAAATTTCAATTGCACAATAAATTTTTACTACGTCTTTCAACATTTTATCAAGTTTTTGTGGGTTTCAAATACAACTTCGCTTGCTGATTAATACTTTCACCATTTTACCAAGTTTTTTCCTGTTTTTTATACAACTTCGCTTGCTGATGAAAACTTTCACCATTTTACCAAGTTTTTGTGGTTTTTAAATACAACTTCGCTTGCTGATGAAAACTTTCATACCAAGTTTTTATGGTTTTTAAATACAAATTCGCTTGCTGATTAAAACTTTCACCATTTTACCAAGTTTTTCGTCTCTTAAACAAAAACTTCGTTCGCTTGATAAAACTTTCATCATTTAACCAAGTTTGTTGCTCTTGTACTGAAGATTGGTTTTTTAACGAAACTTGCGCATCTTTACCAAGTTTTGAATTTTGAGCGACTTTATCAATTTTTTTTCGCAATTTCATTACAATTTAAATAAAAGGCCAACAAAATGTCGAATGTAGACAAATTTAATGAAGCAGCTGATGAAATGGTCAGATTTGAGTCTCGGCTCAAGGATGAAGATTTTTCCTCATACACATTAGAGGCCCTAGAGTTTGAAAAGACAGAGATAACTAAATTGTGGACAAAATTTAAAGGTTTATATGACAGTTGTTCAAGTGAACCACTGGAAAAGAAAAAGGAAATGGTGGCGGTTCACACTAAATATAATTTATTCTATAAACAACAACATTAAATGTATAAATTATATAGCAAAAGCAAAACGAAAGCTAAATAGGGAAGAATCTTCAGAGTCGAACACAGTGGTTCCCAAACAGGGGTATTCACTACCAGTACAAGCATGTGAAGTTGAGGTTTTCGATGGTACTTATTCACAATGGCCCACCTTTAGGGATTTGTTTACTGTGATTTATATTAACAATGAACGTTTGGATCCAGTTGCAAAATTGTGCTGCCTTTTTCAAAAGACAACTGGTGATGCCCATGCAGTAAATGCAAACATAAGCATTACTGCGGAAAATTTTGAAGTTGCCTGGGAAAATTTTAGAACCCAGTATGAAAATAGGCGTGTATTATTTAACGAACAGATGACAGCGTTATATGCGTTGGCGCCATGCCAGGGCGAGTCCGCGACTGAAATTAAAGGGCTCCAAAGAGGAGTGAACAATATTATGTCGATTTTAAAATTATACAAAATTGATGTTGAAGCGTGGGAACCACTGTTTGTATTTCATTGCACAATTAGGCTCCCGGTGTTGTCTTTAAATCTTTGGGAACAATCCGTGAAAAATAAAAAGGAAATTCCTAAATGGAGTGAATTTAATGAATTTTTGACCGACAGATATTAAGCTCTTGAAAGTGTTGGTAAAATGCGTGCCAGTAGTTCCCAAACTTTTGGTCAAATAAATAATACAAGTGCCAATAAACCCAAACAATTTAAAACACATCACACTGAAGTTGATATTGCTCAATGCAAGTTATGTAGAGAAAATCATCCGATAAGCAAATGCCGAAAATTTTTAAATATGGATAATAAAAATCGTGCTGGAACATTGAGGAAATTTAATTATTGTTTTATTTGTTTGAAAACTGGTCATATGTTTGCTGATTGTCCGAATTCTACTGGTTGCTCAAAATGCAGTAGAAAACACCACACTCTTTTACACAAAGAATTCATAAAAAAGGGAGGCCAACGAAACCAATCGAATAATGTGTCTCAGTGAAATAATGTGGCTCGTGATAACATTCCGTCGACTTTTGATCAATCTAGAATACAGTCTATTTCGAATACAAGTCCGTCTAATGTTGTTCAAAGTCATTACCACTCTGTGGCCAAAAAAGTTATGCTTGGTACTGCGTGGGTTAATATTGTTTATAAAGGTGCTAGTTGTAAAGTAAGAGCCGTAATTGACCCATGTTCTGAAGAAAGTTTTATATCACGTAAAATTCAAAAATTGTTAAAACTGCCAACCGTGCCTGTGTCAGCTGATGTAACAGGTCTGGGCTGTGAAGTTGTCAGTAAAGTTGAAAAAATGACAACTCTTTCTATGTTTAAACCCAAATCTTTCTATTGAAATTGATGCGTTAGTGGTACCTCAAGTATCTATAGATACCCCAACGCAAAGTTTTAATCCTACTGCAATGATGAATCTACCAAATTTTAAATTTGCTGATCCGAAGTTTTACGAAAGCAGTCCCATTGAGATACTTTTAGGCGGTGAATCATATCCAGCGATTTTGTATAAGGGAGTTCAGCATTGTATTTTTAATTCATTAGTTGCTCAGGAGACAATATTTGGCTGGATTGTAACTGGCCCTAGGAAACCGCTGCGTCCAGTTAGATCTTTTTTCACTATAATCTCGGAAGGAGATAAGTTATGTGAGGAGATTTTTTGGTCCACTACTTTGAGAAATAAAGAAGGGAGATACGTAGTTGATTTACCTTTCAAAGCTGATTTTTCATCTCTTGGCCCGAATAGACACATAGCTCAAAGTCAGTTTCTTAGAAACGAAAAATCTGAAAGTAAGGCTCTGTATGATGAGGTTGTAAAAGAATATTTAACTTTGGCACATATGGAAAAAATTGAAAATCCTGTAGCTGGCCCGAGTTATTATTTGCCACATCATGGCGTTTTTAAGCCTGAAAGTACCACAACAAAATTGAGAGTGGTCTTTAATGCTTCAAGCATTACATCCAGTGGAACAAGTCTGAATGACATTTTGCACGTTGGCCCCGTGCTTCAAAAAGATTTAGTTTTTTTGATTTATGTACCGGCAAATATTAATTAACCCTGAACACGCTCGTTTTCAACAAATTATTTTCCGTGGATCTTCTGATGAAGAAGTGCAGGATTACCAGTTGAAAACTGTTACATTTGGCGTTAATTGCGCTCCTTATTTGGCTCTCAGAACGTTGTTGCAGCTGGCTGATGATGAGGAACGTAATTTTCCATGTAGTGCTAAAATTCTACGAGAGTGCATGTATGTAGATGACGCTTTAGTAGGTGCGCACAGTTTAGAAGCTGATTGAAATATTGAAATCAGTTGGATTTGATTTAAGAAAATGGACTTCAAATTCAAAAGAAATTTTAGATGGGTTGCCCGCAGATCATTTGTTAACTGAAAATTTCTTATGTTTTGATGAAGAAAGTAACGCAAAAACTCTGGGAGTTCGCTGGAATGCGTCGGCTGATTACTTTTATTTTACAACGCAAAAAATTCCGCTTAAATCTTTTTATACTAAGAGGGAAGTTCTTTCTACAATAGCAAGGCTTTTTGATCCCGCTGGTTGGTAAGCTCCAGTAATTATCACCGCAAAAGTTCTGATGCAACAAATGTGGCTCGATAAAATTGACTGGGACGAGAGAATTAAGCCAGCGGCTTTACAAAATTGGCAGTCTTTTGTTTCTCAATACGATATTGATACAATTACAATTCCACGTTGGATTCAATATTCTCCAAATGCTCATATTGAATTTCATGGCTTTTGTGACGCATCGGAATTGGCGTATGCTGCTGCTTTATACGCAAGGGTTCAAATTGGTGAAAAATTTTTTTCAAATCTGTTGACTTCAAAATCAAAAGTCGCCCGAATTAAAAAACCGTCGATCCCTCGCTTAGAATTGTTTGGTGCTGTACTTTTAGCAAAACTGGTTGACAGTATTATGCCCCAATTCAATTTGAAAGAATCTTCGCTCTATTTTTGGTCTGATTCAACGATTGTTTTAGCATGGCTGAAAAAACCTCCATGTAGTTGGAAAACCTTTGTGGCTAACAGAGTTGCCACAATTTTGGAAAAAGTTGGTAATAAAAAATGGGCCCATGTAATTTCTCAGGATAATCCCGCCGATCTAGCAACCCGGGGGCTGATCCCATCGGAGTTAAAATCTTGCAAGCTGTGGTGGCATGGTCCTGAGTGGCTCAAATTACAAAAATCTGCGTGGCCGGCGTTGCCCTGTGATTATGAAACGACAGAGGAAATGAAAAGTATCCAGGTTCATGTTGCTAGATCGTCTGAAAATGAAGATATTTTGGATGGCTTTTCCAGTTTGCCCAAAGCTATTCACGTAATTGCATACATTTTTCGCTTTTTTAATAATGCTTGTTTAAAAACTCGCAAAACTATTCATTCTGTAAGGCTCTCTGCTGAGGAGTTAAGATTTGTAAGGAATCGTCTTTTTTCGTTGTCCCAGCAGATATATTTTTCTAAGGATTATAATTGTTTTTCTGAAAATAGGAAAATTGAGTCTAGCAGCCCTTTGTTGACGCTTACGCCCTTTTTAGATGAAAATAAAATTATTCGTGCCAATGGTCGCCTTACTTCAGCATCCACTCTCTCGTACTCTGAAAAATATATCATTTTGGCCTATCGCAGCAGATTAGCTCACCTGTACGTCGATTTTGCCCACAAAATGACTCATGATGGCGGCTTACGGTTAGTCCATAGTGTGATTCGACACGAGTGCTGGATTATTAAAGTCAAAAATCTGATTAAAACCTGCGTAAATAACTGCAAGGAATGCATTCTATACAAAAAAGCGCGTCAAGGACAAATCATGGCTGCTTTGCCTGACGAAAGAACAACTTTGAGTCGCCCATTTTCTAACACGGGCGTCGATTTCGCTGGCCCCTTCGAAATAAAAAGTATCACCGGTCGTTACTCCAGAATAAGTAAAGGTTACGTGTGTCTCTTTGTTTGCTTCGCTACAAAGGCGATCCACCTCGAAGCAGTTAGCGATTTAGCAACTCCAGCATTTTTAGCGGCTATCGCTCGTTTTGTAGCCCGTCGCGGTTGCCCGAATTGTGTTTACTACGACAACGGCAAAAATTTTATTGGCGCAGCAAAAGAGATTGACTCAAACTTCGAAAAATGTGTAAAAGAGCTTCGCGATCGCGCTGTTTTAAAATATGAAGCTCAGCGTTTACTGTGGCACTTTATTCCCGCTGCAGCTCCATACATGGGTGGACTATGGGAAGCAGGAGTGAAAAGTTTTAAAACGCATTTTAAAAAAATGGCTGGTCAATTGAAATATACATTTGAGGAGTTTTCTACCCTGCTAGCAACGATAGAATCGTGCCTTAACTCTCGTCCACTTGGCCATTTGTCTGAAAACATCGAAGATTTGTCTGCGCTTACTCCTGGTCATTTTTTAATTGCTTCGGCGATGCTTACTCCGGCTGAACCCGAAGAACTCACATCCGCAGTTAGTCTTCTCAATTGTTGGCGAAAGATAAAGGCAATGCAACATGAAATATGTCGGCGCTGGAAGGACGAGTATCTGAAAGAATTGCATAAGCGCAGCAAATGGAAAACACCCCAAATGGATCTGCAAGAAAACGACCTTGTGGTGCTTCGAAATGAACCACTTTGCCCCACTGATTGGCGTTTAGGTCCTATAGTTAAAGTTTATCCCGGCTCAGATGACCGAGTGCGAGTTGTCGATATTAAAACTCATAATGGAGTTGTCAAACGGCCAATTCATAAATTGGTTTTATTGCCACGTTCTCCTGAAAATTAAGTTCCCTTGCTCCATGTTTTTCCTTGCACCTTTTTCCGTTATAATTTAACGTTTATATTTACTTGCAGCACAATATGAGCGATATGAGATGGTTCAACACGAATTATGGTTGCCCCATATGCACTCGATTGCACGAAATGGCCTTTCTGTTAGTTGCTCGGCCCAGTCGCATTTGCTTCGAGATTGCTGCAAACGTTGTCGTCAGAAGCATAACACGTTGCCTCAACCAGTTGCCCAAGGAGCTTGAACCGGCCGCCGAGGGAAAACCCTGATAAACTTATATACAAAACACGAATTTTTGGCGATGCTGATTTTGGTGAAGGTGTGGATGAAACCGATCCGGACTACCTTGATTATTAGTGCGAGATAGAAGGTGCGGGGCGCAAATTAAAATCCCAAAATGTATATATTTAATTTTTTGTACAGTATCAGTTTCTTAATACTGAATTTGAATTGTATAATATCCGTTTCTTTTTTTTTTTGCTCATAGAGTACATATTTTTGAATTAACGTCTTTTATTGATTATAATAATTCTTTTTTTTTGCTCATCGAGCACGTATTAATTTAAAAATCATTGCCTTTTATGAATTTTGTATTTTCTTAAACCTATTTCAAAGTCTTATTAAATTTTAATGATCTGCTTTATAATTTGAATTTAATATGTATTTTGTATTTGTAATACTTTTTTCTTCTCTTTTTCCTTTCTTTTTCTCCACCTTTGCTGTCGCTGCAGGTTTGTTGCACTGTTAGTGCAAGGGCGGCGGTATGTTTACGCCGGCCGTTTTCGTGTTTCAGTTTTATTTTTGCCTGGCGGTTAAATGCCGCCGCCACATCAGTTGTGATCGTGCACTGAGGGTGTGGGTACTGGGTATTCGCATGAAAAACCCGGTACTCCACATCTTCAGGGCACTATCCTTTTTATTATTATTGTCTTTCGTGATCTTTCGTGACAAACAGGCAACAAGTCGTAAAAAGTGATCAGCAAAAACAGCATCAGCAAAAAGAAGAAAGGAAAAACTTAAAAATTAGAAACCTTAAAGTGAAACTAAACAGAAAGTTAAAATTAAAGTTGAAAGTAAAAAAAAAAATAGATTAAAACTTATAAATGAAAATAGAAACTAAACGTGAAGAATAAAATAAAGGGAAGAAAAGGATAAAAATAAAAACCTGAATAAAAGAAAACCCCTGTAAATTATAAAAAATTGTAAATTATAATAGAAGTTTAAGAAAAGAGAAAAAGAAAACAAAGGAAAATATAAAAATAAAAACCCAATTAACTATAAACCAAAAATAAAAAGAAAGTGTTATTCATAAAAAGGTGAAGAGGAATAAAAAGGTATTTTTTTATTAAACCTAAAGGCTGCCCAGTTGGACAACGCCACCAACAACCACAACGTAACCCCAGAGATACGGCCGCCCCCACGTACTGACCCCAACATGACGTCTTTTTCCAAAATTTTTCCTTATATTATGCCATATATAATTTCATTTAATTAGATATCGGCCTTTATAATATTAGATATAGTATATATTAGGGCGGGTCGATTTAATAATCGCCCATGGCTCAGTGAAAATCGTATTCTAGGGATCAAAATAAGAAACTTTGCCGAAGGAACCATACCTCTAAAACGAATTCTACTACCCGCCAACTGTTGACTTTTGTCCCGTAGGGTCAAGTTTTGAAAAATCCCACTTTGACCCAATCGAGTCCAAATGTATGACCGACCCCCACTAACTTTGGAGGGCCGATCCAAACATTTGGACTCGATTGGGGCACTCTAAATGGGTCAAAGTGTGATTTTTCAAAACTTGACCCTACGGGACAAAAGTCAACAGTTGGGGGGTAGTAGAATTTAGAGGTATGGTTCCTTCAACAAAGTTTCTTATTTTGATCCCTAGAATACGATTTTCCCTGAGCCATGGGCGATTTTTTTGCCTCCCCACAAATCGACCCGGCCTAGTATATATGATTATATATTATATAGCATAGCTGATCTTATTGCATATATAGTTGTATATAGAGCTATATCTTAATATATAGGGCGGCATTTTAGGAATATATAATTATATATGGTATCATTTAAACAATATATAACTATATATTGTGCCATTTAAACTATATATTATTATCAGGACAAGGACTTTCATGCAAATGCATGTTTGTAGTCAGTGGCCCAAAAATGATTTTGACCAAGTACTTTTCCGAATCAAAGAATTTGCAAAAAAATGGCATCGATTTGTTGTTGCATATTTTTGCATATTTTGTTATAAATCCATATTTTGCTTTTAAGTGCATATTTTATTATTTTTATTGCATATTTTTGCATATATTGCACATTATTGCATATTTTTTAATATTTTTAAATATGACAGTACACTAGAAAGAGAAACACATAGTATACAATACGTTGTCATCCATTAATACATTTTTTATAGATGTAATTTTAAATTAACGTTTTCGGGAAACTTGTTATTTTAAGGAAACTTGTCCCCGAGCATTAATTTCTGCCATTTTTTTCTCTGAGTTACGAAAGTGAGTACGATTTTATAGTACACATATTTAAGTTCTATTTTATAATAACGTTTTTTTTCAGGTAAAATGACACACAAAAATATATTTAACTATGTGTATTTGAAGACATATTCAGTGTGTTCGTTTACTCGAATTTCTTACTACTTTTACTACAATTGCAGTTTTTTTTTTACTTTTTGTATTGAATTTTTCCAGCTGTAGTAAATATAGTAACTTGTAGTAAGTAAACGAACAAGCTTATTGTAACCGATACCTGAATTTTTACGTTTATGTTAGTTTTTAATAAATATAATTAAAAAAACATTTATTTTTAATCGTATATTTTTTGGCTTTTAGTGCACATTTCGTTATAAATGCATATTTAAGTGCATATTTTCCATTTTGTAGTGCATATTTTAAGCGCATTATTATTATCACATATGGTGGCATTTAAACAATATATGGTCATATATGGTACCTCATGAACAAAATCTTTAATATAGTTGCAGATATGATAATATATGATTCTATATAGAGTGCCATATATTTTTATATATGGTGTTATTTAAGTAATATATTACTATATATGGTCCCATTTAAACCATATATTATCATATATGGTGCCATTTCAACAATATATGCTCATATATGCTCATGAACAACATTTTTAATACAGTTCCAGATATAATAATATATGCTACTATATATAGTGCAATATATATTGATATATGGTATCATATATGGTGACATTTAAGCCATACATTATGATATATGGTGCCATTTCAACAATATAAAAAAAGTACCTTTCTCCAAAAAAGTACCTTTTCCCGAAAAAAGTACCTTTTTCCAAAAAAAGTACCTTTTTCCAAAAAAAGTACCTTTTCCCAAAAAAAGTACCTTTTTCCAAAAAAAATTCCTTTTTCCAAAAAAGTACCTTTTTCCAAAAAAAAGTACCTTTTTTAAAAAAAGTACCTTTTTCCAAAAAATATACCTTTTTCTAAAAAAATGTACCTTTTCCAAAAAAAAAGTACCTTTTCCAAAAAAAGTACCTTTTTCCAAAAAAAAGTACCTTTTTCCAAAAAAATTACATTTTCCAAAAAAAGTACCTTTTTCCAAAAAAGTACCTTTTTCCAAAAAAAGTACCTTTTTCAAAAAAAAGTACCTGTTCCAAAAAAAAGTACCTTTTCCCAAAAAAAGTACCTTTTTCTAAAAAAATGTTCCCTTTCCCAAAAAACATACATTTTTTCAAAAAAATACCTTTTTCAAAAAAAGTACCTTTTCCAAAAAAAAGTACCTTTTCCCAAAAAAAGTACCTTTTTCTAAAAAAATGTTCCTTTTCCAAAAGAAGTACCTTTTTCCAAAAAAAGTACCTTTTTCCAAAAAAAAATCCTTTTTCCAAAAAAGTACCTTTTTCCGAAAAAAAGTACATTTTTCCAAAAAAAAGTACCTTTTCCAAAAAATGTACCTTTTTCTAAAAAAATGAGCCTTTTCCAAAAAAAAGTACCTTTTCCAAAAAAAGTACCTTTTCCCCAAAAACATACATTTTTCCAAAAAAAAAACCTTTTTCAAAAAAAAGTACACCCAAACAAAAACATAGTTGCTGATCACTATATTTTCGACTATGTCATAGGTGAAATAACCCTCACTATGATGTAGTTGATATGATGTAGTGAAAGGTAACTATGTTTTCTGATATCATCAAATTAACTATAGAGAAAGTTGTTGGCAATGATTTTGTAGTTGAAATTAAAGAAAATTTAAAAATAGTATAAATTAACGACGCCTAATTGGAAAAATGTTAACCTTACTTGAAACTAACTGAAAAAATAAATAACACATCCGTTGTAACAACTTTATTAACATGTATACATGGAGAATTTTAATGCTTTATTATGGTTTCATTTGCAGTCTCTCCGAAACCAATAATTTTAATTTTCCAAGTCTGCACTTTATGCATCTTGGAAATTTTTCTTGATTTATATGCCAATTCGTTATCTGCAATAAATAGTTTTAAAATATTGAAATGATTATAATACTCTAATAATATTTACTCACAAAAATTTGTTTGATGCCATTTATAAATTTCAATTTAATTAAAATGTTTTTAAAATTTCCTTGACAATGAAAAATTATTTGAAATTTATTTTCACAGAGTAACTCAAAAAAGGTTTCTTTTGAATTTGTCCATAGTTGTTATTGATTATAATAGTGAATTCAATTAAAATTGAAAATGACTACGGATTTTATTCACTATGCCACTATGTAATTTTATGAGTGTACCTTTTCCAAGAAAAAGTACCTTTTCCCAAAAAAAGTACCTTTTTCTAAAAAAATTTTCCTTTTCCCAAAAAACATACATTTTTTCAAAAAAATACCTTTTTCAAAAAAAAGTACCTTTTCCCAAAAAAAAGTACCTTTTTCTAAAAAAATTTTCCTTTTCCAAAATAAGTACCTTTTTCCAAAAAACATACATTTTTCCAAAAAAAACACCTTATTAAAAAAAAATACCTTTTCAAAAAAAAGTACAAATAAAGTACTTTGTAAAAACAAAGTATCTTTTTCCAAAAAATTTCGTTTTTCCAAAAAGTACCATTTAAAATAATATATAATTTCAAAAAAACTACTTTTTTCTCTCCCTCACGGATATCTCCACTAAAACAAGGTTTCTTGATATTCGGCATAGACGTGCGCTAAGACGGGATTTTTGGAAATTCCTACCGGAACGGGCAAAAAGGGGAAAAGTCTCCACATAAACAGTCTCACAAATTGGAAAAGTGCCTGCCCAAACCACTGGAGGTAAGAAGTTGAAATTTGGTATAAAGGTTCCTCCACTGTAGTAGACATCGACTAAGTTTGTATTTTTGGAATTCCCTACAGGATATCCCAAAAGGAAACTCGGTATGTGAGTTCCTCCTTCTGTGTAGGCGTCCGCTTAGACGGAATTTTTGAAATTCCTATCGGGAGGGGAAATAAGGTAAAAGTCTCCTCCTGACGGCTTGCCCAATCCCTTTTGGCCAACCTAAAATTTTAAATATGTATTCCTTGGAGTAGGACTAACTCACCGGCAACGTAATTTTTCTATTTTGGAACAGCAACATAGTAAAAATGGTGGTTGAAAGGGAAAAATGTCCCCAATAACGGCCTGCCCAAACCGCTTAGGCAATGCAGTTGAAATTTGGTATGAATGTTCCTCATCCATCGCAGATAGCCGCGAAGATGGAATTTTTGTAAATTCCTAAAGGGAGGGGCAAAAAAAAGAAAAGCCTCATCTTGGGGGCCGGTAAAAACCCCTTCGTCTAGAAACCTGAAGATTAAAATGTGGGTCCCTAGAGTAAGGGCTAACTTATTAGAAAGATACTTTTTTGAATTTTGGACAGGGTCGTTATAAAATGGGTGCTCAAAAAGGGAAAGTTGCCCCTTAACGACCTGTCCAAACTGAATTTGTGAATTTACTTGAATTGCCAGGTCTACCTTTACATAAACTGGAATTAAAAAAAAAACTTTAAGACACGCTAACAACGTAGCGGGTTTGCCCGATATTTTTAATATTATAAAATGCTTTCCAACCCTGCTTTACGTTATTTATTTTCATTCAAAACACAAATGAACAAAACTACTTACGGGTCTATCTACCTAAGTTCGCACTTTACCAAATTATCTTAACATACACACGTATATTGCAATTTATTATGGATTCATTACTAACAATCCACTTTCATGAGAAAAAGTGATCAAATATTTATTTATTTTAAACCCATTGTTGTGCAGAATTATTTATTTGTGGTGGCTGGGTGAAGGCTTTAAATAAAAAAACGAATTTAATAAAAATTGTGGGGGGCGCAGCCCCCGGGGGGAGGGCGCAGCCCCCCCTTAACTTTAAGGCACGCTAACAACGTAGCGGGCTGCGCCCGCTAGTATATCATATATGGTGCCATTTAAACAATATATGGCCATATATGGTAACTCATCAGCAACTACAATATTAACGGTATTTCAGAAGCTATTAAGTGTATTTCAGAAATTTTAAATGTATTTCAGAAATTTATCAAATGTATTACAGAAATTATTAATTGTATTTCAGTAATAATCAAATCTATTTCAAAACTTGTTGATTGTATTTCATAATTAATAGAGAAAAATTTCTGAAATATATTTCATAATTTCTGAAATACAATTGATAATTTCTGAAATACAGTTTGATAATTTCTGAAACATAGTTGTGAATTTCGGAAATACAATCAATAATTTCTGAAATACAATTGATAAAACTGAAATTCAATTGACTAGTTCTGAAATACAATTCATAAATCTGAAAAATAAATGATAAGTTATGAAATACAATTGATAAAACTGAAATTCAATTGATTATTTCTGAAATACAATTGATAAATCTTAAAAACAATTGATACAATTGGAAATGGTGTAGAGCGTTAAAAAGATGTAAATAAAATTATTTTTTTAAAAAAATTCAATTCCCGAGTAAAACGGGTTACACATTATTTTATATTATTTAATACAATTATGTCTCGTTATATATTGCTTTGTATGGCACTATATATAATAAGACATAATTTTCGTCTTTCGGTCAAATTTTATATTACCCAATATCTAAATATATCTTTTTACATATGTTGTCCAATTTAATCAGATCTCGCCCATGGAATTTAAATTGTAAGACCAAATATCAGAGACTATTAATTATAGAGATAGGAAATCAAAACTTACACTACACTCAAAAAAATAAGTTAGTAGAAAAATTAGTAAAACATCTTGTATATCAAGTGTACTAGTTTTCAGCAATTTTTTTGCTGAAATTCCGTTTTCAGCAAAAATTTTAGAAATATTTTTTTAGCACTAAACTAATTTTGAACTAATGTTTTACTAATTTATTTGCTACAAAAATTGTGCTGATAATCGCATTCATAGCGTGGACGACAACCAGATAGACGAGATGTAGATGTCGCAGCTTGTCTGGAAACGGAAATGACAAAAAAAGAAAAACAACGCTACACATATTCTATATTTAAATTTTCAGCAAATAAATTAACTAAAGTAAAATTTCGCTACAAGTTTTTTGAGTTTTTTTCATTCTACTAATATTCAGCAAAAAGTTTAGTGATTTTAGCAAGGGTTTTTTTCATTTGCAGTCGACTAAGTGTTAGCAAAACTTTTGCTGAAGCTTACTATTTTTTTGGTAAAAATCAGCTCGCTGATTTTCAGCAAACCTTTTGCTGAAATTACCAACTTTTTTGCAAGCACGCTCCTGACTAAAAATTTGCTGACACAGCAACATTTTTTGCTGACTTTACTGCATTTTTTTTTAGTGTACTTACCGATAGAGGGCGCTAAAATTTAGTATTGCCTGGGCAACTATTTAGTATCAGGTTAGTATCAGCTGAGCCTATATTTAAAAACTGCTCAAAATAAGGAAAAAACCAGCGCGGAATATATTCAAATAATAAAATTTTAAATATACGTTTTTTTTGCTTTCTTGTTTATTATTATTTAAATTTAAATAAAAAAAGAAAATTGTCAATTTTTTGAATAAAGTGCCATCTAGTGATAACGATGTTTTTATAACTTATTTTTTTGGTGATGCCATACCCCTGCCAAATATATCTCAGTTTTAAGTTTAAATTTAAAAAAGATTTTATTGAAATCAATTACAATCCATTTTTAATTTTAAAATATTTTTTTAGAAAAACAAATTTTGATATAAAGTTCAAGTGATTTAAAAAATAATAACATGAAAACGAAAAACCAGTAAAATATTTTTGTATAGAATATGAATGAGATTATGTGACAGTTACCCATACATTATCGACGTTGAAAATATTGTGTTAAAAGAGTTAATACTTATCATACGCAGTCAGACTTTGCATGGGATTTCGTACCAGATATGTATAGCAACAAAACAAGCCTATTGATTTAAAAAAGAAACATTTATTTTCCGTATATAATCTATGGTATATTCTTGTTTCAAATGAAGTTTTTCTTAATATCTTAGTAAATTTAAAATTACATTAATTTTCATTTAAAATGGTATCAATTTATATCGAAACAACAGATTTTTTTATTTTTAAATCCAATATTGGGTCATATTAATAAAAGTTAGCCCATTCTTCGAAGTAATTATTTTGGTTTAGGAATAACGCAGCACCAAATTTATCCATAGGCTTGAAGCATACCATAAAATATAAATGAAAATTAAAACAAACAAAAATTGTCTACCCGCAAGCAGACTAAAATTGTGTAATAATAACTTAAAACCCTAATAAATAATTCCCAATATTAGTGAAATCTAGTTTTTTATTCATACGATACATTATTTACAAATTTAAGATATTTTTAAACGATTATTTCATGTCATTTAATTTTATTAAAAACTGTTTCATGTCAAATTTGTTATCATAATTTTAATGTATTTTTTTCTTTTTAAAATGAATAGCCCAAAAATTAAAGGTTCATTTGAACTTTTATCACTTTCAAAATGAAAATCTCACCTTTAAAGAAAAATCCAGTAATGATTTATGGAAAATTATTTGAAATTTCATTTTTAGATTTTTTTATTTTATGGATTATTTTTGAACTATACTATAGCTCGTATAAGTACTGATTAATGTGTACCTAGATACTTTTTATGTATGCAGTTTCACATAAAGACTCGCAAACTTACTAGATTTACTTAGTTTACACCATACAAGAAACCTTACGTGAATCCCTCATTGTTTTTCAGTACATTATTTAATAAAAACAGAAATTCGAACATTTTTAACAAATTGGACTTAATTGCATCAAATTTTAAATATGAAGATATTATTTAATACAATAATGTCTGGTCAAAATTCGGATTAAATTGTATATAATTTAAAGTAATTAAATCCAATGTGATCCATGTAGATACAATTGTATTCACAATTTTTCGGATTAAATTGTATCTGATTAGTTATTCTATTCTATCAAATTAGATATATCACCATATCATCTTTTTTAATCGGGTTTAATAAAAAAAAATATAATTTTATAAAAACATTTATAGAAAATAAAATTACAATTTTATAAAAAGAAATTCATTTTATAAAAAAATGCATAGCCGTGAACGGTATCGAACTCGAGACCTTCTGAGTTTAAACCTTATTTTAAAAAATATTAAGGATTTTCACAAGGGGTGTGCTATTTGTTGTATCGTTCTAACAAAAAACAGAGTCGTTAAAAATTAAATTGAAAAATTCAACATTTGAGAATAGCACGATACAAAATTTTAACGTATGTTTAGTGTCCTATGTTTGAGTGTGCTAACAGATAGAAAACTGAATAGAAAATCGTTGTTAAACACAAATAAAAATTTTAACAACTCTGTTTTTTGTTAGGACGATACAACGATACAACAGATAGCACACCCCTTATGAACAACCCAATTGAAATTTTTATAAAATCAGTGCTCTGTCAGTGTATTATTTTTTGAACTGTTGTCAATATCTGTCTGGGATCTTATTTAATCCCAAATAAATGGAGATCTTACGTAGTACCCAAATATAATGCGGGATCTAATTTTATCTGTCATTTTTCTGTATAGTTTTAGATGTCAATCCCCAAATATATTGCTGTTTCTAATTCGATCTGCCATTTTAATACCGAAATAAATTGCTGGATCTAATTCGATCTGCAATTTATGGGATAAATTAAGATACTACCAAATCTCCAAATATATCACTGGATTTAATTCCATCTGCAATTTGTCGGAAAAGTTAAGATCTTACGCAAACCCGAAATATATTACTGGATCTAATTTGATCTGTCATTTTTTGGATAAATTTAGATCTTACTTAATCCCCAAATATATTGCTGGATCTAATTCGATCTGCCATTTTTCGGATCAATTTAGATCTAAGTTTATCCACAAATATATTGCTGGATCTAATTCCATCTGCCATTTTTCGGATCAATTTAGATCTAAGTTTATCCCCAAATATATTGCTGGATCTAATTCGATCTGCCACTTTTTCGGATCAAATTAGATCTAAATTTATTCACAAATATATTGCTAGATCTAATTCGATCTGCCAAAATTGAGATCAAATTAGATCTAAGTTTATTCACAAATATATAGCTCTATATAATTCGATCCGCCATTTTTCGGATCAAATTAGATCTAAGTTTATCCACAAATTTATAACTGGATCTAATTCGAGGTTTATCCCCAAAGATATCATTGGACCTCCCAATTTTGAGATATAACTTGATCTTAATTTATCCCCATATATAAAATGGGATCTAATACGATATCATTGGATACACTGAATTTTGAGATCTAATTGGATCAGCTAGATATTACAGCAGATCTTAAACAATATCAAATTGGATATGATTAGATATTGCGCGAGATCAATTTTTGTTACTCGGGTAGTTTTAGATGTCAATCCCCAAATATATTGCTGTTTCTAATTCGATCTGCCATTTTAATACCGAAATAAATTGCTGGTCTAATTCGATCTGCAATTTATGGGATAAATTAAGATCCTACCAAATCTCCAAATATATAACTGGATTTAATACGATCTGCAATTTATCGGAAAAGTTAAGATCTTACGCAATCCCGAAATATATTACCGGATCTAATTTGATCTGTCATTTTTTGGATAAATTTAGATCCTACTTAATCCCCAAATACATTGCTGGATCTAATTCGATCTGCCATTTTTCGGATCAAATTAGATCTAAGTTTATCCACAAATATATTGCTGGATCTAATTCCATCTGCCATTTTTCGGATCAATTTAGATCTAAGTTTATCCCCAAATATATTGCTGGATCTAATTCGATCTGCCACTTTTTCGGATCAAATTAGATCTAAATTTATTCACAAATATATTGCTAGATTTAATTCGATCTGCCAAAGTTGAGATCATATTAGATCTAAGTTTATCCACAAATATATTGCTGGATCTAATTCCATCTGCCATTTTTCGGATCAATTTAGATCTAAGTTTATCCCCAAATATATTGCTGGATCTAAATCGATCTGCCACTTTTTCGGATCAAATTAGATCTAAATTTATTCACAAATATATTGCTAGATTTAATTCGATCTGCCAAAGTTGAGATCAAATTAGATCTAAGTTTATCCACAAATATATAGCTCTATATAATTCGATCCGCCATTTTTCGGATCAAATTAGATCTAGGTTTATCCCCAAAGATATCATTGGACCTCCCAATTTTGAGATATAACTTGATCTTAGTTTATCCCCATATATACAATGGGATCTAATACGATATCATTGGATACACCCAATTTTGAGATCTAATTGGATCAGCTAGGTATTACAGCAGATCTTAAACAATATCAAATTGGATATGATTAGATATTGCGCGAGATCAATTTTTTTACTCGGGCAGATATAACTTAATCATATATATGACTATATGTAACTATTTTTATTCGGGTTTTTTAAATGATACGATATAAAAAATTATATGGTACTATATATGTTAGCATATATTATCATATCTGGAGCTGTATTAAAATTGTTGTTCATAAGGTACCATATATGACCATATATTGTTGAAATGGCACCATATATCATAATGTATGGTTTAAATATCACCAGATATGGTAATATATTGTTTAAATGATGCCATATATCAATATATATTGCACTACATAAAGTAGCATATATTATTATATCTGCAACTGTATTAAAAATGGTGTTCATGAGGTCCCATATATGAGCATATATTGTTGAAATGGCACCATATATGATAATATATCGTTTAAATGGCACCATATATAGTAATATATTACTTAAATAACACCATATATAAATATATATGGCACTATATATAGTATCATATATTATCATATCTGGAGCTGTATTAAAAATTTTGATCATGAGGTACTAGGGATGCCAAACGGGAAATCCCGAATCCCGTGATTTTTGAGAAATAATTTTCTTATTTTTTAATATTAATATAAACGCAAATAAACAAAGTGAGCAATTTTAGATTACTTACGTTTTTTCTTGAATTTTCTCATATTGACAAGAAATTGATGCCAAGATATTGGTAAAATTATAAATTAAGTAGATTATTCGAGTAAACTATGCAAAGACTTTGCAGAAAAATTTAAAATTTTGGTAAACAATATTATGTTTTTGAGTAATACATGCGAAAAATCAAGTTTGTTTGTTATTTTACCGATTTATTCTTCCAAGCGAAATTCGATTTCTGAAACTGGGGCTGTAAGTTTTGGCTGGGACTGTAAGTTTGAATTCTTCCATTAAAACATTTGATAACGATAACCAAATAACTTTGTTGCTGTAATTACACGATTTAGTAGGCAAGGTTATCACAACGAATCTGTTTTAAAATCTGCTTATAAAATACTAGGCGCAAGTGTACTTAATGACAGGCCTTCATTAGACCTGGCGTTAAAAACTTAAGCTTGAATGTGGGTAGCGATAAAAATATGCGATTTGATGCCAAAATTGATGTAGCAAATTTTCAGGCTGATCGGAGGGTGCCAACCCGTGCCACAATGAGGTCAAAGGTAAAAATTTTGAAAAACCACCCAAATACTTTTTTTTTGCATTTTATAAATTTTTGTAATAAGAAATACTGTTAATATAATGTTTTTTCTTTAATTTTTATTTAATAGGCTTATTATTTTTATTTTAAATCATTGAAGATTTTGTATAGGCTGGGAAGTCCTTACGGTAGCCCTCTACAATGTGTAACAAGTACTGTTTATCGTCTTCGTTGTGTATTAAGCATCTGTTATAGTCAGTTATTAGTTTGACTTTTCTTTCGGCGGCATCATTCACAACAGTAATGCATTTTACGATTTGTCCCCTTTACAAAATGCTTCTCTCTTAGGCTAGTTTGACGGATCAAAGCGTAAGAAATCCGTAGAAATTTCCAGACAAGAAAAATTTTTTTTTGTTTTAGGAGTTACAAAAGAGCTTAAATCCTTGGATGTGAATAATTGTAATTCATCAACGCTTGCACACACTTTTTTAGAAGGGAAAATATCAACATCATCACCGATATGATTGTCTTCATCGGAATGTATTTGCAACACCAAAACCATCTTTTCCTTTATTTTTGAGTCTACATGTGGATCAAAAAAGGCAAGTGCAACTGCTTCCTCTGATAAATACCACAGGTGGTTCCGAATTTTTTCCAAAAGCACTGTAGATATTTTTTTATCAAAATACCCAATAATCCCCTTTATTAGTTGCATATCTCTATTTGGCGCTTCAACTGCATTTGCGGTTCTAAACCAGTATGGGATGTAGAGACTTACTAAGAAAATGCACGTATTACGAATTCCATTCAACTGACTCGCAGACATTTTAAAGTGCTCGTTAAAAATATACATTTTGAGACAATAGATGGCCTTGGACATGAATCTTGCATGAGATGTCGCTCCAGGTGCACGAAATGTGAAATTGGGAATGCTACCACCAAGAAAAATAAATGCAAGTTGTAAGAGTTCTCTATAATCATGCCGAATGTGGACTTTCGCTAAATATTCAAGACAAAAGTGTTTCCTTGTTTCGCGTTCCTCGACAGATATGACACTCAAAACTTGTTCATCCTGCATACAAGTGCTGTATCCCTTTGAATTTAGTGTGCTCCATTCCCGTGCAAAACGTTCAAAAATCTCCACCTCTGGACCACTTGATTTTCCGAAATTGATTTCAAATACAGCTCTTAAGAGAATTTCTGCAATATGGTGGCGACATGGTAACCACAATAAGCTGCGTTCCAGTTTGCGTTCCAATAAAGTTCCAGCACCACTATGAGAGCCAGTATTTGCAGCAGTTGTATCGAAACATATCATTTCTAATGAATTCAGCATATTCATTTTTAACAAATAGTCGTAGACTGATTGAGCGACTACAGCACCAGTTCCATCTTTAATGATGGGGATAGCTATTAATTTTTCATTTCAAAGTTCTCCGACGTGAGCACAATAGCCAAGCGATCAACTTTATTTTTCCCAGCAATTGCGGGAAGTAGCTTTCCGTCCCAATGCAAAACAAATGTTTCAGGTATCTAAAAAAATCTTAAGCTCAAAGCAAAATTTATAACTTGGTCAAAATAAAAAAACTTACCTTGAAATTTTCAACAATTTCTTTGCCATGACGCCGACGAAATTTTTTACGTTGTTCACGCAAACTTGTGCAATTCAGGACAAGATCCTCAATATTGTGACCCAACGCTTTGGCAGTTGCACTGATAAAGTGTATAACTTATGGAGATGACATATTGCCAGCATCCATACATTCTGTCTTCAATAAAATTCTTTTTTCCACGTTTTCGAATTGGCTTACTGGAGCAACTTGGAATGTTGTCAGTCTGTTCTACATCCATCGCCTGCACATCATCTCCCGATTCATCACTCTCAAATTCAACATGTTCCATAGTCAAGTCTACACATGAAATTAAGTGAATAGCAAAAAAAAATTGACACTTTGCTTCCAAATACTACATAATAATTACCTGAAGTGCCTTTTCTTTCTTCATAATTTTCTTTTCGACGTTTTTCATCTTCCAATCTTTGTGCCTTTCTTTTTTCTTTATTTGTGACATTTTGATCGACACAAGTCATGCTACCAACGCGCCCATTTTCTCGCTGCTTTATTAAGAAGTCTCTATCTTCCTGTATACTTATAAGCTTCAGAGCGTCAACGTGGGCACTGTTAAATAAATTGTTTAAATTTTCCTTAAAGTAATTTTCTTTTTTGCGATGACTTGGGAACGGAGATTTACATACTTTTTGGACTGTTCTCCACTCTTCATAAAGTTTAATGACTTTTGCAGCACATGTTCTTTGATCTGGCGTTGGGATTCTAGCTATTTCCCAAAAAGGCAATATTTCATTTAACACTAATCTTGCACTTTCTTTAACTGTTTTCTTTTCACAACGCACATTATAAAAAAAACACTGAAGCACTTGCTGCTTTGATGGTAATTTCACACCAACTATTTTAGGTACACATTTACCAATCAAGTACACATTTGTGTCAGCAGATCGAAGCCGTTCCAACGATAAATTTTTCTTCTGAGCCATGGAATTACGTAAAGTTACACAATATTTTATTTTACAATAAACTTCACTTTTCTCAACAATATTTAAATTCGCAATGACTAAATTTTACATATTCATATCAACAGCATTGCTATGTGCTCAGTAGCAGAGCGGAAAAAACGGTACTTTTAGACAAAAATGCAGTTGACGACAGCTCAAAGCTAGGAATATTGAGGATGTTTAAAAAACAGCGACAAAAAAAATTTACCGTTTTTTCAATAATAGTTGTTGGTAGAAATACATATCGTTACCTGAAATGCAAAAGGGCGTAACAAACATATTCATTATTTTACAAGAAAAGCAAAAAAAAACTTTCCGACATTTTACGAAATTAAGTAATGAAATCAAAACTTTTTATTGTAGAAGGCTATAATTTTGCGGAGAAAGGAAGCTTAATTATGTTTATAATCAATGAAAAAAAATTAAAATTTTCTACAGTAAAACCAAATTAAGAAGAAGAGCGAAAAGTTGGTTGTTTAGAATTTCGCTTATAAAATCTTTATTTTTGATATCAGAAAGCAAAAAAATTGTGAGGACACGTAGTTTAATGTGGTGCACCATAATCAGTCAAAAACTTACACCTTCTTCCATTTCAGGTAACGATATTTATTGTAAGCATATTTTGAATTCTATAAATATTTTCTTCTTACTATAATAGCAGAAACACCATACATTTTTACAACTGAGAGCTTAAATAAAAACTATAATGCATAAATATATTTGTTTTTGCTTCTGGTGCCATTATATACTTAAGCATTAATACTACTATTAACTAATTTACAAGTTATAAATGATATTCTAATTTAAAGAAGTTTTATTTTTGGTATTTCTTAATAAAAAAAATTATAAAATGCAAAAAAAATAGAGTATTTTGGTGGTTTTTTAAAATTTTGACCTTGGACCTCAAGTTGGATGGCACCATCCGATCAACCTGAAAATTTGCTACATCAATTTTGGCATCAAATCGCATATTTTCATCGCTACCCACAATCCAAATTCCAAAATATAAAAAACCCCATATTAGCTACGCCAGGTCTAGCCTTCATATATTATCCCAGCCAGAAAAATACAAACGGGAAAGCGATGGCAAGGTATTTTAACAGGTGGTACAAGTACTGACAAAAATTGCTTTCCCATTTCCAATATGATAACGTCAATAGACAAAAGGACCGGCAGTTCAAAAAGTACTGGAGAAACAAAATTTTTAACTTTGGCAAAACGCTGCCAAAACCAATAGGTGGTTTGGGATTATATTTTCCAAAATAAAATTTAAAAAAAGTTCATATGTATCTTTTTTTTGCCCTGCCGTGATGTTTTGTAAAACAAATACTGGCAAAACGATTTTTGCAAACGCTGGCAAAGCGTCCCAAGTCATTTATTTTTAACATCGCGGTTACCCAGTGGTATGCAAGTACTTGATTTTTTGTACCACTGTCAATTTCTGACTGAGATGTTTCAGTATTCATAAAATGTACCACATTATTAATTAGCAACTATTAAATAATTATAAAACGCTTTATTCTATAAAAAAATTAGATACATAACATAAAAATTTTTACAAATAAAGGAAAATTTAAATCCCGTAAAATCCCGGGATCCCGAAAAATCCTGTAGTCCCGATCTCGGGATCCCGGGATTTCATACAAAATCCCGAATCCCGGGATTTTCAAATATCAATCCCGATTTGCATCCCTATGAGGTACCATATATGGCTATATATTCGCGACTAAAAAAGTATTCATATAATCTTATATGATTTGATATTATTATAAATGTTTATATGCGTGGCTTTATATAACCACCCGAGTAAAAAAGAGTATATATAACATATATTTTTTAATATTAAAATATATGATAATATAATATATGTTTTTATATGATGATATATTAGATTTTTTTACAAATTTTCTCATATGTAATCATATTAAATCATTTATCAGTATTTGCTTTATTGCAAATTGTATATAGAGGAATATATTATTGATAAAACCGTTAAAAATTTTATATATAAATAGATACGAAAAATATTTTTCATTTTATTTTTTATACAACAATATCGTCGGCTTGCCTGCAAGTAGTGTTATGTGTTCTTTAACAGGTTTTCAGGAGGACGAAAAAACTGGTTTATCATTTTAATATATTTCATTGACATCATATGCCTTAATAATGATTGTAATAAATAAGGTCGTGAATCATTAGGGCATATGATGTCGATAAAATATGTTAAAAGGATAATATAAATCAGTTTTTTCGCTCTCCCGAAAACCTGTTAAAACCAAAAACATAGCACTTCTTGCAGGCAAGCCGACGATATATTAGTTAATATCAGACCCAAGTTCGAGATTAACTAATATATTCGAGATTAATTTTTTCATTAAAATAATATTTTCTGAGCTTTTTTACTTCTAAAAGTTTTTTTTAATTTAAAAAAATTAACATTTAAAATCATGGCCCGGCTCGTAATGGGATAATAAGTCTAGGCATGTTGCATATCATTGGAAAGTATTTCAAGTACATTTCCAACGATATATATATTTTGTTCTGGTCCGATATGTTTTGAGTGGAGAAATAAGCCATTGAATATTGTTGTAGATCATCTTCAGCTCCATAAATCGGTAAATATGAGCCTCCAACAAAAAAGAAGTGCATTGCCGGGCTAACCATTAAATTTTTATTTAAAATTAAAAAAGCTTAACATATTTAAAAAAAATTTCTAAGTCCAAAGAAAATTCCCATATTTGATAAAAAAAAGAATAACAGATTTATACATTAACGTCTTTGATAGTTTACTCTTTATCAACAGTAGCCCTCGGCTGACAGTCAGGCATGTGATGAATATCGAAAACGATCTGATTTTCAATGGTAAATATTTTACGATCTGTACAATACCAATTATTTTTTATTTCCTAATTCAGATGTCCGGCGTCAAATAAAACGATAAATAATAATTCAAAGTTTTTTTATCATTTAAAAATATCGTATTGTATTAACTAATATCCAATTTGATCGGGACAAAATTCGGATATAAGTTTATCATTTGAAATAACTTTGTGTCCTTGTAAATACAATTATATCCAACATGATAAAATTTAATATAACCATTTTTCGGATGAAATTATATCCAGTTACATATTGCAAATATATCCATTCACATATAATTTTGTATACACTTTTTTACTCGGGCATATACATTTATATTAACACTTTGGTTTTATAAATATGTTTGATATGACGTTATATATAATATTATGCGATTTGGCCTCCAGCCATATATTAAGAGATCTGCGATATAGTTTATATATAATTATATATAATGGCGTATAAGCTACTATAAACAATCTTATATCAAAATATATAACATGACATGAAATCTAATTATACAAAATTTTATAAAGTTTAATTGCACTATAACAATGAAGAAGACAAACTTAGAAAGAGTTTTTTTTTTATTTTATAAGACCAAAACTCTAAACTAGAAAAAGTTGTTCCGACAAATTTTTTTAAAGTTGAGTTAAACCGAAAATTTACTTTGTCAAATATTTCCAGCATAAATTTTTCTAAGCAACTTTTTCTCGTTTTGAATTTTGCTTTTTATTGATATTCAATTACAAACTGCCTTATTCTAAGTTTAAGGACAATTTGCGTCCTAAATCGCATTCAATCAATCCTCATTTCTATCAATGCCAAAGATCGACCAATACCCACTTTGTTAGCCAAACTGTTCTATCGGCCATTAGTACTTAATATGAATAAAATAAAAACTAAATTCAATCATGCCTATTCAATATATTTTATCGTTGAAATTTTTCCAATCACAAAAATTGTCACAATTACAATTTTATAAAAAGAAATTCATTTTATAAAAAAATGCATAGCCGTGAACGGTATCGAACTCGAGACCTTCTGAGTTTAAACCTTATTTTAAAAAATATTAAGGATTTTCACAAGGGGTGTGCTATTTGTTGTATCGTTCTAACAAAAAACAGAGTCGTTAAAAATTAAATTGAAAAATTCAACATTTGAGAATAGCACGATACAAAATTTTAACGTATGTTTAGTGTCCTATGTTTGAGTGTGCTAACAGATAGAAAACTGAATAGAAAATCGTTGTTAAACACAAATAAAAATTTTAACAACTCTGTTTTTTGTTAGGACGATACAACGATACAACAGATAGCACACCCCTTATGAACAACCCAATTGAAATTTTTATAAAATCAGTGCTCTGTCAGTGTATTATTTTTTGAACTGTTGTCAATATCTGTCTGGGATCTTATTTAATCCCAAATAAATGGAGATCTTACGTAGTACCCAAATATAATGCGGGATCTAATTTTATCTGTCATTTTTCTGTATAGTTTTAGATGTCAATCCCCAAATATATTGCTGTTTCTAATTCGATCTGCCATTTTAATACCGAAATAAATTGCTGGATCTAATTCGATCTGCAATTTATGGGATAAATTAAGATACTACCAAATCTCCAAATATATCACTGGATTTAATTCCATCTGCAATTTGTCGGAAAAGTTAAGATCTTACGCAAACCCGAAATATATTACTGGATCTAATTTGATCTGTCATTTTTTGGATAAATTTAGATCTTACTTAATCCCCAAATATATTGCTGGATCTAATTCGATCTGCCATTTTTCGGATCAATTTAGATCTAAGTTTATCCACAAATATATTGCTGGATCTAATTCCATCTGCCATTTTTCGGATCAATTTAGATCTAAGTTTATCCCCAAATATATTGCTGGATCTAATTCGATCTGCCACTTTTTCGGATCAAATTAGATCTAAATTTATTCACAAATATATTGCTAGATCTAATTCGATCTGCCAAAATTGAGATCAAATTAGATCTAAGTTTATTCACAAATATATAGCTCTATATAATTCGATCCGCCATTTTTCGGATCAAATTAGATCTAAGTTTATCCACAAATTTATAACTGGATCTAATTCGAGGTTTATCCCCAAAGATATCATTGGACCTCCCAATTTTGAGATATAACTTGATCTTAATTTATCCCCATATATAAAATGGGATCTAATACGATATCATTGGATACACTGAATTTTGAGATCTAATTGGATCAGCTAGATATTACAGCAGATCTTAAACAATATCAAATTGGATATGATTAGATATTGCGCGAGATCAATTTTTGTTACTCGGGTAGTTTTAGATGTCAATCCCCAAATATATTGCTGTTTCTAATTCGATCTGCCATTTTAATACCGAAATAAATTGCTGGTCTAATTCGATCTGCAATTTATGGGATAAATTAAGATCCTACCAAATCTCCAAATATATAACTGGATTTAATACGATCTGCAATTTATCGGAAAAGTTAAGATCTTACGCAATCCCGAAATATATTACCGGATCTAATTTGATCTGTCATTTTTTGGATAAATTTAGATCCTACTTAATCCCCAAATACATTGCTGGATCTAATTCGATCTGCCATTTTTCGGATCAAATTAGATCTAAGTTTATCCACAAATATATTGCTGGATCTAATTCCATCTGCCATTTTTCGGATCAATTTAGATCTAAGTTTATCCCCAAATATATTGCTGGATCTAATTCGATCTGCCACTTTTTCGGATCAAATTAGATCTAAATTTATTCACAAATATATTGCTAGATTTAATTCGATCTGCCAAAGTTGAGATCATATTAGATCTAAGTTTATCCACAAATATATTGCTGGATCTAATTCCATCTGCCATTTTTCGGATCAATTTAGATCTAAGTTTATCCCCAAATATATTGCTGGATCTAAATCGATCTGCCACTTTTTCGGATCAAATTAGATCTAAATTTATTCACAAATATATTGCTAGATTTAATTCGATCTGCCAAAGTTGAGATCAAATTAGATCTAAGTTTATCCACAAATATATAGCTCTATATAATTCGATCCGCCATTTTTCGGATCAAATTAGATCTAGGTTTATCCCCAAAGATATCATTGGACCTCCCAATTTTGAGATATAACTTGATCTTAGTTTATCCCCATATATACAATGGGATCTAATACGATATCATTGGATACACCCAATTTTGAGATCTAATTGGATCAGCTAGGTATTACAGCAGATCTTAAACAATATCAAATTGGATATGATTAGATATTGCGCGAGATCAATTTTTTTACTCGGGCAGATATAACTTAATCATATATATGACTATATGTAACTATTTTTATTCGGGTTTTTTAAATGATACGATATAAAAAATTATATGGTACTATATATGTTAGCATATATTATCATATCTGGAGCTGTATTAAAATTGTTGTTCATAAGGTACCATATATGACCATATATTGTTGAAATGGCACCATATATCATAATGTATGGTTTAAATATCACCAGATATGGTAATATATTGTTTAAATGATGCCATATATCAATATATATTGCACTACATAAAGTAGCATATATTATTATATCTGCAACTGTATTAAAAATGGTGTTCATGAGGTCCCATATATGAGCATATATTGTTGAAATGGCACCATATATGATAATATATCGTTTAAATGGCACCATATATAGTAATATATTACTTAAATAACACCATATATAAATATATATGGCACTATATATAGTATCATATATTATCATATCTGGAGCTGTATTAAAAATTTTGATCATGAGGTACTAGGGATGCCAAACGGGAAATCCCGAATCCCGTGATTTTTGAGAAATAATTTTCTTATTTTTTAATATTAATATAAACGCAAATAAACAAAGTGAGCAATTTTAGATTACTTACGTTTTTTCTTGAATTTTCTCATATTGACAAGAAATTGATGCCAAGATATTGGTAAAATTATAAATTAAGTAGATTATTCGAGTAAACTATGCAAAGACTTTGCAGAAAAATTTAAAATTTTGGTAAACAATATTATGTTTTTGAGTAATACATGCGAAAAATCAAGTTTGTTTGTTATTTTACCGATTTATTCTTCCAAGCGAAATTCGATTTCTGAAACTGGGGCTGTAAGTTTTGGCTGGGACTGTAAGTTTGAATTCTTCCATTAAAACATTTGATAACGATAACCAAATAACTTTGTTGCTGTAATTACACGATTTAGTAGGCAAGGTTATCACAACGAATCTGTTTTAAAATCTGCTTATAAAATACTAGGCGCAAGTGTACTTAATGACAGGCCTTCATTAGACCTGGCGTTAAAAACTTAAGCTTGAATGTGGGTAGCGATAAAAATATGCGATTTGATGCCAAAATTGATGTAGCAAATTTTCAGGCTGATCGGAGGGTGCCAACCCGTGCCACAATGAGGTCAAAGGTAAAAATTTTGAAAAACCACCCAAATACTTTTTTTTTGCATTTTATAAATTTTTGTAATAAGAAATACTGTTAATATAATGTTTTTTCTTTAATTTTTATTTAATAGGCTTATTATTTTTATTTTAAATCATTGAAGATTTTGTATAGGCTGGGAAGTCCTTACGGTAGCCCTCTACAATGTGTAACAAGTACTGTTTATCGTCTTCGTTGTGTATTAAGCATCTGTTATAGTCAGTTATTAGTTTGACTTTTCTTTCGGCGGCATCATTCACAACAGTAATGCATTTTACGATTTGTCCCCTTTACAAAATGCTTCTCTCTTAGGCTAGTTTGACGGATCAAAGCGTAAGAAATCCGTAGAAATTTCCAGACAAGAAAAATTTTTTTTTGTTTTAGGAGTTACAAAAGAGCTTAAATCCTTGGATGTGAATAATTGTAATTCATCAACGCTTGCACACACTTTTTTAGAAGGGAAAATATCAACATCATCACCGATATGATTGTCTTCATCGGAATGTATTTGCAACACCAAAACCATCTTTTCCTTTATTTTTGAGTCTACATGTGGATCAAAAAAGGCAAGTGCAACTGCTTCCTCTGATAAATACCACAGGTGGTTCCGAATTTTTTCCAAAAGCACTGTAGATATTTTTTTATCAAAATACCCAATAATCCCCTTTATTAGTTGCATATCTCTATTTGGCGCTTCAACTGCATTTGCGGTTCTAAACCAGTATGGGATGTAGAGACTTACTAAGAAAATGCACGTATTACGAATTCCATTCAACTGACTCGCAGACATTTTAAAGTGCTCGTTAAAAATATACATTTTGAGACAATAGATGGCCTTGGACATGAATCTTGCATGAGATGTCGCTCCAGGTGCACGAAATGTGAAATTGGGAATGCTACCACCAAGAAAAATAAATGCAAGTTGTAAGAGTTCTCTATAATCATGCCGAATGTGGACTTTCGCTAAATATTCAAGACAAAAGTGTTTCCTTGTTTCGCGTTCCTCGACAGATATGACACTCAAAACTTGTTCATCCTGCATACAAGTGCTGTATCCCTTTGAATTTAGTGTGCTCCATTCCCGTGCAAAACGTTCAAAAATCTCCACCTCTGGACCACTTGATTTTCCGAAATTGATTTCAAATACAGCTCTTAAGAGAATTTCTGCAATATGGTGGCGACATGGTAACCACAATAAGCTGCGTTCCAGTTTGCGTTCCAATAAAGTTCCAGCACCACTATGAGAGCCAGTATTTGCAGCAGTTGTATCGAAACATATCATTTCTAATGAATTCAGCATATTCATTTTTAACAAATAGTCGTAGACTGATTGAGCGACTACAGCACCAGTTCCATCTTTAATGATGGGGATAGCTATTAATTTTTCATTTCAAAGTTCTCCGACGTGAGCACAATAGCCAAGCGATCAACTTTATTTTTCCCAGCAATTGCGGGAAGTAGCTTTCCGTCCCAATGCAAAACAAATGTTTCAGGTATCTAAAAAAATCTTAAGCTCAAAGCAAAATTTATAACTTGGTCAAAATAAAAAAACTTACCTTGAAATTTTCAACAATTTCTTTGCCATGACGCCGACGAAATTTTTTACGTTGTTCACGCAAACTTGTGCAATTCAGGACAAGATCCTCAATATTGTGACCCAACGCTTTGGCAGTTGCACTGATAAAGTGTATAACTTATGGAGATGACATATTGCCAGCATCCATACATTCTGTCTTCAATAAAATTCTTTTTTCCACGTTTTCGAATTGGCTTACTGGAGCAACTTGGAATGTTGTCAGTCTGTTCTACATCCATCGCCTGCACATCATCTCCCGATTCATCACTCTCAAATTCAACATGTTCCATAGTCAAGTCTACACATGAAATTAAGTGAATAGCAAAAAAAAATTGACACTTTGCTTCCAAATACTACATAATAATTACCTGAAGTGCCTTTTCTTTCTTCATAATTTTCTTTTCGACGTTTTTCATCTTCCAATCTTTGTGCCTTTCTTTTTTCTTTATTTGTGACATTTTGATCGACACAAGTCATGCTACCAACGCGCCCATTTTCTCGCTGCTTTATTAAGAAGTCTCTATCTTCCTGTATACTTATAAGCTTCAGAGCGTCAACGTGGGCACTGTTAAATAAATTGTTTAAATTTTCCTTAAAGTAATTTTCTTTTTTGCGATGACTTGGGAACGGAGATTTACATACTTTTTGGACTGTTCTCCACTCTTCATAAAGTTTAATGACTTTTGCAGCACATGTTCTTTGATCTGGCGTTGGGATTCTAGCTATTTCCCAAAAAGGCAATATTTCATTTAACACTAATCTTGCACTTTCTTTAACTGTTTTCTTTTCACAACGCACATTATAAAAAAAACACTGAAGCACTTGCTGCTTTGATGGTAATTTCACACCAACTATTTTAGGTACACATTTACCAATCAAGTACACATTTGTGTCAGCAGATCGAAGCCGTTCCAACGATAAATTTTTCTTCTGAGCCATGGAATTACGTAAAGTTACACAATATTTTATTTTACAATAAACTTCACTTTTCTCAACAATATTTAAATTCGCAATGACTAAATTTTACATATTCATATCAACAGCATTGCTATGTGCTCAGTAGCAGAGCGGAAAAAACGGTACTTTTAGACAAAAATGCAGTTGACGACAGCTCAAAGCTAGGAATATTGAGGATGTTTAAAAAACAGCGACAAAAAAAATTTACCGTTTTTTCAATAATAGTTGTTGGTAGAAATACATATCGTTACCTGAAATGCAAAAGGGCGTAACAAACATATTCATTATTTTACAAGAAAAGCAAAAAAAAACTTTCCGACATTTTACGAAATTAAGTAATGAAATCAAAACTTTTTATTGTAGAAGGCTATAATTTTGCGGAGAAAGGAAGCTTAATTATGTTTATAATCAATGAAAAAAAATTAAAATTTTCTACAGTAAAACCAAATTAAGAAGAAGAGCGAAAAGTTGGTTGTTTAGAATTTCGCTTATAAAATCTTTATTTTTGATATCAGAAAGCAAAAAAATTGTGAGGACACGTAGTTTAATGTGGTGCACCATAATCAGTCAAAAACTTACACCTTCTTCCATTTCAGGTAACGATATTTATTGTAAGCATATTTTGAATTCTATAAATATTTTCTTCTTACTATAATAGCAGAAACACCATACATTTTTACAACTGAGAGCTTAAATAAAAACTATAATGCATAAATATATTTGTTTTTGCTTCTGGTGCCATTATATACTTAAGCATTAATACTACTATTAACTAATTTACAAGTTATAAATGATATTCTAATTTAAAGAAGTTTTATTTTTGGTATTTCTTAATAAAAAAAATTATAAAATGCAAAAAAAATAGAGTATTTTGGTGGTTTTTTAAAATTTTGACCTTGGACCTCAAGTTGGATGGCACCATCCGATCAACCTGAAAATTTGCTACATCAATTTTGGCATCAAATCGCATATTTTCATCGCTACCCACAATCCAAATTCCAAAATATAAAAAACCCCATATTAGCTACGCCAGGTCTAGCCTTCATATATTATCCCAGCCAGAAAAATACAAACGGGAAAGCGATGGCAAGGTATTTTAACAGGTGGTACAAGTACTGACAAAAATTGCTTTCCCATTTCCAATATGATAACGTCAATAGACAAAAGGACCGGCAGTTCAAAAAGTACTGGAGAAACAAAATTTTTAACTTTGGCAAAACGCTGCCAAAACCAATAGGTGGTTTGGGATTATATTTTCCAAAATAAAATTTAAAAAAAGTTCATATGTATCTTTTTTTTGCCCTGCCGTGATGTTTTGTAAAACAAATACTGGCAAAACGATTTTTGCAAACGCTGGCAAAGCGTCCCAAGTCATTTATTTTTAACATCGCGGTTACCCAGTGGTATGCAAGTACTTGATTTTTTGTACCACTGTCAATTTCTGACTGAGATGTTTCAGTATTCATAAAATGTACCACATTATTAATTAGCAACTATTAAATAATTATAAAACGCTTTATTCTATAAAAAAATTAGATACATAACATAAAAATTTTTACAAATAAAGGAAAATTTAAATCCCGTAAAATCCCGGGATCCCGAAAAATCCTGTAGTCCCGATCTCGGGATCCCGGGATTTCATACAAAATCCCGAATCCCGGGATTTTCAAATATCAATCCCGATTTGCATCCCTATGAGGTACCATATATGGCTATATATTCGCGACTAAAAAAGTATTCATATAATCTTATATGATTTGATATTATTATAAATGTTTATATGCGTGGCTTTATATAACCACCCGAGTAAAAAAGAGTATATATAACATATATTTTTTAATATTAAAATATATGATAATATAATATATGTTTTTATATGATGATATATTAGATTTTTTTACAAATTTTCTCATATGTAATCATATTAAATCATTTATCAGTATTTGCTTTATTGCAAATTGTATATAGAGGAATATATTATTGATAAAACCGTTAAAAATTTTATATATAAATAGATACGAAAAATATTTTTCATTTTATTTTTTATACAACAATATCGTCGGCTTGCCTGCAAGTAGTGTTATGTGTTCTTTAACAGGTTTTCAGGAGGACGAAAAAACTGGTTTATCATTTTAATATATTTCATTGACATCATATGCCTTAATAATGATTGTAATAAATAAGGTCGTGAATCATTAGGGCATATGATGTCGATAAAATATGTTAAAAGGATAATATAAATCAGTTTTTTCGCTCTCCCGAAAACCTGTTAAAACCAAAAACATAGCACTTCTTGCAGGCAAGCCGACGATATATTAGTTAATATCAGACCCAAGTTCGAGATTAACTAATATATTCGAGATTAATTTTTTCATTAAAATAATATTTTCTGAGCTTTTTTACTTCTAAAAGTTTTTTTTAATTTAAAAAAATTAACATTTAAAATCATGGCCCGGCTCGTAATGGGATAATAAGTCTAGGCATGTTGCATATCATTGGAAAGTATTTCAAGTACATTTCCAACGATATATATATTTTGTTCTGGTCCGATATGTTTTGAGTGGAGAAATAAGCCATTGAATATTGTTGTAGATCATCTTCAGCTCCATAAATCGGTAAATATGAGCCTCCAACAAAAAAGAAGTGCATTGCCGGGCTAACCATTAAATTTTTATTTAAAATTAAAAAAGCTTAACATATTTAAAAAAAATTTCTAAGTCCAAAGAAAATTCCCATATTTGATAAAAAAAAGAATAACAGATTTATACATTAACGTCTTTGATAGTTTACTCTTTATCAACAGTAGCCCTCGGCTGACAGTCAGGCATGTGATGAATATCGAAAACGATCTGATTTTCAATGGTAAATATTTTACGATCTGTACAATA
This sequence comes from Leucophora obtusa, assembly GCA_949987735.1. NCBI lineage: Eukaryota > Metazoa > Arthropoda > Insecta > Diptera > Anthomyiidae > Leucophora > Leucophora obtusa. Next base: position 89,136,035 of record OX465298.1, read on the forward strand.
CCAATTATTTTTTATTTCCTAATTCAGATGTCCGGCGTCAAATAAAACGATAAATAATAATTCAAAGTTTTTTTATCATTTAAAAATATCGTATTGTATTAACTAATATCCAATTTGATCGGGACAAAATTCGGATATAAGTTTATCATTTGAAATAACTTTGTGTCCTTGTAAATACAATTATATCCAACATGATAAAATTTAATATAACCATTTTTCGGATGAAATTATATCCAGTTACATATTGCAAATATATCCATTCACATATAATTTTGTATACACTTTTTTACTCGGGCATATACATTTATATTAACACTTTGGTTTTATAAATATGTTTGATATGACGTTATATATAATATTATGCGATTTGGCCTCCAGCCATATATTAAGAGATCTGCGATATAGTTTATATATAATTATATATAATGGCGTATAAGCTACTATAAACAATCTTATATCAAAATATATAACATGACATGAAATCTAATTATACAAAATTTTATAAAGTTTAATTGCACTATAACAATGAAGAAGACAAACTTAGAAAGAGTTTTTTTTTTATTTTATAAGACCAAAACTCTAAACTAGAAAAAGTTGTTCCGACAAATTTTTTTAAAGTTGAGTTAAACCGAAAATTTACTTTGTCAAATATTTCCAGCATAAATTTTTCTAAGCAACTTTTTCTCGTTTTGAATTTTGCTTTTTATTGATATTCAATTACAAACTGCCTTATTCTAAGTTTAAGGACAATTTGCGTCCTAAATCGCATTCAATCAATCCTCATTTCTATCAATGCCAAAGATCGACCAATACCCACTTTGTTAGCCAAACTGTTCTATCGGCCATTAGTACTTAATATGAATAAAATAAAAACTAAATTCAATCATGCCTATTCAATATATTTTATCGTTGAAATTTTTCCAATCACAAAAATTGTCACAATTACAATTTTATAAAAAGAAATTCATTTTATAAAAAAATGCATAGCCGTGAACGGTATCGAACTCGAGACCTTCTGAGTTTAAACCTTATTTTAAAAAATATTAAGGATTTTCACAAGGGGTGTGCTATTTGTTGTATCGTTCTAACAAAAAACAGAGTCGTTAAAAATTAAATTGAAAAATTCAACATTTGAGAATAGCACGATACAAAATTTTAACGTATGTTTAGTGTCCTATGTTTGAGTGTGCTAACAGATAGAAAACTGAATAGAAAATCGTTGTTAAACACAAATAAAAATTTTAACAACTCTGTTTTTTGTTAGGACGATACAACGATACAACAGATAGCACACCCCTTATGAACAACCCAATTGAAATTTTTATAAAATCAGTGCTCTGTCAGTGTATTATTTTTTGAACTGTTGTCAATATCTGTCTGGGATCTTATTTAATCCCAAATAAATGGAGATCTTACGTAGTACCCAAATATAATGCGGGATCTAATTTTATCTGTCATTTTTCTGTATAGTTTTAGATGTCAATCCCCAAATATATTGCTGTTTCTAATTCGATCTGCCATTTTAATACCGAAATAAATTGCTGGATCTAATTCGATCTGCAATTTATGGGATAAATTAAGATACTACCAAATCTCCAAATATATCACTGGATTTAATTCCATCTGCAATTTGTCGGAAAAGTTAAGATCTTACGCAAACCCGAAATATATTACTGGATCTAATTTGATCTGTCATTTTTTGGATAAATTTAGATCTTACTTAATCCCCAAATATATTGCTGGATCTAATTCGATCTGCCATTTTTCGGATCAATTTAGATCTAAGTTTATCCACAAATATATTGCTGGATCTAATTCCATCTGCCATTTTTCGGATCAATTTAGATCTAAGTTTATCCCCAAATATATTGCTGGATCTAATTCGATCTGCCACTTTTTCGGATCAAATTAGATCTAAATTTATTCACAAATATATTGCTAGATCTAATTCGATCTGCCAAAATTGAGATCAAATTAGATCTAAGTTTATTCACAAATATATAGCTCTATATAATTCGATCCGCCATTTTTCGGATCAAATTAGATCTAAGTTTATCCACAAATTTATAACTGGATCTAATTCGAGGTTTATCCCCAAAGATATCATTGGACCTCCCAATTTTGAGATATAACTTGATCTTAATTTATCCCCATATATAAAATGGGATCTAATACGATATCATTGGATACACTGAATTTTGAGATCTAATTGGATCAGCTAGATATTACAGCAGATCTTAAACAATATCAAATTGGATATGATTAGATATTGCGCGAGATCAATTTTTGTTACTCGGGTAGTTTTAGATGTCAATCCCCAAATATATTGCTGTTTCTAATTCGATCTGCCATTTTAATACCGAAATAAATTGCTGGTCTAATTCGATCTGCAATTTATGGGATAAATTAAGATCCTACCAAATCTCCAAATATATAACTGGATTTAATACGATCTGCAATTTATCGGAAAAGTTAAGATCTTACGCAATCCCGAAATATATTACCGGATCTAATTTGATCTGTCATTTTTTGGATAAATTTAGATCCTACTTAATCCCCAAATACATTGCTGGATCTAATTCGATCTGCCATTTTTCGGATCAAATTAGATCTAAGTTTATCCACAAATATATTGCTGGATCTAATTCCATCTGCCATTTTTCGGATCAATTTAGATCTAAGTTTATCCCCAAATATATTGCTGGATCTAATTCGATCTGCCACTTTTTCGGATCAAATTAGATCTAAATTTATTCACAAATATATTGCTAGATTTAATTCGATCTGCCAAAGTTGAGATCATATTAGATCTAAGTTTATCCACAAATATATTGCTGGATCTAATTCCATCTGCCATTTTTCGGATCAATTTAGATCTAAGTTTATCCCCAAATATATTGCTGGATCTAAATCGATCTGCCACTTTTTCGGATCAAATTAGATCTAAATTTATTCACAAATATATTGCTAGATTTAATTCGATCTGCCAAAGTTGAGATCAAATTAGATCTAAGTTTATCCACAAATATATAGCTCTATATAATTCGATCCGCCATTTTTCGGATCAAATTAGATCTAGGTTTATCCCCAAAGATATCATTGGACCTCCCAATTTTGAGATATAACTTGATCTTAGTTTATCCCCATATATACAATGGGATCTAATACGATATCATTGGATACACCCAATTTTGAGATCTAATTGGATCAGCTAGGTATTACAGCAGATCTTAAACAATATCAAATTGGATATGATTAGATATTGCGCGAGATCAATTTTTTTACTCGGGCAGATATAACTTAATCATATATATGACTATATGTAACTATTTTTATTCGGGTTTTTTAAATGATACGATATAAAAAATTATATGGTACTATATATGTTAGCATATATTATCATATCTGGAGCTGTATTAAAATTGTTGTTCATAAGGTACCATATATGACCATATATTGTTGAAATGGCACCATATATCATAATGTATGGTTTAAATATCACCAGATATGGTAATATATTGTTTAAATGATGCCATATATCAATATATATTGCACTACATAAAGTAGCATATATTATTATATCTGCAACTGTATTAAAAATGGTGTTCATGAGGTCCCATATATGAGCATATATTGTTGAAATGGCACCATATATGATAATATATCGTTTAAATGGCACCATATATAGTAATATATTACTTAAATAACACCATATATAAATATATATGGCACTATATATAGTATCATATATTATCATATCTGGAGCTGTATTAAAAATTTTGATCATGAGGTACTAGGGATGCCAAACGGGAAATCCCGAATCCCGTGATTTTTGAGAAATAATTTTCTTATTTTTTAATATTAATATAAACGCAAATAAACAAAGTGAGCAATTTTAGATTACTTACGTTTTTTCTTGAATTTTCTCATATTGACAAGAAATTGATGCCAAGATATTGGTAAAATTATAAATTAAGTAGATTATTCGAGTAAACTATGCAAAGACTTTGCAGAAAAATTTAAAATTTTGGTAAACAATATTATGTTTTTGAGTAATACATGCGAAAAATCAAGTTTGTTTGTTATTTTACCGATTTATTCTTCCAAGCGAAATTCGATTTCTGAAACTGGGGCTGTAAGTTTTGGCTGGGACTGTAAGTTTGAATTCTTCCATTAAAACATTTGATAACGATAACCAAATAACTTTGTTGCTGTAATTACACGATTTAGTAGGCAAGGTTATCACAACGAATCTGTTTTAAAATCTGCTTATAAAATACTAGGCGCAAGTGTACTTAATGACAGGCCTTCATTAGACCTGGCGTTAAAAACTTAAGCTTGAATGTGGGTAGCGATAAAAATATGCGATTTGATGCCAAAATTGATGTAGCAAATTTTCAGGCTGATCGGAGGGTGCCAACCCGTGCCACAATGAGGTCAAAGGTAAAAATTTTGAAAAACCACCCAAATACTTTTTTTTTGCATTTTATAAATTTTTGTAATAAGAAATACTGTTAATATAATGTTTTTTCTTTAATTTTTATTTAATAGGCTTATTATTTTTATTTTAAATCATTGAAGATTTTGTATAGGCTGGGAAGTCCTTACGGTAGCCCTCTACAATGTGTAACAAGTACTGTTTATCGTCTTCGTTGTGTATTAAGCATCTGTTATAGTCAGTTATTAGTTTGACTTTTCTTTCGGCGGCATCATTCACAACAGTAATGCATTTTACGATTTGTCCCCTTTACAAAATGCTTCTCTCTTAGGCTAGTTTGACGGATCAAAGCGTAAGAAATCCGTAGAAATTTCCAGACAAGAAAAATTTTTTTTTGTTTTAGGAGTTACAAAAGAGCTTAAATCCTTGGATGTGAATAATTGTAATTCATCAACGCTTGCACACACTTTTTTAGAAGGGAAAATATCAACATCATCACCGATATGATTGTCTTCATCGGAATGTATTTGCAACACCAAAACCATCTTTTCCTTTATTTTTGAGTCTACATGTGGATCAAAAAAGGCAAGTGCAACTGCTTCCTCTGATAAATACCACAGGTGGTTCCGAATTTTTTCCAAAAGCACTGTAGATATTTTTTTATCAAAATACCCAATAATCCCCTTTATTAGTTGCATATCTCTATTTGGCGCTTCAACTGCATTTGCGGTTCTAAACCAGTATGGGATGTAGAGACTTACTAAGAAAATGCACGTATTACGAATTCCATTCAACTGACTCGCAGACATTTTAAAGTGCTCGTTAAAAATATACATTTTGAGACAATAGATGGCCTTGGACATGAATCTTGCATGAGATGTCGCTCCAGGTGCACGAAATGTGAAATTGGGAATGCTACCACCAAGAAAAATAAATGCAAGTTGTAAGAGTTCTCTATAATCATGCCGAATGTGGACTTTCGCTAAATATTCAAGACAAAAGTGTTTCCTTGTTTCGCGTTCCTCGACAGATATGACACTCAAAACTTGTTCATCCTGCATACAAGTGCTGTATCCCTTTGAATTTAGTGTGCTCCATTCCCGTGCAAAACGTTCAAAAATCTCCACCTCTGGACCACTTGATTTTCCGAAATTGATTTCAAATACAGCTCTTAAGAGAATTTCTGCAATATGGTGGCGACATGGTAACCACAATAAGCTGCGTTCCAGTTTGCGTTCCAATAAAGTTCCAGCACCACTATGAGAGCCAGTATTTGCAGCAGTTGTATCGAAACATATCATTTCTAATGAATTCAGCATATTCATTTTTAACAAATAGTCGTAGACTGATTGAGCGACTACAGCACCAGTTCCATCTTTAATGATGGGGATAGCTATTAATTTTTCATTTCAAAGTTCTCCGACGTGAGCACAATAGCCAAGCGATCAACTTTATTTTTCCCAGCAATTGCGGGAAGTAGCTTTCCGTCCCAATGCAAAACAAATGTTTCAGGTATCTAAAAAAATCTTAAGCTCAAAGCAAAATTTATAACTTGGTCAAAATAAAAAAACTTACCTTGAAATTTTCAACAATTTCTTTGCCATGACGCCGACGAAATTTTTTACGTTGTTCACGCAAACTTGTGCAATTCAGGACAAGATCCTCAATATTGTGACCCAACGCTTTGGCAGTTGCACTGATAAAGTGTATAACTTATGGAGATGACATATTGCCAGCATCCATACATTCTGTCTTCAATAAAATTCTTTTTTCCACGTTTTCGAATTGGCTTACTGGAGCAACTTGGAATGTTGTCAGTCTGTTCTACATCCATCGCCTGCACATCATCTCCCGATTCATCACTCTCAAATTCAACATGTTCCATAGTCAAGTCTACACATGAAATTAAGTGAATAGCAAAAAAAAATTGACACTTTGCTTCCAAATACTACATAATAATTACCTGAAGTGCCTTTTCTTTCTTCATAATTTTCTTTTCGACGTTTTTCATCTTCCAATCTTTGTGCCTTTCTTTTTTCTTTATTTGTGACATTTTGATCGACACAAGTCATGCTACCAACGCGCCCATTTTCTCGCTGCTTTATTAAGAAGTCTCTATCTTCCTGTATACTTATAAGCTTCAGAGCGTCAACGTGGGCACTGTTAAATAAATTGTTTAAATTTTCCTTAAAGTAATTTTCTTTTTTGCGATGACTTGGGAACGGAGATTTACATACTTTTTGGACTGTTCTCCACTCTTCATAAAGTTTAATGACTTTTGCAGCACATGTTCTTTGATCTGGCGTTGGGATTCTAGCTATTTCCCAAAAAGGCAATATTTCATTTAACACTAATCTTGCACTTTCTTTAACTGTTTTCTTTTCACAACGCACATTATAAAAAAAACACTGAAGCACTTGCTGCTTTGATGGTAATTTCACACCAACTATTTTAGGTACACATTTACCAATCAAGTACACATTTGTGTCAGCAGATCGAAGCCGTTCCAACGATAAATTTTTCTTCTGAGCCATGGAATTACGTAAAGTTACACAATATTTTATTTTACAATAAACTTCACTTTTCTCAACAATATTTAAATTCGCAATGACTAAATTTTACATATTCATATCAACAGCATTGCTATGTGCTCAGTAGCAGAGCGGAAAAAACGGTACTTTTAGACAAAAATGCAGTTGACGACAGCTCAAAGCTAGGAATATTGAGGATGTTTAAAAAACAGCGACAAAAAAAATTTACCGTTTTTTCAATAATAGTTGTTGGTAGAAATACATATCGTTACCTGAAATGCAAAAGGGCGTAACAAACATATTCATTATTTTACAAGAAAAGCAAAAAAAAACTTTCCGACATTTTACGAAATTAAGTAATGAAATCAAAACTTTTTATTGTAGAAGGCTATAATTTTGCGGAGAAAGGAAGCTTAATTATGTTTATAATCAATGAAAAAAAATTAAAATTTTCTACAGTAAAACCAAATTAAGAAGAAGAGCGAAAAGTTGGTTGTTTAGAATTTCGCTTATAAAATCTTTATTTTTGATATCAGAAAGCAAAAAAATTGTGAGGACACGTAGTTTAATGTGGTGCACCATAATCAGTCAAAAACTTACACCTTCTTCCATTTCAGGTAACGATATTTATTGTAAGCATATTTTGAATTCTATAAATATTTTCTTCTTACTATAATAGCAGAAACACCATACATTTTTACAACTGAGAGCTTAAATAAAAATTATAGTTTTATAGCATAAATATATTTGTTTTTGCTTCTGGTGCCATTATATACTTAAGCATTAATACTACTATTAACTAATTTACAAGTTATAAATGATATTCTAATTTAAAGAAGTTTTATTTTTGGTATTTCTTAATAAAAAAAATTATAAAATGCAAAAAAAATAGAGTATTTTGGTGGTTTTTTAAAATTTTGACCTTGGACCTCAAGTTGGATGGCACCATCCGATCAACCTGAAAATTTGCTACATCAATTTTGGCATCAAATCGCATATTTTCATCGCTACCCACAATCCAAATTCCAAAATATAAAAAACCCCATATTAGCTACGCCAGGTCTAGCCTTCATATATTATCCCAGCCAGAAAAATACAAACGGGAAAGCGATGGCAAGGTATTTTAACAGGTGGTACAAGTACTGACAAAAATTGCTTTCCCATTTCCAATATGATAACGTCAATAGACAAAAGGACCGGCAGTTCAAAAAGTACTGGAGAAACAAAATTTTTAACTTTGGCAAAACGCTGCCAAAACCAATAGGTGGTTTGGGATTATATTTTCCAAAATAAAATTTAAAAAAAGTTCATATGTATCTTTTTTTTGCCCTGCCGTGATGTTTTGTAAAACAAATACTGGCAAAACGATTTTTGCAAACGCTGGCAAAGCGTCCCAAGTCATTTATTTTTAACATCGCGGTTACCCAGTGGTATGCAAGTACTTGATTTTTTGTACCACTGTCAATTTCTGACTGAGATGTTTCAGTATTCATAAAATGTACCACATTATTAATTAGCAACTATTAAATAATTATAAAACGCTTTATTCTATAAAAAAATTAGATACATAACATAAAAATTTTTACAAATAAAGGAAAATTTAAATCCCGTAAAATCCCGGGATCCCGAAAAATCCTGTAGTCCCGATCTCGGGATCCCGGGATTTCATACAAAATCCCGAATCCCGGGATTTTCAAATATCAATCCCGATTTGCATCCCTATGAGGTACCATATATGGCTATATATTCGCGACTAAAAAAGTATTCATATAATCTTATATGATTTGATATTATTATAAATGTTTATATGCGTGGCTTTATATAACCACCCGAGTAAAAAAGAGTATATATAACATATATTTTTTAATATTAAAATATATGATAATATAATATATGTTTTTATATGATGATATATTAGATTTTTTTACAAATTTTCTCATATGTAATCATATTAAATCATTTATCAGTATTTGCTTTATTGCAAATTGTATATAGAGGAATATATTATTGATAAAACCGTTAAAAATTTTATATATAAATAGATACGAAAAATATTTTTCATTTTATTTTTTATACAACAATATCGTCGGCTTGCCTGCAAGTAGTGTTATGTGTTCTTTAACAGGTTTTCAGGAGGACGAAAAAACTGGTTTATCATTTTAATATATTTCATTGACATCATATGCCTTAATAATGATTGTAATAAATAAGGTCGTGAATCATTAGGGCATATGATGTCGATAAAATATGTTAAAAGGATAATATAAATCAGTTTTTTCGCTCTCCCGAAAACCTGTTAAAACCAAAAACATAGCACTTCTTGCAGGCAAGCCGACGATATATTAGTTAATATCAGACCCAAGTTCGAGATTAACTAATATATTCGAGATTAATTTTTTCATTAAAATAATATTTTCTGAGCTTTTTTACTTCTAAAAGTTTTTTTTAATTTAAAAAAATTAACATTTAAAATCATGGCCCGGCTCGTAATGGGATAATAAGTCTAGGCATGTTGCATATCATTGGAAAGTATTTCAAGTACATTTCCAACGATATATATATTTTGTTCTGGTCCGATATGTTTTGAGTGGAGAAATAAGCCATTGAATATTGTTGTAGATCATCTTCAGCTCCATAAATCGGTAAATATGAGCCTCCAACAAAAAAGAAGTGCATTGCCGGGCTAACCATTAAATTTTTATTTAAAATTAAAAAAGCTTAACATATTTAAAAAAAATTTCTAAGTCCAAAGAAAATTCCCATATTTGATAAAAAAAAGAATAACAGATTTATACATTAACGTCTTTGATAGTTTACTCTTTATCAACAGTAGCCCTCGGCTGACAGTCAGGCATGTGATGAATATCGAAAACGATCTGATTTTCAATGGTAAATATTTTACGATCTGTACAATACCAATTATTTTTTATTTCCTAATTCAGATGTCCGGCGTCAAATAAAACGATAAATAATAATTCAAAGTTTTTTTATCATTTAAAAATATCGTATTGTATTAACTAATATCCAATTTGATCGGGACAAAATTCGGATATAAGTTTATCATTTGAAATAACTTTGTGTCCTTGTAAATACAATTATATCCAACATGATAAAATTTAATATAACCATTTTTCGGATGAAATTATATCCAGTTACATATTGCAAATATATCCATTCACATATAATTTTGTATACACTTTTTTACTCGGGCATATACATTTATATTAACACTTTGGTTTTATAAATATGTTTGATATGACGTTATATATAATATTATGCGATTTGGCCTCCAGCCATATATTAAGAGATCTGCGATATAGTTTATATATAATTATATATAATGGCGTATAAGCTACTATAAACAATCTTATATCAAAATATATAACATGACATGAAATCTAATTATACAAAATTTTATAAAGTTTAATTGCACTATAACAATGAAGAAGACAAACTTAGAAAGAGTTTTTTTTTTATTTTATAAGACCAAAACTCTAAACTAGAAAAAGTTGTTCCGACAAATTTTTTTAAAGTTGAGTTAAACCGAAAATTTACTTTGTCAAATATTTCCAGCATAAATTTTTCTAAGCAACTTTTTCTCGTTTTGAATTTTGCTTTTTATTGATATTCAATTACAAACTGCCTTATTCTAAGTTTAAGGACAATTTGCGTCCTAAATCGCATTCAATCAATCCTCATTTCTATCAATGCCAAAGATCGACCAATACCCACTTTGTTAGCCAAACTGTTCTATCGGCCATTAGTACTTAATATGAATAAAATAAAAACTAAATTCAATCATGCCTATTCAATATATTTTATCGTTGAAATTTTTCCAATCACAAAAATTGTCCATTCAACTAAAAATTTGTAGCCCTTTAATTGAATAAATTTTCAATAAAATAGTGATACATTTGATTAGGATTTTTATTGGTTTTTTTTATATGTATTTGATTAAAAATTAATTCATTGGATTAAAAATTGATCAATATTGTATAAATTCTAAATAAGACTCTATTCAGCTGGATAAAGTGGTAGTTGTCATGCAAATTATAAAAAATATATTTCTTTAATTTTAGCTTGCATTTCATAACACTGAATTTTATTAAAATAAAACATGTATGCAATTTTCATTCATTTGATGGATTTATTTATACTTATATGAAAGATTCTCTCACAGAAATTAGTTTTCTTCTTTTTTCTGAGGCATAAGGACTCTGTCAAAATTTTTTTGAAAATTAAAAAAATAGTTTGTTTTTATTGAAAACTTTTTGCGATTTTTTGTTTAAAAATTTTTTTCATTTTTTAAACAAAATTTCAAAAATTACATTACTATTTTACAGTAATGTTCTAGAATAAATAAATATTCATATTTAATATGGCAAAATTAAAATATTTAACTAAATAAAATAATAAACTCAACGAGAATTTATAAAATTTTATAAAAAATAATTTAAAATATCAGTTACTAATACATAAACATTTATAAAAACAACTACATAAATAAAACAAACGAAAAACACAACAATATGCTGATGTTTTTCTCTTGAGCGGTAGAATAAAAAAATGGCAAGCAAATTTCAGTTTTAAGCAATTATTTAATATATTGGATTAATTTTTAATTGACACCTTTTGAAATAATTTAACAAATCGTTTTAATTGAAAAAAGTTGAACAATATTTTTTTGTGTGAACAATATATACTAAAATTTTATTTGAAAATTTTTATAAAATTATATGTATTTATATATAATTTAATGCAATTAGATAGACCCATTTTTCGGATCAAATTGTATCAGTTTAGATAACATGCTTATCTCGTTTGATATAATTATATATTCCAATATTCGGATCAAATTAGATATGAACATATATATGGGTTTATATATGGTGATATATGATTATATAACATCTTTTTTAGTCGGGTTGTTTAATTGGCACCATATGTAATAATATATGGTTTAAATGGCACCATATATGCTAATATATTGCTTAAGTAACACCACCCAGTGAAAAATGCTCATATACGCTCAAATATGTTCATATATGGTTTATTAGGGTTGTTTTAAAAAATCGATGTCGGATTTTTTTTGGGGGCACCCTCCTAAAATGTTTCATTTTGTTAGATTTTAAGATTGCAAAAGTTTGAGCACAATTGGAAGATGTTAACCCGTGCCACTTGTCGTACTGATCTTGTTTTAAACGCAATGGTGCCCCCAAAAAAATTCTGACATTTTTTTTAACCTATGAGATAAAACAACCCTAATGGTTTATGTATGGACACATATGAACAAATATGGATTTTTTATGAACATATATGGATTTTATATGGACATATATGGAAGTATATGTGATTCCATATATGGAAAAAGATTTCAAACACAGACATATATGGAGGCATCTGCTATTTCATATATGGAAAAGGCACTCATATATGGACAAATATGGAAGTATGGAGTAAATATTATTCATTTTATTCAAAAGTGACTTGTGTATGAACATATTCCATATGTGTAAGAGGAACTCATATTTGGATGAATTTGAAATTATATTTAATGCCATAAATAAAAAAAGGAACATACAGCTGTTGACAACTATTAGAAACGCATTTTTTACACTAGAGGTTGATGATCATTATTGATATTTTCGTAAATTTACCGTTACGTTTTTTGTTTAAAACAATTGTATTATATTTATTACTCTTTTTATTATCATTTACACTCATTTTTGTTGCTGTTTATTTTAAAAGCTGTTATAATTTCTGAAAATAGTTTACATATTGTTTAGTAAAATTCTAAGAAAGTGCGACAACTAATTAGAAACGCGTAATTGTTTATTAAAGTCTTCTTGGCTAAGAGCTATTTTTACGGTTATTTGTTTCCAAATAAATGTTTTATAGCAAATAAGAAATTATAATTTTTAAGATTTATCATGGGAAAAAGCAAAAGCTGCACTCCTGCAGAACGGAGCCCAATTTTTGAACTTAGAAGTCTGGAAAGTCTTATAGAGAAATAGCAGAGCAGCTAATGTGTTCCAAAAAAATGGTTTTTAACCCTCTAACCTTAATTCAGTAAGAAATTAATTCACTTTTTTCCTTTCGATTTATAAAATTGAACGCGTTCACCAGTGAGTTAATTCATTTGATTTAATAAAAAGAACTATAGCAATTGAATTAACCCTCTAACCGGCTAGCCCGCCTCCAGGCGGGGTATATTAAATTGACCGGAAATACGCCAAAGGAGTATTTTATAATAAGAAATTATGCTTTTTCAACAGAAAACAAAATTTATTAAATTTTTTGTGAAGAATTTTTTTGTATACAATGCACGGTTTGGAAGCGAGAAAGTGTCAAAGATAAAATTTCGTAAAATTTCAGAAATTAAATATTTTAAAACAACAAAAATTTTCGAAAATCTTAAAAACATATTTAAATTGACTAAAACAATTGATAGTGACCATGAAGTAAGATTGGATCTTAAGATATTCAAAAAGTTCCTTACTATGGTTCAAGGACGCACAGGATTCCATAAGGATACCTTTAAAGCACATCGTCTTAACTTCAAAATGAATGGACGAATTTTTATCAAATTTGGTGAAAAGACTATATTTGGTATAGGCAGCAAAGCTTATAAGTTTGAATAATATATATTGAAGTTTTGGTGCGTTTTCGCTCAATTTCGCATTTTTCGAAAAACGAATATCGCTTCATCCTCTTACGTAAGAACACAAAAAATTTAATTTTTTTATTGCAATTACATCTTGGTAAGAGAAATAATTTGTGCCTTAACCTAGTAATTTTCATGCGCTAGTTTTCGAGATTCACCCTTGAACTATTTTGGACCATATCGCCTAAAGTAGGCAACGAAAAAAATTTTTGTAGAAGAACTTATTGTTTATTTTTCATGAGGAACACATGGTATAAATTTCATTGCAAAAAAGCTTAGGCCGGTTAGAGGGTTAATGTTTTACAGCATAAAGTAGACGCTCGCAAATTAGAGCTTTCAGTAATTCGAACGTCCAGAAATTAGAATCAATGTTTGCAATACATTAAATGCTCTGAAATTCGAATTTAAAATTCTAATTTCTGAGCGTTTTTTTTTTTTGGTTATTTGAATACACAGGAAATCCCCAATTTATTTTTATTCTGTTTGAATAAAGTAAAACTAAAAAGGGGAATCACCAAATTATATATGTTTTTCCCTATTTGTTTTTTTTTTTGTCGCATTTATGTACATTTTTGGCTAGTTTATTTGTGAAATTTGATACGCGTGTACATATTATTTGGCAGTCTCTATTAAATAGTGAAAGTGTATCATTTAAAATGTTAAATAAACGTAAAAAAACACTTTATCATTGGAAACTAAAGTCAAAATATTAGAAAAGCTTGACAAAGGCGTTCAAGGGAACCGGTTAGCCCTAGATTTTAATGTGACAACATCTTCAATCAGCTACATCAAATCACATAGAACAGCAATATTAAATGCTGTTTCAAACACATATCAGGAGGCAAACAAATCTCTGCACAGCGCTGAATATCCAAAAATGAAAAGTCGTCTGTATGAGTAGTTTTTAAATCAACGAGAAAAAAAGTGTACATTGACTGGGCCAATATTAAAAGAGAAAGCTAAACAAATATTTAGAGAGGAATATCCCGATAAAGATGAAAATGCATTCCGGGCAAGTGATGGATGGTTTACCAAATTTAAGAAGCGACACGGTATCCGTTTTTTTAAAATTTGTGGCGAGATTCTTTCCAGTGATGTTGCTTCAGTCACTCCTTTTATTCATCGATATCGTGCAAAGATCGCTGAGATGGGTTTAATGGAGTCACAAATATATAATGTCGACGAAACCGGATTATTTTTTCGTTGCCTACCAGACAGAACCTATGTCTCTGCTTTTGAAAAAAACGCCCCTGGACATAAAATTCAAAAAGACAGAATTTCAGTCCTACTTGGTGCAAACTCTGATGGATCACACAAATTAGTTCCATTGGTAATTGGAAAAGCAAAAAAACCCAGGTGTTTTAAAAATTTCAATAATCCTCTGCATTACAACTTTTCAAAAAATGCTTGGATGACTTCTCGGATTTTTCACGAATGGTTTCACGGAATATTTATTAAAGAGGTAAACAAAAATATTGATTTCAGGTTCAGTACATAATTTTAAAATTTTTTTCAATTCACAGGTGATCCGCTTTTCTCAGGAAAATAATTTGCCTCCGAAAGCCATTTTGCTTATAGATAATTGCTCCGCTCATACACCCATTGAGAAACTTAAAAGTGACGATGGAAACATAGTTGCATTATTCTTTCCACCAAATGTGACAGCAGCTTTACAACCAATGGATCAAAACCCTATTAAGTTAACAAAGCTCAATTACAGAAGTATGTTTCTTTCTCAGTTAATTGCTGAAGGTGGTGAACTGAAGAATCATTTGAAATCCCATTCGATCCGCAATGCTATATTATTACTGAAACCAGCTTGGGATGCGGTACCACAAAGTGTTATGAAGAAATCTTGGTCAAAGTTGTCCAATTGGGACTCTAACCAATACGACAGCGAAAAAAATGTGCCAATAGCACAATTGTTGCAAATAGATCAGGACTGCAACGAAGTTATTCCGATAACTCAAGCTCTTTTAAAAGAAATAGCTCCCAACGATTGCATCGGTATAGAAGACATCGACAGATGGAATGAAGATATGTTTGATGACGGATCTGTTTATGTTCTCAGTAGCGATGGTGAGTCTTCAGATAGCAGCGAAGACGACGTTGTTGCAGTATCATCAGTTGTCTCTAATACTACAGCCATTTAAAGCGTAAATAATTTAATAAAATGGTGCAATAACAGTGAATTGTTTTCAACTAAGCACATAAGTAATCTTTTGGCTCTCCGTAATGATATTTCGGATTTAAAGAAACCAAAAAAAACAAACAAATATAACTGATTATATGTCAAACAAAGATTAGCTGTTAACTTGGCCATTGTTTAATTTTAATTGTTTAATTTTTTTTAAATACAGTTTTTTAGTTTTTAATTAAAAAAAATACATGTGATGTAATTGGACTGCATTGCTATGTTTTGTTGCCATTCGTTTTTTTTTTTTATATTCATATTTTTAATTTAAAAAAATACATTTGATGTATTGGACTGAATTGTTGTGTTTTGTTTTCTTGTTTTTATCAAATAAAATTGAATTAAAAAATATTAAAAAGAGTTTTATTTAAGTTTTTGGAAGTAAATTTACTCAATTTTTTTTTCGAAAAAAAACGTCCAGAAATTAGAATAATTCAGAAATTAGAATTGCCTCAAAAACAAAGCGGTTCTAATTTGCGAGCGTCTACTGTATCAACAAATATGTGACCATAGCCAATGTTCCGCGAAAGAAGAGACCCATAAACACATCAGCACATACCGACCGAATGATAACGCGAATCTCCAAATCCGGTCCCAAAAAGTCATCTACTGACATCCAACGTGATATTCAAGAAAATTTAAATGTCACGATATCCAAACGGACTATTGCACGTCGTTTGGTGGAAGCCGAGCAACATGGAAGAGCAGCACGAAAGAAGCCACTTCTGAATAGGATTCAAAGAAAACGTCGTGTGGATTTCGCGAAGTCCCATTGAAATTGCACAGCAAATCAATGGAAATATGTGATTTGGAGCGATGAAACAAAGATTAATCGCCTTGGTCCAGATGGTCGGAGATACGTTAGATGATCCATTAACCAAGAATTTAATCCTCGCTTCGTTTCACGGGTAGCGAAGCATGGTGGAGGGTCAATTATGGTATGGGGATGTTTCTCCTGGAATGGTGTTGGCCCAATTTATAAAATTTATGGAATCTTAAATAAGGAGAAATACGTTGATATACCAAATACTGTCATGCTACCGTGGTCTGAGGAGAACTTGTCTATTATATGGCAATTTCAGCAGGATAATGATCCGAAGCACACGGCGAGGCTGGCAAAAAAAAACTCTGACGATAATTTCATCAACGTTTGGGAATGGCAATCATCGAGTCCGGACTTGAACCCCATAGAACATCAATGGGGGGACGTAAAAACAGCCGTTAGTCTGAAAAATATAACAAATAATGCGACTCTTTTCGAGGATGTTAAGAAAGCATGGGAGGCGATACCAGTAGAGCGATGTCGACGTCTAATAACGTCAATGCGCAACCGATGTGAGGCTGTGAAGCAAAAGGGATTTGCAACAAAATATAGATAAAAAGTAAGAAAAATAAATTAATATTAGTTTTTTTTTCTAATATTATAAAATCGTTTCTAATTAGGTGTCGCTGTTATATTTCAAACAATACAATAAATTTATAAAATATTTTTAAGACTGAATAATTTATTAAGTTCATTTTGTATATTTGTAAACAATTGAATATATTTAATTAAAATATTATGAAATAAATGAATATTAATTTTGTTTTATATAAAAACTTAAGCATTATTTTAAAAATAAAAGGCGTTTCTAATTAGTTGTCAACGGCTGTATGTAGCACCTAATTTGAATGTCATACATATATTTATATCTATAGTACAACCTTATAATAAAGGACAGTAATGTTCGCATGTATTTAATAAATGTATATGTTCATATATGTCCATATACTTAGGTGTTACCTCATTTTTCGGATCCATACATATATGGTTGGATCATAAATGTTCATATATGGACATTTTTCACCGGGCATATATAAATATATATGGCACTATATTTAGTATCATCTCTGCAACTGTATTAATTATTTTGTTCATGAGGTGCCATATATGACCATATCTTGTTTAAATGCCACCATATATGATAATATATGGTTTAACTGGCACTATATATAGCTATATATTGTTTAAATGATACCATATATAATTATATATTCCTAAAATGCCGCCATATATATTAAGATATAGCTCTATATACAACTATATATGCAATAAGATCAGCAATGCTATGTAATATATAATCATATATACCATATCATAAGGCCGATATCTAATTAGATGAAATTATATATGGTATAACATAAGGAAAAATTTTGGAAAAAGACATCATATATAATTATACATAACGACATGTCTAATTATATATTGTAATATATGCCACATACGATTATATATAATTTTTTTTACTCGGGTGCTTTCAATTATTTTTTTGACACCCCAAAAAACATAAAAACACGTCTGTCTGCGACCACATGTTATGTAAATTCGTCAAAGTGGATGTCAAGGAAAGGTAATTGAAAAATGCACAAAATATATTTTTTCCAATTTTTTATCTCCCTTAACATCGGAGAAAAATGGGATTAGTGTATGTGCCCCACTGGCGAAGGATCCCCCCTCTACTCTACTATTGCTGACATGTAGGTAGCTTAATGTCATACCTTAGTTATCCGGTGCTAACAAGTCTGCAGTTAGTCAGCGTTTTTAAAAACAGAATACAAAATGCTAACATGTCTTTAAGTATCAAAAAAAAATTTAAAGTAGAATGTGTGTATGTGTCTGTTTGATCACTTCTGAAAGTAAAAAACAATAACAGAAAGCTGAATAGGAAAGGAAAACTATGAATTAGCTACACTATAAACAAGGCCTTACGTGGGTTAGATGGCTAAGCTGTCGAACTCTAGTATAGTTACGTTTGTAATGTAGGGGTGCATGGGTTCGATTCCTACAGCCGACGGGTTGTTGAAAAAATATCATATAGAGACAATCTGACAATAAAATATAAACAATAATACAATTTAATGGAAAATCACTGATGAAGCCTGTCCATAGAAAAAGGCAGAAACTAGATCTAGTCTGATTTGCAAATTAACCCAGTCAGAAATCGCCAGTGGTACAAAAAATCAAGCACTGGCATACCACTGGGTAACCACGGTATTAAAAATAAATGACTGGCAGAACACTCATTTGGTACGCTTTGCCAGCGTTTGCAAAAAGCGTTTTACCAGTATTTGTTTTACAAAAATTTCGGTGGTTTATAAAAAAAAACCACTGGCAAAGAATTGGCTTAGAGTGATATGCCAAGGCTTGCAACCAGTGGTTATCCAGTGCTACCTAACAAATGCTACCAGGCGTACAAAAATCAATTCACTGGTAGACCAATGATTTTATAAAAATGCTGACGCTTCGTTAAAAAATGTTTCACCCTATTAGTAATATCTAGTTTTTATTCACACGAGCCATTGTCTTTAGGACATAATTTCCAGCTAGGAATTTAAGGGACACCTCAACATATATTCATACATATGCATATGTACCTGATTACACAAACGGAGATTTAATTTAAACAATAACAAATTAATTTGTAAATTATTGTTACGGGATTATAATTAAGACACACTGAGTTTGTCTGTATACAAATGCATTCATTCAAAAGAAAAAGGGATAGGAATATAATTCACCCTTGACATTTATTTAGCAATTGTTAAAGTGCTATAATACTAAGTGCCAGTGTTATGTTACAAAATACTTACAAAGTTCTTAAGGGATGATTGTACTTATTCACAGCCAAATAAATACACACATAAAATTGATTATCGCCTGACTCACTGACAGTTCATAAAATATCACTTAATTTCAGTAATTTGTAAATTTTTGTATGCTTTTTTTGGGGGAAGTCAAATCTTCTGATTGTGAGGGTAATTGAGTGTAAAATATATTACAATATTAAATGAAGCTGTATATATTGCAATGAATATTGTATAAGAGCATACTCATGAATACAGCAAGATTAACATGGGGTTTCTAGAAGACGTTCGCTGTCACACGAATGAGTGACTACATGTATTTTGTTTTTGTATTGCATGTATTTTGTTATTGTATTTTCGTTCGTGTGGAGCAAAACGTCATCTAGAAACACCACCTAAACAAGAAAAATAAATTGAAATAAGTACTAGGGTTTGTCATTCGGGAATTCCCGGGCTGCATTTCCCGGTAAAAGTGTTTTACCCAATTCCCGGAAAATGCTACAAAACGCTAAATTTTCAAATTTTGTTTACAGACAAAGTACATTTTTGCATCATAAATTTAAATTTTACATTTCATAGGGTGGCTGCGAACTGGCCAAACTAAATCTATTCTAAATTAACGCTCTAACGGTTAAGGATGCCTCAGGGCAGCTATCATAAAATTACCCAAAAATGCGTCAAATGTATATTTTATTATAACTAACGCAATTCCGATATAAAACAAAATTCCAAAAATCTTTCGGGAAGAAATTTTTATATGCAGTGTACGATAATGTTGTTTTTTTCTTTGTAAATGCATTTGTTTGTAAATTAGGAATTTATTAGAGATTCCATTTTTTATCTCTAAAAAAGCAAAATAGTTCATTTTATTAACGTACTTTATTAATTTGCGATTATTTACATATTTTTTATTTATTCGTACATATTTTAAAAAATACTTCAATTACAGTTCCCATTGAAAAAGGGAAGGAAATAAAGAATTGGATCCCATTGAACCTCCTGGACTATGACCCAAATATGAATTCTTCTTTTCACTAAATGCAAATATATAAAAGTTAACAATTAAAATGTATTGTTAAGGCTCTATGAAGTCGCTCGCATGCTTTTGCACCATGCACCAAAGAAATATGTTAATAAAATTTGTTGCAATGTTAACATATTTTATCGTTTAAAACAGACCAATCAAGAGGTTCGTTAAAAGAGGTTAGTCCCTTACCTTTGCTTATACATTAACCCCTTAATTCATAAATGATTTGTAAAGTTATAGCAGGTTTACAAAACGTCATTTTCATACAAAATTTGTTCAATAAACCCCCCATTTTACAAAGCGTTTATGAATTTAGGGGTAAAAGTTCTATAAATGTCAACTGATTTAAATGTCGATATGCTTTAATTGCTATTACACCTTAAAAGTCGTAAAATCAAGCTAAATAAATAATTCTGTAGTGACAAAAAATATATTATTTCTCAACTCAAAAATAGATTTAAAAAAATAACTACCGTCAACTTTAAAATGTCCATTAAAGTTCCAAATTTTAATTAAAGTTAAAATTTTGCTAAATGAACTTCTTCAACATAAGAATTTAACTAATAACGATTGCAAATTATAGCATTCGAACTTAATACATCGTTTAATGAAAACGTTGATTTTAAGCTAACGCTGGTTGACTTTCAAAACTCAAATGACGACATGGTATTCGCCTTCGAAATATGTCTGGGGAAAAACTGTCCTCCAACGGTTCTCGGATTCTTTAATGAATTTAAAGCTAAAATTTCAATCATAGATCTGCTTCTTCAGCAATTTTATAATGATGGCCTTATTAGTGTAGAGTTGTAAAATAAAAAAATAGTTTCCTAGTACGCTTTAATATTCTGAAAATTCCTTGAGTAATGTTTTTAAAAAAATTAATCAGAGGGTTACATAAAACTTTTAGGCCCAGCTTTTAGGATGTAGATTATCTTTAAACTTAGTTTAATGCAGTTTATAACTGGAATATTGCTTCTAAAATCTATTTTATTTTTCGTTTTCGGATTAACTAAACCAAGTTTAACTGACATCCCAAAAACTCGTTCTTAATGTATTAATCTTATTTAATTCAATATCGTATCTTTTTCGAATTTAAAGACTGAAGTAAACATGTTACAAACTTATTTAAAAAAAAAACTGTTGAACAAAAATTAAAAAAAAATTGGTTTTGTCTGATTTTGACTTAATCGAATTGATTAAGTCAAAATCACTTCTTCTCTACCCCCTTTCCAAAGGAAGCAACACGTTAATTAATAGGAAGAATTTCCAGAGTGTTGCTTCTCTTTAAAAAAAAAAAAAAATCGAATTGATTCAGATGCAAAAGAAGTGTTTCCTTAATATTGTCCTACAAATAATAATAAATTGAAGCTTTTGTTACACAATAGGTTCAGAAATGGGCTCTGTAAAGGCTAAACATTAAAATTGCCTCTAAAATATGCTATTTCAGACATTATTAAAAGCACATTTAAATCACTTAGAAAAATGTATTATATTATATATTATAAAGAGTACTTCTAAATCACTCTAAAAATGCAAACAAAATGTACTCGTATGATGTGATGAAAATGTATACCTAAAAACCATACTTTTATTAACATCATGTAATCACTTTTAAATTACTAACAAAATGCTTAAATTGAACTACTGACAACATGGGACATCACGTGTAAAATAAATCAGTGTTAGAGCTAAATTGTAACTACTTCACAATCAGTTAAAGCTATTCGGGGTGCTTTTAAAATAACTTTTTTATAATGACTTTTTTTGCTGGGAAGCTAAAGACAATATACAACAATATACACAATATTGGTATTATATGAAAGATTTTTTTGAGGCGCGTCCAGCGGTGTATATAACATGTTCAATCATTCCTAGAAATGTCCTGTTTGCAAGGATATTCTAAAAAAAACAAGTTTTTGAGTATTTTGTATGAAGAATTTTGTGATGTCAATCTTACATATCTTAATCTCTAGTCGATTTAAGTGAGCACGTGTTTCAAGTTTTTTTGAAATTCGTGATTGTTTGCGTTTTATCAGAAATTCAATATGGTGGAGAACATATGTTTAAAATAGGGCAATATGGATATAAAAACTTTCCTTTTGATAAGTAAATAATCGCTAAGTGGATATAGTTTAGAATTTTGCTAATATAATACATTTTTCACGGTGCTATGGACCAAATTTTGATAAAATTTTCGTGAGATCACGTTACTAGACCCGAAATATTTTGGGAATCATCATAAAATGAACCAAGGTTTATTTTGAGGGGGGCACTTTTTTTACTTTTTTTTTGTGAGTCGGTCTAATACTTAAGTTTACTAAAAACTTTTGATAATAAACTCAAAGCTAAATTCAAAATTTAACTTTTATAATAAGTCCTTATTTTAGTTCAACACAGAGGGAATTTAGCTGGACGAGTTTTAATGAAAATTTTCAGTAAACTAATGAAGTTTTCTTCACAAAGTAAATGAAAAATTTCTTAAATTTGATGAATAATTTTAATATATTTTATGAATTCAGTTTTAATGAAACTTTTACACTGAGTGTATGAAACTTTTTACAATAATGAACAGGCACGTAACTAGGAACTTCTTTCGGGGGGAGGGGGTGTTTAATTTTTCCCGTGTTTTTTTTTATACTGGGAAAACTTATAAAACTATGTACATAGAAAAAAAATTTATAACTGTTAAAAAAAGTCGTTATTTTAAGTTAAGTGTTCTCCTTTAGTTTTTGTTTAAAGTTCAGTAAAATGAGAGTAAGCACAAAATCCTCACTCTAAATAACAAAATTGCCCACAAGTACTGGAACGCACAAAATCACTTTTCTAGCCCAAAATTTTATTAAAAAGTTTTTTAACTTCAGTTAATTATAACCTACACCACGACGTGGAGAGGGTATAATAAGTTTGTGCTGATGTTTGTAACACCAAAAAATATTGGAACTAAACACTTATGTGACAACATTAAAATACTGTCTACTTATGTGACAACATTAAAATATTAGCCCACACACGACGAAATACACTGATGATGGCTTTGTAGCGAAAGCCGAAAATACGTATTCTGTATTGCTGGTCTTATCGAATTCTTTCAAATATATTTTTATTCTTTGTAATTTACTTGTAAAAATTGTATCATCTTTCTTTGATTTGAAAATAATTTTAAACAGAAAGTGATATTAATTTATGATCTAGAGTCAAACTAAAAGGAACATTCATTTACTTAAAAATAAGAGATCAACTAAATATTCCCCCATTCACATTATGAACAAAGTTATCCACTTTTTCCAGAAACCCTCCCATTAAGGCTTTTATGGTAGTTTCTGTCACCTTTTTAGAGCATCTACGTTTGAAATCTTGCATGTTCTGGGAGTCCTTTTTCATGCCCTTTAATTCTCTTTTAACAAGAGCCCAATATCTCTCCACTGGCCTGAGCTCCTGGGAGTTTGGTGGATTTGCCTCTCTTGGTACAAAAACCACATTATTATCATTATACCACTCCAGCACTTTCTTGATGTAGCGACAAGATGCTAAATCGGGCCAAAAGTAAGTGGATACATTGTGCTGACTCAAAAATGGAAAAAGTCTCTTCTGCAAACACTCCTTGATATAAATTTCGCTGTTTATAGAGCCAGATGTCACAAATGAATGGCTTCTTTGGCCGCAGCTACATATGGCTTGCCATACTAGGAATTTTTTAGGGAATTTCGTTTGCTATTTCGACCTAAATTTTCCCGCAACATTTCCTCGAACATCGGAAACATAAAATTCTTGACCAGGGAGCTGCGAAAAATCAGCCAGGACATAGTTTCGTCGTTCATTACACAACAGTTGTATTTTTGTATAAAATTTTATTTCAATTTTTTAGCTCTGGTTTTGGCCTCCAAATTTTTAAAAGCGTTTCTATCGGGAATTTTTTGAACTTTGTAGGACTTTAGTCCTGCCTTACGTTTCACTTTATATACAAAAAAGTCGAGCATTGGGCTAACCGAGCTGTTTTTCTGCCAGATGTGTTAGGAGCTCTCTTAAGGATGCTTTTAACTTTATATGCCTTACCAATGTTACGTTCCCTGTTCCCGGCTTCCTTTCAATTGTTAGGTGTTCCAGATACCTTTTTATCACTTTTGAAACTGTTTGGCAGCATACATTAGTATCTTTGGCAATTTTTTTGTATTTCGAGGGGGTTTTTCGAAAATTTTTTGTTTAATTTTTCCGGTTTTTTTTTTTTTGCTTATAAAATTTAAAAACAAAACTCGTTATTTTAAGTTAAGTGTGCTGCTTTACATTTTGTGTAAAGTTCAATAAAATGAGAGTAATCACAAAATCCTCTATCTAAAAGTCAAAATTACCCAAAAGTACGCTAGCGCACAAAATCACTTTTCTAACCCAAACTATTTAAAAGAAAAAAAAAAAATAAAATGCGTATAGTTTTAGTCTCAAAAATCGCACAGAAACACATATTTTTTGCATATAAAAGTTTTTTTTTGGCCTCGTTCAGTTAATTTTTATATATAGAAGTTTTATTTTGTGTATTTCTTTGCTTAATTACAATTTCGAATTTTCACAATGGTGTTATTTGTTTATCATTGCACCGGATGTCCCTTTTACAATTTTTTTTAATAGTAAAAAGAGTAGTTAATAAATAGTAGACAGAGGCAGAAAATTTTATAAAAATATCTGTAAGAACCCAAAAATATCTGTAAGGGCCTAAAAGTTTTTAAAACTTGTTTAATATTACAAAACTAAGAGTGGCTAATAACCATAAAGGAAAATTTAATTTCTAACGCATTTTCTAAGTTCTAAACTAAATTATATATTTCAAGTATAATTTGATTTCTAGGTGTTTTCAATTTTCAAAAATTTCAGTTTTTTGTCAATACTTAAAATTTTCTTCAATCCGTTTGTGATATGGAGTATATGGTGTTAGGAATTGAAAACTTAATTAAGGGAATTAAACGAAAAAAATTTAATTCCTTAGGGAATTAAACGAAATAAATTTAATTCCTTGACTAAAAGTTGAATAACTAGAATTGAATGAATTCCTTGACTAAAAGTTGAATTAACTAGAATTGAATGAATTCCTTGACCAAAAGTTGAATTAACTCGAATTGAATGAATTCCTTGACCAAAAGTTGAATTAACTAGAATTGAATGAATTCCTTTACCAAAAGTTGAATTAACTAGAATTGAATGAATTCCTTGTTGAATGAATTCATAAAATTTTATGAAGGCATTAGAAAAGAATGAATGAATTCCTTTAATATAAATCGAATGAAAAAAAAGGAATTCATTCAATTCCTTAAGTTCGGTCAGGGAATTCATTCCCAAAATATAAATTCAATTCAAAAACAGGGAATAAGGGAATTAATTCTTCGAAGCTCTGCTTTTTATGTACCTGTAAAAATAGTACTGAAAACAATACTGAATTGGAGTGCACATTTTACCTTTAATAAGTACTTGTATTGAAGAGAATAAGGAACAATATCTCGCAGTAACAAAGTGTCGTTTTTATGTCACTCAACTTTCATATCAAAGAATAGCTCAGCGGTACAGCGCTAAACTAGCAATCGTGAGGTCGTAAGTTCGATACCCGATGGCGGGAATAAAAAAATTTTGTAAAATAAAAAACACATCACTTTTTTCCGAAGAATGTTGAAGTTGTAATACTCCTTTCCTATCACAACTCAATGTTAAAATCATTAGTGTTTATGTTAAAAAAGAAGTGCATCTAGATCATCAATTATAGTGCTTTTTCTACTGCTTCGGCATCTCTTTTTTTGCTGGGGTTTTATTACAATTTTATAGATTATCGGAAAGGTTAAATATTTAAAATAAATTACATCATTATTATTTTGATTTCCAATGGAGTGGATTTCCAATATGATCCTAGACTAATTTCAAAGCACAACAATAATTTCAAACGTGAAATTAAAGTAAAATTCCAGAGGAGTTTGCAAAGTTAGCTCGGGTTTTTATTTTATGACCTCTTGAAATATATGTGTGGCGCGAAAGCCCAAAAATTGTGCACATTTTAAGAGTTAGGAACTCTCTCGCGTTCACGAATAATTTAAATTTCAAGTGTTCTTTTCGGTTCTTTTATTTTATTCGGAATTATCAAACAAACCAGTAATATTATACTGATAGAAAAATCATAAAAAAATAGCAAAAAAAGGTACTCAAAATTAGTTACGAGGGGCCCTGCACAGAAAGCTTTTGAAATTAGTAAATCCTTCTTGCTAAATATTAGTAAGATAAGTACAGCAAAAATGCAACTGTTTCAGTAATATTTGATTTAAATTTCGTTTAATTGAATTGCAAATTTACCTTGCTAATATTGGCTAAAAAATATTGCTGAATATTAGTAGACAAAAATCAGTAAAGAAATTGTTATATATTCAAAAGTTAATTTATCTTTAAATTTGAGTTGAATACAAATAGCGGTCTCTCCTGCTACAATAAACAGAAATATTTGCTAGAAAATAGTAGACTGTTTTCTGTAGTGCAGATTTTTATTCGAATTAAGAAAATAAAAAAAAATAAAAATTTAAATTTCTTTGTGATGGTTTGGTCGACTAATTTCCATGAAATTTTTTGCTGATTTTAGCAGGGTAAATTGTCATTTTCGATTAACTAAAATATAGCTGAAATTTTGTAAATTTAACAGATTTTTTCCTGCTGTTTGTATCTTTCTAATGCTTAGCAAACTGATTCTGCTGGATTCATCTGTTTTTTCAGGAAAAATTTTTAAAGACTTTTATATTAGTGAATGAACAACTGAAAAATTTTTTCGAATGAACAAGTGAACTAGAAGAACACACTAGTTCAAAAATAAAATTGATTGAAATGAACTGTGAACTATAATGCCAAATTCTAGTAATTTTTTAATTCGATTATTTGTTTGTATAAAATGTTTTATTTTATGTGAAAATTTCCGGGTGTGCTCACGTTTTTACTCACAATTTCTATTTTTTTTTTTTACGATAGACTAAAACTCAGGGGATGCCCACTACTTATGCGAGTGCATTGTGTTAGAATTAGGAAAAAAGAATAGATTTCGACAATTTCTAACACCAAACTGCTAATAACAAACAATATGAATAAAAAGCAACTGATAGTGCGTCTTTGTGACGAAAACGTGATTAAAATAGACACATGTTTCAAGAGGCCATCAAATTAAAAACCGAGCTAGATTTGCAAAACACTTTGAGCGTTTTGTTTTAGCAACAGTATACTTTCATTTCGCGTTCGAAACATTGATTCTGAGCGCGATGATCATTTTGCAGGATCTTCTAAAACCGCAGAAGCTATTTTTGTTAAATATACTGCAAGAAGCTTCTTGAGACAAATCCGAATTTATATATGTATTTAATTTACAGTCACTTCCAGAATAAATTTCTTGTTTCTCCTAAAGTACGCTTTTTCACGGACAGTTAATAATTTTAATTTAAAAAAAAATATGAAAATCCAACATTATAATGCTTAACTTAGGGTGGGAAAAAATTGTAAAATATCGAATTATGTCAAATTATCACCCTATAGTAACAGCTTGTGCCTACAAGTAAGAAACCTGGAATTTGTAAGGAAAGCCTAAGGTTAATTTGTCAATTTTATGTTTATCTTAATAAATATGACGAAAGCTATTAATAGTAACAATAAAAAATAGCCACTTACCAATTAAAAGTTGGGAAAAAAATTTCTGTTTCATATATGCAGTCACATTTTATAAATTTTTCTCAGTAAAAGAGAGAATTGCATTCTATTTATTTTCTAACCTCTTTGATTAAGCCTAGCACACATAACTATTCAAGATTTTTACAAAAAAAAACCATAACAACCAGTTTCTATGGCCACCAAAAAGCTTAGAAAAATTTTTAGAAAACAGTTTTCGCAATTGGATTTAGAGTCTATTTTATTTATGAAAACTTAAGAAACTTGGCCATTTGGTATTTGATTTCAACAAAAAATAAATATTTTTTATTACATTTATTAAAAAATGTTATTGCTTTCGACGTATTTTGTTACGTTTCAAAATTTGTCAAATCATTTCGGGGGGGCTCGAGCCCCCAAGCTCCCTCCTAGCTACGTGCCTGACTAAATTAATAATAAAAATCGTGTTTGCGGGGCATTTCGTCAAAAAAACCTTCCGCAACAAATGCAATTTCTAAAAATAGTTTTTGCTCGGGGATTTTGTTTAATTTACATAACGAATTATTACAAAAATTATTGTGAACGACAAAAAATGTATCCAAAAGTCCCTTCAAAAAGGTTTCGTAATTTTTACCGTAAATAGCTTTTAATAAGCATCGTTTGAGTTTCATTTGTTTAAAACTTCAGGGAAATATTTATACTAAACTAAAACCAATAAAACAAATTTCAACCCTTTTGGTACGCGAACTTTTTTGATAGCAGCGAAAAAGTAAGATTGCGTTTCTTAATACTTTTTTATGGTCTTTTTGGCTAGGGCATGTAAAATTTGATATTTGCAAAAAAAATCAAAAAATCATAACCCTAATGTCCATGTTTGGTTTTGTTGAAAATATTTAACTATTTTTAAACGCACTTTTCTTTTATCGTCCATTCTATAAAAAATTGCAAACTAAAACACATGATGTAAATTAGTTTATTAACTGACATATTTTTAAAATGTAAACTGCCAAAAAAAATATGAGAAGCTTTAAACCAAAGTTATAGGCAAAAATGTGTGTTAACATTTTTATGATCTCACTCCTTAATATACCGATTGACTCAGACTCACTTTTTATTTCGATTTAACGATGTCCGTCTGTCCGTCCGTCTGTCTGTCCATGTATTCTTGTGCGCACTCTACAGGTCGTAAATATTAAGATATTTTAATGAAATTTGGTACACTGACCTATGTCGAAGCTTATTGATTTTGGTTAAAATTGGTCTATGTTTAGAGCTAGTGCCCATGTAAGGGTCCTCCCAAAATTGGCTTGTTTACACGCTGCAGGTCGCAAATATGAAGATATTTTAATGAAATTTGGTTCGCTGACTCACATGGTCCCAAGGACAAAGCCTATTGATTCTACCAGGTGTACCGGTCTGAAGTGAGCGTCAAGATACAAATGTCTCCACAGGGAACATTTATTGTGAACGAGCCTTAATTTTTTTTGTGGGCAATGACATCTGTCAAACATATTCAGTATACATGAATTCAGTGAACAATAGACATCATATTTTTTCATCGTGTTAGGTTTAGGTTAAATGGGAGCCCGCCAGAACGGCGAGTTCACTGGGAGGCCATAAGGCCCATTGCGATTCCCTTAAGCTCCCCTTCATCCTATGGAGAGAAATACCACGACCGGAAGAAATCTAAAACCATCCCGATCCCCTCAAAAAATTCGCAAGACCATCGCGTAGACTGTCCAGGTCGTCGAAGAACCTGCATCCCAGATATCTGAGTCGCCGCTCCTTCAGTCCCGGACATTCGCAAAGCAGATGATGCACTGTCTCCTCCTCCTCGTCCCCACAGCCCCTGCAGTAGTCCGCCCGGGTGTAACCCCAACGCACAGCCATTCGGCCAATCGCGCAGTGTCCCGTTAGGACTCCTACCAGCATTCCGATCGTCCGCTTGCCAAAACCAAGAAGAATCTTTGTCCTCCCCGAATCGGGCAGTGGCCATAAGGTCCGAGATATCCTACAATTGATCAAGGTTGTCCACCTTGCCCTCGTCTCCCTATCCGATATATCCCCTATCACACCGAATAGCTCCACCAGAGGAACCAGGACCTCCGTTTGTACAGGGTCCTCGACCGATTCGGAGCCATTCCTCGCACACTCGTCATCCAGCTCGTTCCCCGCAACCCCAGCGTGTCCAGGGACCCACGTCAGCCTTACCGAGTGCCGACGAATACGGTCGAGGGATTCAATACAGTGCCGCACACACCCCGATCTGACAGTATCGGATTCCAGGGCTTTCAAAGCAGCAAGACTGTTCGCAAAGATGCTAATGGATGATGGATCCAAATCCCGTTCCATTATCATCCGTGCGGCCACGTCAATTGCATACACTTCCGCCTGGAACACGCTACAATCGCCCGAGAGTCGTTTGGAGATTCGAAGGTCCAGTTCGCCGGGATAAACTCCCGACCCTGTCCCCATGTCCGTCTTCGAACCCTCCGTGAACACTGAGATATCACCACTCCGAATAACGGAGTCGGCTGCCCAGTCTTCCCTGGTCGGTACAATCACCTCAAAAGTCCTCTGGAAATTCGTGACCGGTAGAATACAGTCCGTTTTACGATCCAGTAGTGCACCACCAATCCCATGCAGAATGGTACTGTGCCCCCAAGTGCGTTGCCTCAGCTCTTGCATCTCCCTGAGTCTGAGAGCTGCCTTTGCCCCTGATATAAATATCCAGTGGTGGGATGCCAAGCATCACCTCCAAAATTGCCTAGGGTGTGGAACGAGCCGCCCCCGTAATACCCAGACAAGCCAGTCGTTGCACCTTTGCGAGAGTGGAGAGATATGAACCCGTGTCCACCGCCCTCCACCACACCAGTCCCCCGAGAGTTGAAGAGTAACTCCGTCCAATCTAGGGAGATTGAACCCCCCCGGTTTGTACTTTCTTGTGAACAAAACAAGTTCGGTTTTAGATGGATTGACTCCCAGACCGTTCTCCCTTGCCCACCTGGATAGCATCGTAAGCGCCAACTCCATGAGATCACTGACCATCTGGAGAAATTTCCCCCTGATCAGTAGCACAACCTCGTCGGCGTATGCCACAACCTTCGTCCCCGTTCTCTCGAATGAGTCAAGGATTCTATTGATCACAAGATTCCACAGAAGAGGAGAAATGACCGCCCCTTGTGACCACCTTCCGCGCCCCATCACCGCCTATGTCCGAGTTTATAGCCCTGCTCCTGAGCATATTGTCCATCCACAGGGTTATCTGCGGGTCAGTGCCAATACCCTCCAAGGCACTAATGATCGATTATATACTCACGTTTTTGAAAGCTCCTTCCACATCCAGGAAGGACGCCAACACATACTCACGGTCGTGAAGAGCGTCCTCAATTGTGCCGACAACCCCACTCAGAGCCGTTTCCACCGACCTCCCCTTGAGGTATGCGTGTTGGGCTCTGCTGAAATTGTCTGCAGAGAGGATGCTCTTCACTTGAACATCTACCAGTCTCTCCAGCGTTTTCAATAAAAACGACGAGAGACTAATAAGCTTGTAGTCCCTGGCGGTGCCGTGGTTTATCCTCCCCGCTTTCGGAATGAAGACCACCCCGACCTCTCTCCATCCAGAGGGTATATACCCCGATGCCAGACTACCAGTAAAAATACGCAGCAGCCATGGCATGATAATGTCCAGGGACTCCCCATAGTCTCCATCAGGAGCTCAATGGTTTCCCTATTGCTTTCCGTGAAAGTACCATCAGGCCTCATAAGGGATCCTGGTGCACTGGCTGCCTTAGAAAGAACCTTACGAAGCCTCGCTGCCTCTGTAGTGCCCTCTACTTCCCCACAGAACCTAGACCACGATTCCCTTTTTGCCCTTCGTGTCGCCACCTTGAAGGCATTAAAACTGAGACGGTACCGCTCCCAGTCCTCAGGTTTGTTATCCTTCTTCGCCCTATTGAAAAGTTTCCTGCTCTCATTCCTAAGTGTCTTAAGCTCCGGAGTCCACCATGGTTGCTGAATTTTCCTCGGTGGCAAGCGCTCAGGACACGAGTTCAGAAACGCTTCCCTAAGATTATCCGTCAATAGACGAACTGAACCTTCCACGTCTCGCACACTGACCGGGGTGTCCCGCTCTGGGCCCGGTATGGTCTGAACAAGACTACGAAATTTAGCCCAGTTTGTCTTCCTAGGATTCCTATATGGAAACATTTCCCTAACAGAAAGATCAACGCTGAAGAGAATCCTATAATGATCAGAGAATGAACATTCCTGTGAAACTCTCCAGTCTTGGACTTCAACAGAGTCAGTATTCGATACCATGGTTATATCAATAACCTCTTCCCTAATCCTATTATAGAATGTCGGCCTATTACATATAATCAAATTAGTGGACAGTAGGTAATCAAACAGTGACTCAACTCAGTTATTGATGTCAGTGCTGCCCAATAGAGAGTAATGCCCATCTCGACCAGATTACGGACGGCCTGTGATGGAGGGTTGTCTTCCTCATACGGTAGATACATCGAGGCAAGGAACAGAGTGGGCATGCCCTTCCATTCAATTGCCGCCACCGTTAGGTCTTCATTGCTGTAATGAGACATAAGAAAAAGATTAATGCCCTTCCTATACAATATACAGCTTCTAATCTTACCTTCACATAGCGGAGAGAGAAGCATGAAGTTACGTGACCCAAGTCCTCGAACCCTGTTCCCAGAAAGCCAAGGTTCTTGGATCAGGGCCACGTCCATATTCTCCGTCTCCATGAAACGCAGCAGTTCATCAGTCGCTGCCTCGCAGTGATGCAGATTTATCTGCACCACCTTGATGCATCTAGGACGCATTGCTGGTGTCCTCCTTTTATAGAATCATCTTAAGATGTTTCAACCCAAACTTCACCAATCCCTTTGAGAGGCGCAGGAGGCGGAAGGACTCCGAGCCGACTTTTAGCCAGAAGTCCTTTCCGTCTCCTTTGTCCCTCGCTCGTCCCCTGATGATTCTCCAATCATCTGAACCAAGTCCCTTATTCTGACGTTTCAACAGTGTCAGTATGGCTTCATTCTCTATCACTGGAGGAGGAACCCACACCTTCACGGTCAAGATCCTGTATTGTGCTTTTGAGAAAGTTCAGCGCTTTCTCATTGCCACAACCCACTATCTTGACACCTTTCTGCCACTTGGCGCTATCGAACGCAGTGAAAGAATCATCTTCACTGTGAGCGAGTGCGTCAACTAGTGCCGTTAGTATGCGTTCCTCCAACACTAGCCATCTGTCCGTTGCTATGATACCTTCAGGATGACTTCGGTCCACAATGGCTACTTGTAGCTCAGGTGCAGATGGAAAGCTAGCCGATGGTTTCAACCGCTTACCCTCTGACACCTGCGTCTCACCTGACCTCTGTCGCTGCAGGCTTTGTCCTTGGAGATCACCGTACTTCCTTTTGATGAGGATGGTACGGCCCGCACCTCGGATTTTCCACAGTCAGGTCCGGCTTTGTCGCCATGATCACCGCCAAACTTCGTACTCCCAACATTGCCACGTGATGTGGGCGGTCGCGTTGAGAGTGCCTCAGTTTGGTTGGTCGAACGCTTCCCGGACTCCACAGGAACCTTGGAGTCCGTTCGCCGCGGCTCAGAGTGGCCATGGGATCCGGTTGTATGCGGTCTTCCCATGGCTTTGCTGTGATCTTGCGCCTTCGTGGGTGGCCTGGATTCCACTACGGAAGTATTCTTCGCCATGGATTCATACTTCCGCACATGGAATTCATGTTTTCGCCTCAATCGCTTTTCTCTGGCAGTTAAAGCAGCTGGATCTCGACAAGCCAACTGCTTCAAATACCGCATAGAGCGCTTGTAGTCTGCCACCCTTTTCGAGTCATCTGCCGACAGAGGACTGCCAGTTTATTTGCTCTCTTCGGTGCCTGCAACGGCCATTTTCTTGGGATTGTTGGACTCACTTACCAGCGGCTGGGAAGATATCATACGAATATCCTCCTCATCCGTCTGGTATAAGAAGAGTTCCTCCAAACCCAATAGTTGGTGGTTAGTGTCACTGTCCGAGGGCACCTCCATGGCCTCCTGTCTGACGAGAGATGACCCCTGTTGTGGATTTGCCGTTGCCGTGTCCGTTGCCATATCCATTGTGTGACTGCTGGCGACACGCAGAGGAGACCCGCTGTCTCCACCGTGCCCACCGGTGGTCGCAGTCACTGCTAACACCGACGTTTGGGCGTATATTACCGCCCGGATTTCTTCTTTTTTGTGTTGTTCTGCTATTTTATTTCTCACCAAACATCGTTAAAAATTTTCATTTTACCGCCGACTAGGTAAAACAGACGCGGACCAGGAAGCCGCCCACTATGGGAGACAGACGCGCCTGGATTTGAGGAAACCACGAGAACAGGGAGCGTCCTAAACCGCTCAATATGAGAAAACAGACACTCGGACCGATATTGAACCGCGGTTACCTTCCACCTATAGTCAGAGTCCATTTCAGTAATGCAGACAATAGACCTTACATTGTCCCACTATGATCAAAACCCTGACCTTAGCCGTGTACCACCTGGTACCCGTTTCCAGCCAGCACCCCCGAGGAGGGTTTAGCAGAAGGATTTTATGTGCCGGCCTTTCATCGTGTTAAAGATGGCGAATTTTGTACCAGAAAATGATGATTTGCGGAAAGCATTAATTTTTTGTTCTCATTTGAAGAAAAGTGCATGGAATGCTTGTCGAGGTATATGGCGATCATTCTCTATCAGAAGCAACATGCAAAAGATGGTTTCGATGGTTCAGAGATAACAGTTTTGATGTGAGAAATGAAGAGCGCGGAAGGCCACCAAAAAAGTTTGAAGACGCCGAATTGCAAACAATATTGCATGAAGATGCCACTTTGAGTCAGAAAAAAATGGCAGAAATGTTAAATGTTGCACAACAAACAATTTCTAACCGTCTAAAAGCTATGGGAAAGATCCAAAAGTCTGGAAAATGGGCGCTACTTTAATTGAATGACAGACAGATGGAAAACCGAAAAACCACTTGTGAAATTTTGCTTCAAAGACACTATAGAAAATCAGTGTTGCATCGAATTGTTACTGACGGTGAAAAACGGATTTATTTTCAGAAACCTAAACGGAAAAAATCATGGGTTAATCCGGGACAACCATCAACTTCGGCTGCAAAACCAGATCGATTCGGCAGGAAGACAATGATGTGTGTCTGGTGGGACCAGAAAGGTGTGTTGTACCCCGAGCTCCTAAACCCTGGTGAAACCTTTAATACAGATCGCTACCGACAACAAATGATCAATTTGAACCATGCATTGATCGAAAAACGACCAGAATAGGCCATAAGACACGGCAAGGTAATATTGCAACATGACAATGCACCTGCACACAGAGCAAAACCGGTTCAGGATACAATCAACGCATTAAGCTGCGATTTTCGCCATCTGCGTATGTGTGAGTGAATGCCTGCGGAGGGGCACGGTTAGATCCCGCATCTACATCCTTTCTGACAGCCAGGCTGCGCTAAAGGCTCTAGGAGCTTACAGCGTATCATCTGGTCTGGTCATGGAGTGTATGGGAATTCTCATCGAACTCGGTAGGAACAACTCCCTTACACTGGGATGGATTCCTGGTCCTGAAGGGCACGAGGGTACCGAAAAGGCTGATTGTCTAACCAATTCTGGAGCCCGGCGACCCTTCATCGGCCCGGAACCATTCTTTGGGATAACTAGAGGGTTCGCTAGGGAAAAACTCAGACAATGGAGAGAGACTGAGTTTGCTAAGCATTGGGAAACTTCTACTGGCCAAAGACACCCCAAAAGATTTATTTCCTTGTCCAGCGGATTATCAAGGCGACTACTGTCACTTGACAGGGGTAAACTTAGGATCCTGACGGGATATTTAACTGGGCACTGTGGGCTCAGGTACCAGCTTCACAAACAGGGCCGTCAAACACTGATGTTTGCAGGTTTTGTGAGCTGGAAAGTGAGACATCGGAGCATATTCTCGGCGAATGTCCGAGAATGGGTGACAGGAGACTCAGATTTCTGGGTGACCGTTTCGTGTCATCTTCGGACGTTTGGGGAAATTCTTCTAACGGGATTATTGGCTTTATTGGCAGCCTGAACCTCTAGGGAACTCTAGGCAGCACAAAAGATCTATATTGGTCGCGGTGCGTAGTGCCTTCGTATCTAATCTAAAATTCGGGTGGGAGCTGCTACCCCACCCGCTGTATTCACCAGACTTGGCTTCTTCCGACTACTATTTGTTTTCATCTATGGGACACGCATTGGATGAGCAGCACTTCGTTTCCTACGAGGAAGTCGAAAATTGGGAGACTAATTGGCTTGCTTCAAAAGACGAACAGTTATATTGGCGTGGAATCCTCAAATTGCCTGAAAGATAATAAAAATGTTAATGTCCCATTAAAAATTTGTGTTTTATTTTCACAAAAAAACGCTTATTTCAGACCGATACACATGGTAGATAGGATCGGTTAATATTTGGACCTATCGTCCATATGGGCTAATTTCCGATTTTCTCTTTTTTTATCATTCTATAGAAAATTTTTTCGGATCCAAACATTAGTTGGCTTTTAACCAGACTGGTGTAGGGATTATATAGTCGGCATGCCCGAATTAAACTATTTTACTCGTTTTTATATATGAAGGGCTTAGTGCAATAAATTGATAAGCCACAAAATAAAAATATTAAAATAATCGCCTTTAAAGTTAAAAAAAAAATGTGTAAAATCAGCTTTTAATTAAATAAGACACTTGATGGACGTAATAAGTATTTAAGGAAAACTACTACCTCATATTAATCGATGGATACCAGGAGCAAAGCAGAAACCATAGTTTCAAAGAAAAAGTGTGGCTTATCAAGTTATTGCAGAAACTTTATTCAAAAATTTTTTATTTTAAAAAAATTTTAGGTGTTTTGCAGGACTTTCATATATATATACATTTTATGAGTGATAAAGTAAGTCTTATACCATATATTCCTCGCTGGAAGACTAGAAGCCAGTAAAAACAGTTTTATTAAAATAATGTGGCTTATCAAGTTTTTGCAGAAACTTTATTCAAGATTTTTTTATTTTGAAAAAAGTTTAGGTGTTTTGCAGGATTTTCATGCTGTATATACATTTTATGAGTGATAAAATTAGTCTTATATAGGGTTGCCATTTGCATTTTGAGAAAAAGAGGACGCCAACCTCAAAAAAGGAGGACATTTGTCTTAAAAAAGAGGACAATTTTTTTTTAATAAATTAATTTTACAAAAATCAACAACGCGATATAATATACAAATAAAAATTTATTTTATAAATAAAACAATTTTTATTCCCACTAAAAAAAAATCACAAAAAAATCATTCTGAACTTTAAATTAGTGGTAGGTACATACATAAATAAACAAAAAAAACATAACGATTAACCAATCCATTGCATACATTTTCAGGAATGTACATTTTCATAATTTATTTATACGATTTGTAAAAGGTTTCAGGAATGTTTTTCAATGCTTCCAATTTAAATTAGTATAAAAATATTCATAAAACTTCATAGCAAAATTTTATTTGACTCTAATAATATCAGAAATATTGATTAAAAAAAAACTTCACAAAAAAGATAAAAAAATCATTCTGAACTTAAAATTAGTAGTACCTGAATAAACAAAAAAAAAAACGATTAACAAATTTTTTGCATAAATTTTCGGGAATGTACATTTTTATAATTTCTTGATACGAATTATCAAGAGTTTTACGAATATTTTTCAACGCTTCCAATTTGAATCAACATATTACTGTCACATTTCTTCAAATAAATGAATGTTTTTTGGTTCAATTTTTAGATCATAAATTAATATCACTTTCTGTTTAAATTATTTTTCAAATTAAAGAAAGATAAGACAAATATTCATAAAACTCTTGACAATTCATATCAAAATTATATTTGACTCTAATAATATCAGAAATAATTTTTGGATTCAATTTATTGCTTTTTGGCTTCACTGCGCCTTGATAATAGAAAATATAAGTTCTACGTCGGCCTTATGTGCTGGAAAAAAAATTGCACCAAAACTTGTTTACAGTCATGCTAATTGAAATTAAGTTTTTCACATAATTTTTCAGGATAATTAATTCATTAAATAAATTTTCATCATTAAAGGCAATATTAATTTTTGTTTTAATTCAATAGTTGGTTCACTGCTTATAAGCTTAAAATTTGGCAATTAAAGTAATGCCAAGTCAATTGAAATAACAGCGACAAAACATCAATGCCAACAATTCAAAAAAAAAAAGTTATAGAGAAAAGTCCAAAAAGTAGGACAACCCCGGACACTTACTGAAAAAGAAGGACTGCCCCGGACGCTCTAAAAAAGAGGACGGTGTCCGGGGAAAAGAGGACGGATGGCAACCCTAGTCTTATACCATATATCCCTCGCTGGAAGACTAGAAGACAGTAAAAACCGTTTTATTAAAATAGTATGGCTTATCAAGTTATTGCAGACACTTTATTCAAAATTTTTTTATTTTAAAGAAATTTTAGGTGTTTTTCAAGATTTTCATACTGTACATAGATTTTATGAGTGCTAAAATAAGTATTATACTATACATGCCTCGTTGGAAACAGAAACAATCTCAATAACACTTATGAAATTATTTTTAATAAGTTTTGGGAAATAGGTTCTTATGACCTCCAAAACAGTTATATGTTGGGTTATACGCGTGGCTAAAAAGAAAAGGTCATATAAAAAAAGTAAAAAGACAAGAATCGAGAAGAAATATTCTAAAATTCCAGAGGAAAACTAAACCACATTGTCAAAATAAAAAAATGTGGGGCTGTTGTTTCTAAAAAGACGGTCGTGGTAAACATTCTAATAGACCTAATAGACTAACTGCTGAACAAAAAGATTCTGTACGAACCCATATAAACATGATACCAAAATATCAAAGCCATTATAGTAGAGCAAATACTTATTTGAACCACGATATGACCATTGCCAGTTTATGCAAAGAAAATTATGTACATTGGTGTGAGCAAAAAGTTTACAGAATAGTTAGTTGAAAACCCCAACAAGCGGGATAACCTCAACAAGCGAGTAAACCTGTTTCTTTTTATCCAGATTATTTGTTATTTTCCCAACCAGCTCAAAAGTTATGATTGAAAATGTTAGAATACATAAAAATATCCGTAAAAAATTTACATTTTAACAAAGCAATAAAACGTACCAGTTTGTACAAAAAATTTCGAGGTGTCCTCATATTTACACTCACAACTTTTGAGCAGCTGCAACTATGCGGATAAATTTGATTGTTATTGATCTTAAAACCATAATTTTGTTATATGTTGTGCTTCTGTATATAATATTTTGAAACCTTTCACTACCCTCTACAATCGATATATAAGCTTTGTTCGGATTAGTAATAATATCCCACTGTGCAACACAAAATATTGTAAAAGTATGCTAAAAATTTTTGAAAATAATAAATAATAAATAACATATTGAAGGAATTCACATTTTAAGTGCTAACGTTAGCACGTTGTAAAAAAAGCATGATTTTTGAAGTTTAACCAATAGAAAGTTGTCAAATTTACGATAAATGCTGTGAATACCCTCATTATTAGGAAAATACCAGGGTTGGCATGCAATACCGCTAAAATACCGTTCACGATTCAAAACCCTTTCAACAAACTACCGTTACCCCTAAAATACCATTACCGAAATACCCGGAATACCGTTATCCTTAAAATACCGTTACTGTAATAACTGAATACCGTTATCCTTAAAATACCGATACCGAAATAAATGAAATATCGATAACCTATAAAGTCAATTAATTCGAATTGTTTTTACTTAAGTTTGGTTTTTGCAAAAAACAATGCCGGTATATACCGAAATAGCTGACTGCCTTTACCCTTAAAATACCGTTACCGATATAGCTGAAATACCGTTAACCTTAAAATACCGTTACCGAAATAGCCCAAATAAAGAAATGAAATGCAAATATCGTTATCTTTAAAATACCGATACCGAAATAACTTAAATACCGTTATCCTTAAAATAGCGATACCGAAATAAATAAAATAGCGTTACCCTTACCCTTACCGAAATAACCTAAAATATCGTTACCCTAACGATAACCGCATTCGTTTCGGTTACCATCCATGGAAAACACTATGATAAAAGTTTTTTAGGACCACTATCGTAATTATAAACTATCCCAGCAAAACCTTGGTAATGGGTTTGACCTTTTTCACACATTGCCTGGCAATGGGTACCCCTTTACCCTTGGTTTTACTTAGAAACCTAAAGTAATACGTTACTAATATTGTGATATATCAATACTTATGTGGGAGGTATGAAATAATGAGTTACCGATATGGAGATATATCACTACTTATTTGGAGGCATTAATATAATATATTACCGATATTGTGTTTTACAATAACTTATTAATAAGGGTAAAAATAATAAGTTATTGGTATTGCATAATATAACTACTTATTATGCGAAAGTACGATTTAATAAAAATTTATAATCTAATTACATTGCTCGGATCGGTGTATTTTTAAACCAATTACTGGTAATATCTTATTTTATTCCCTATATGTAACCAATAAAATATGCACTAATGTGTAATGACTTACTTCACTCTATAAAAGTATGTACTTATTTTAGCTAACTAGTGAATTTAATATTACAAGTAACAACTTATTTCAGTACTTCCTTCGTAATCACTTATTTTATCCTATACCGGTACGACTTAGGCAACCATTTACCCCCAATGACACCCCCATGTTAAAATAATGTGTTATGCGACCAAAGTGTAAGTAGTTACAATTTTTGGTTTCTTATTACATTTCCCTTTACCTGGTAATAGAAGGTTTTGCTGGGATCATCTATCGATGTGCTATCGTAGGGATTTTTATTATATTCTGCGTTTTTTAAGTCTTGCCGTTTACTTGTTTCTATTTTTTGCATAGAATATTTGTTCAGTAGTGCGATTATCTAACTTTCTTAACGATTTTATCGATTTCGTTAACTAACGATAATAGTCGGTTGAGTTACCGAAAAAGTGATTCACTATATTTAAGTTAACGATATTATTCGCTAGAAAAAGTTACCGACAAATTTCGGTAGAAATAAAAAATGCCAAACAAAAAGTATTTATAAATAAAAAACAAAATAAAAAACAACATTTGTATGAATATTTTTTTTTTTTTTTTGAAAACCGGCGAATTAGAATGTTTTTTCGTGGTTTTTTGCATGCTATTGGGCTTAAAAAATATGGAATACCGCTCCATATAGTGTTTTTTAAAATCGCGAAAGCCTAAATGCGTTAAATTTAATGTGTATTTTTTCACCCTATACCAGTATTATAATATAATCCATAAAGTAAGTGTATGTAATAAAAGTGTCTTCAAAGGCGTTACGCTCCCCACCGCGGTTCTTGTTTTTCTTTTGTAATTGTGAAACTGTTGGATCGTTAGTGAAACTAAGGCCTGGTATCTTATGTGATATTAAACAATGATTAAGAAGAAAATCATTGTTTAGCACTTAATTACAGTAACTCATCAAATTTTAATCCCTGATTTTACTCTAAACATTGCTTAAATTTAATTACAGAAATTTGTGTGATTAAGACCTTAAACATAGATTTTCCACCCTACAAATCATGTTAGTATTAACATTTTTTTCTAATGTTGGTAACTTTTGAAAAAGTTTTACGTAGATCAATTAATTTGTAAATAAACACCGTACAACATCTTTATGTGCCATCTAAATAATGAACATCTTTAGTAACTTGCACATATATCTTCTCTAAAAATACCAATTGGAATTAATAAAATATTTGGGGGAAATTTTAATAATATGACATAATATTGGATTCTGTACTAATAGTTTGTTAGAATCGGTCATAATTTTGATATTTATTTAGCACAAATAAACCATGATTCGTGGAAGGAAAATTTTACCAAAAAATGTGTTTAAGGTGTCTCACAATAATTTTTTTAATTCTGCCGTTTTTAATTATAAATAATTTAAATTTTCGAATTTTCTGGAAAAATATGAGATATATAAAGATATAAGATATCCTTTACGTGCTCCTGCAAGATCTTAAATTGCAGTAAATGAGTATAGTTTTTTATTAAATTTTTTTTATATTTTGCTTTCTTATTGAACCAATTTTTACTATTTAATAAAATTTAACCATAAAACTTAATCTACCACATTCCATTAAAAATTGTTGAAATGTCGGACAGAGTCAGTTAACAGAGGTTAAGATTTATGCATACTGCTAAGATTCTATGGTAGTTGTTTAGACCAGTTATAGGCATAATTAAATATTTCCTGCAGTACATTTTTTAAGTACGCCATATATTTTTTCCTCAGAGGAATATT
Source organism: Leucophora obtusa (assembly GCA_949987735.1). NCBI lineage: Eukaryota > Metazoa > Arthropoda > Insecta > Diptera > Anthomyiidae > Leucophora > Leucophora obtusa. Next base: position 89,178,564 of record OX465298.1, read on the forward strand.
TTTGGATTCAAATCTTTTATTTTCCACAAAATTCGAAAATTCCAATTTGTTTAAATAACACAAAATTTCACAGAAATTACTCTTCAGAAGGTTTTTGATTTGTACACAAAATTGTTGGAAGATATCTTAAAAATAGAATCAAGAAAATCAAGCGTTTAAGATTCGCGGTTTGTAAAAATTTACTGCTTTGGGAGATGTCACTGTATGTGTATATTAAATTTGATCCAGATATATTTACCTAAACGAATAACAAATAATATAGAGGCATAGTTATTTTACTTTTCCTTTGAACCTAGTTTTCTAATAAATTCTGACTTTAAAATTTGTATTGAATGTATCCAAAACATCAAAACTCAACTTGTCCTTCATAAATATTTCTTAATAACACCTTCCTGGACTACAAACAAATTTATAATTATACACACTTACCCAATGCAAAAAATTAAGATATGCATGTAGCATGCAAAAAGACACTTCCTATTTGAGGCATTTAGCGATTGATGATTTTTAAGACAACAATTTGGTCATCTATTTTATAATTTTATGACCTCATATCATGCGAAAAATTCAATAAAAAACTCTTATTTCGCGAGTTTCCAAACTTTTTTTATTTTCTTTTATTTCTTATTCGTATTGTCAAATGAAAATATCTAAAATTAACAAATCATTGTTTAAATTTTTATAAGTTACCGATATCATTTTAAGTAAGTTTAAGGGCTAATCAATGATTAAAGTAAACTAAGCATTGGAGATAAGATACCAGCCCTAAGGCTATTCAAGTGAGTTGTAAGTGTTCGAGTTTGAAATAATCACCGTTAATCAGTTACAAAGACAGTGGCACATTTTTGCGATTACCGTGATTTCCCCTGATTTTCTATTTTGAATTTGTTCATTCAGCGACTAAATTGCATAAAGTTGAGTGATACGACACTTTCGCGGTTTGCATAAGTGAGATTTTTCACAAATCTTGTATTGATTACGCGTTGAACCAAAAAGTTAAATAAGTTATTTTCAAATTGTAAAAGCACAAAAAAATCGCGTAAATCGCAAAAATGTGTCATTAACTTTGTAGCTGATTCAAATCTATTTTTTCAATCACCTATACACACGACTTACTTGAATAACTTTAATTTCACTAAGAATCACACAGTTTATCAACTAAGAAAGTAAACAACCGCGGTAGAGTGCGTAAAGCAAAACTTCTTAAAGAAATTAAAAAAAAAAAAAAATGTTCAGTCGCATTTATAACACACACCTAATGGAATTAATTCTAATACTTCTATAGTTTAAAAAATATACCTTCAATTTAACGCTTTTGGCGTTCCGCGATTCGAAAGAAATATGTCATTCGGTTTGCTAGATATTTATTTTCTGGTTGTTTTGAAATAGGTTGTTTTATATCCCAGCAAAAAATATATAAGGTTTTAACAGCACTGCAGAACTAGAAGATCCTTTTTAGTGCTACTTGTATCCAGAGATGGGCCAAAATTATTACCATTACATTTTCATTACAATTTCTTTATGTGATGGTAATGAAAGTTTTATCTTCATTCCTATTATATAAAGCAATAGTTTGATTTTCATTTCCATTACTTTTTTGTAATATAATAAAAAAAAAAATTCATTAATTGTAATGAAATACAAAAAAAATCATAACTTTACTAAAAGCGAAATACGTTTGATTTTTCTATAGTCGCGCCTTTATTGGCAAAATTATAAATTTTCATATAAAATATTGTGGTTGAGGAGCACTTATGGGGCATTTTATACCTTGAGTCCTCAAAATTTAAGCTTATTCGTTATTTGAGCTTTAAGCGACGAATCATCATACCATGAATTCAAATTAAAGCACACGAAAAAAGAAAAATATTTACCTTTGTATAAAAGTAACGGTAAGAAAAATCCATGTCTAATTTTGTAATAATTAAAATTAATTTCATTGCAATTACTTGAATGAAATGGAAATGAAAAATATTTCATTACAATTACGTTTATGTAATGGTAATGAAAGTGCTTGTATCTTTCGCTTACAAGCAGAGCCACAAAAATGTCTATTTTTGCTGGATTGATATAAATTATCACTACAAACAAATTCAAAAGCACGAAAAAAATTAAGTAAATACTAGGGTTTGGGATTTCCCGAATTTTTTTTATTTCCCGGGAAACGGGAATTAAAAAATTTTTAAAAAATTTAAAATATTTTTGAACAAAATTGTTAATGAAAACCACCTATATAAGTAATTTTTGTTAAAAAAAAACACTATTTCAGTAAAAATGCAGTCTGTGTAGTGAGAATTCAAAGTAAAAAATATCAGAATGTTGAACATTTGATTTCACATAAATTACTCGCAGCACTGCCAAATGAATTGCATGATTACAGCAGAAAGCACCTACTACTGGACTGTCGGAAACAAACCGTTTCATTACATTTGGCCCATTAGATATGGTGGCCACAATGTTATTTTCCAAAGACAAATAAAACTTTTCTAGTCTTATTTCTACAATTCTTCTTATCTCATCAGCATTACATCTTCCTGATATATAAACCAACCCCAGGTTATAAAATGAATTATTTCCGTTTATACATATGTTCAAATATCTCTTTTGTGATATTCTTGTCCATTCATCTAAGATTATAGTAAATCTCCAATTGTTAGAAATATTGCTCGATATTTCTTTTATCATGATATCTTTTACATGATTGTAGTAATTTAATATACTGTTCTTTACATCGGTTTCATTTTTTTGCAATGCCAGGTTTTTATTATAAAAACTTTCTCGAATAAACTAAGATCTAGTTATGGTGCGAATTTACTGCGGCTAATTTGGATACCATTTCAGGAAATGTTTTCCCTACCATAAAACCTTTAATGCTTATTCAGCTTACACTTTTTTCTTCGGGTACTTTGCTAATTTAAGCTGAAACGTTATTCTTGTTGTTGTTTTCTTCAAGAAAAGTTGCATGACCATAAATTTTTTTTTTTTTTTGTGAACCAAATTTAGATGTCGGATAACCAAATTTAGATACTACCGTTAACCATTAGTCTTTTCTTTTCACATTTATTAATGAAAACGTTACTTATAAAATTATTGACCCTTAATATAAAGGAGTGTTTTAAATTTAAAGTCGACTTTATTTTTAATCAAACGGTTTTGTTCATTTTGTGTATGAAAACCTTACAAAAATATTTATATTTTCAAATATTTTGATTGGTTGAAAATAAATTAACCAATCAGAATGCTCCAAAAATAAACCAAGTCAAGGTATACTGCCACCCAATATTTTAACTAAAGTCGACTTTACCTAAATTATTCATTTGAAAAATTTATATAGTAGGTAAGAGCGATTATTTGTAAGAAACAAAGCTATTTTTCATATTTCTTTTAAACATTTTACCAAGTTTTTAGGTTTAACTACTTAAATTTTGAATAAGTTATGCGAAAAATCTTTATTAATTGAAATGCTCCTAATTACTTGGCAAAGATTTTATTTGTGTCAAATAAATGTATTCCCTTTTAAAAGATTTTAACAATGACATTTTTGTTTTGGTATTTAAAATGTTTTTTATGACTAAAATTAAAACATCCTATTCGAAACAAAAACAATTCCCGAACCCCAAACCCTAATTGTAACCAGTGTTGTCAGGTAAAGGGATTTCGCCCCAAATTGGGGATTTGAACTTCGGGTTTTGGTCAGATTTGCGTGGGGAGGGATTTGGGGATTTCACAAAATTTTGGGGATTTTAGCCATGTATTTTTGGGGATTTCTGTTTTTGTCTTTATTTTTGTATATTGTGTATTTCATCTTAATTTAAAATATGTAATTTTTCTGATGTACATTATTTTGTTAAACTACTTTTTAAAATTGGCAATAATAGAAATTTTAAAGAAATGATAGCCATATTATAACCTGCCCGATTTAAATGACTGAACGGTAATTAAACTGACTACACGGAGGAAAAAGACGTTTTTGTATATGTTTGGAGGTAATCAATATATGTTTACAAACTACCATATATGTATTTGCAGTGTGCTTCAAATTATATTGTTTTTATAGTTACTATACATATATTTCCCGGTAATAATTATATTTGTGGATACAATTAACATATATTTGGAAAAACTGCGAATTTCCATTCTTGATACATATAAAGTTGTATGTAGCCATTATAACTTTTGTAGTTGGTAATAATCGTTTAGTTTAGCTAGACTGCATCTAGTCAGAAAATTTTGTGATATTTTTCCTTTATTTATTAATTTTATAGTGAAAGATGTGAAAAAATAAAATAAATTAGTATAAATAAAACATAAAATTGTGTTGAAAAAAAATATTTAATTGTGTATATTAAAGTATTAACTTATTATAAGAGTTTTTAATTAATATTTGTTAATAAAAATAAATAAAAAATAAATGAAGAGATTGTAGTTATTGTTTTTCAATGAATGTATTAGATGTAAAATTCAATGTGATTTATAATATATTTAGTTATTAAATAATCGCCAAACAGTAGATGCATTAATTTTACTTTTTATGTTTTTCCATTAAAATATAGAGAAATTTGGAGAGTAGAATAAATACGCCTATTGTTTGGCATATATTAATAATTGCTTTATAACTAAATGTATTATTTATATATAGTATTTGCATGGAAACATAATTTGTTTATGACACACATATTATATGTTTGCTGTCAAACATATAATATTTGTCGATAGCGTCTATTTCATTTCATCCAAACATTATATATTTACAGGCAAACATAATATATTTGCTTGCAAATATAATATATTTGCATGCAAATATATATTGTTTCTAGTAAAAACACGGCGAATATGTTTAACAATTTCTCCAAATATATATATATATTACCAGCAAAAATATGTTTGGGACAGGCCGTTTTTTTCAGCGTGTAGTCTGCACATTGCCTATATCGTGTTTTAACATTAATTTTATGACTCGTGGAGACGTCAAGTTAACCAAAATATGGTTTGTAGACCACTTTAAGCATGGTGCCTTGTACAAAGCATGCAAAGTTTACCACAGTCTCAATGAAGGACTTTTAGTGGGTGTTTTTATAAAAAGAATCAGACGAATTCGTTAACAAATTTGTGTGAAAAACACTGATTTTTCACGTGAGTGAATTTTCACTCACACTCACTCACGCTCACGAGAAAAAAATTCTAATCACGCACAATCACTGACGACAAAAAAATTACTACTCACACTCACTCACGCTCCCATGAGTAAATTGACTTTTCAGTCACACTCACGCGTGATTCACGTGGATCACGCAAATTCACGAAACAAAATAGTATTCAAAAATTAAGAAAAATAAAACTTGAAAATGTGCCCAGTATAGGGTTTGGGGTTCGGAAATTCCCGGGCGGTATTTCCCGAAAAAAGTTTGACGGGAATACCCAGAAAAAAAATTTTTAAATCGGTTTCCAACCACACTAGTTCTGCAACTGGTTGCACTGCAACCGATTCCATGAAACTGGTTCCGGAACCATCACTAACGTAGAATCAGTTCTAGAACTAGAATCAGTTCTAGAACTAGTTCCAGAACTGATTCTATTGCAACCGGTTTCATTTTGGTGCTATAGAAGTGGTTGCTTTTGGGACAATTTCAAACATAAATCATCGGTATTAGAATTGAGAGTAGAACGGTCTGTAGAGAAAAGGTAGCTATTCTATAACCGAGTTTTTGGAACAGAAACTTTAGTGGGTAAGTAATTACTAGCGCAAGGAATTTCATGCACTTAAAAATGAAAAATATGCGCCTAAAATATGCGGCTAAAAAAGAAAAATATGCATTAAAAATATAAGAAATATGAACTAAAAAATATTATTTTTGCAAAAATAATAATATGTTTTCAACTTTAGCATAAGTAGATCAATATCAATGATTAACCCATCAAGGCAAACGACACTGATGATGGTTTTGTAGCAGGGATGATAAAGTTAGTACTATAGTACTTTTTGTGGTTTTTTTATTTATTAAAATACGTATGTATACAAAAAAAAAAATATATTAAAAATTAGGAGAATTAAGAAATCTAGAAACTTTTGTATTTTTTTAAACGAGCAAAATGTTTTTCCCCATCTAGCCTCTCTAACTTTTTAGAGACAAAATTCGGTAGTTGTCAGTTTACTATGAAAACTTGTCACTTTAACTACCGAATTTTGTCATTAGAAAGTTACAGAATTCCTCCTCAGAGCTCCTAAAGAATTCACTCATTCGATTTTCATTTCTGAATTATTAAATACCTAAAACCTATTTCGAAGAATCGAATGAATTCTTAATGCACCTAATGCAATCATTAAATTCATTTGATTAGATTGTCAATCAATCTGTTCATTCGAAAATATTCTTATGACATTACAAGGTGGAATAAATAACTTTAAAATAATATTCGCCTTAAAACGAAGTCAAATGCGATATTCAGGGACTTTATATTATGAACTCTACACTCACGGAAATAAACCTGTAGAAATAGCAGAAAAAGCCACCAAAAATTAAGAAAAAATGGCCTTACAAAAGAAACTGCTGAGATTAGCAGATTTTTTATATATATTTTATATTTAACTTTTAGTTCATTGAAAATAACAAATTATACTGTAAAATCGGCAGAAAATATTAATATTAGTAGAGTAAAAATAGCAAAAATAAACTGTTATATCTACAAAATTTTTGTTACTTTTAAATTAAATTTAGTTGAATGAAAATGGCAGTATATCACGCTAAAATCAACGGAAATGGTTGCTAAAAATAGTAAACTGCTAATTTCAGAAGTCTAGATTTTTATTCGTATTAAAAAAAATAGAAAAAAGCTTTCTACATTTTAAATTTTTGGTGATTTTCAGTCTACTAATTAGCATGTTAAGTTATTTTATATTAACTAAAATTTATTCAAATATAACTAAAATTTTGTATATGTATTTAACAGTTTGGTTTTTGCTGTTCTTATTTTAGTAATACTTTACCAAAGTAATATGAAAGAATTTTTTTATGCAACGTAATTTTTAGTAGTTATATCTAAAATGTTTACGTTTATCTATTGCTGTATGAGTTTAGATATAACAGAACTCTTTATTTTTTATGAGTTTTTATTTGTTAATTTATAATGATAAAAAACTAAATGAAAAAAATTTTTGTACTATAGAGGTCAAAAAAGTATTATTTTTTAAGCGGGTTAGTACTATTTCAAAAATCCCATTTATCATCCCTGTTTTGTAGCGAAAGCCGAAAATACGTATTCTGTTTTGCTGGCCTTATCGAATTCTTTCAAAATTTTTTATTCTTTGTAATTTACTTGTGAAAATTTTATCATCTTTCTTTAATTTGAAAAATAACTTAAACAGAAAGTGATATTAATTTATGACAGATAAGCCAAATGCCTACAGATAAGCCAAATGGCTTTGTAGGATCCGAATTAATTTAAAATGTATATTAATTATTTTTTAATAAATAATTATATATTTTATGATTTAAAATCGAACTAAAAATATTCATTTACCAAATAAAAAGATATACATACCATTCATTCAAAAATAATGCACTTTAAAACTAAAAAATATATTTAAGTTAGTTATTTTGCAAACAGAACACAACTCGGAAATTTTCCATAGGTCAATAAGGTTTTTAAGAATGTTGATTTTGATTGAATCAAAATATGAAAATTTCAATTTCTTATATTTTTTTACAAAATAAAAAATGCTCCTAAAAACTAAAAGTATGCACAAATATGCATTAAAAAGCACAAAATATGCATTAAAAACGCACCAAATATGCATTTAAAGTCAAAATATGCAAAAACATGCATTTTTAACAAAATATGCAATTACAAATCGATGCCATTTTGTTCTAAATTTGATGATTCGGATAAATATTTAGTCCATATTAGTTTTGGACTATCGAGAAAAGACATGCATTTGCATGGAATTCCTTGCCCTAGTAATTACCAATATCACATATGAACCCGTATTCATATAAACCCTTATTCTACTCGTAAACGGTGTAAACCTGTATTTTTAACTTGGAAAATTATATTTTAGCTTGAAACTTGACAAGACCTAAATTCACTTGGCATAGATTTTTTGGACTTGATAAGAGAACTATTTAAATGTCTTACAAAAAGTAGACATTTAAACCGAAATTAATTGATTTAAATATTTCCATTCTTTCATCCTTAAAATTGATGTGCTACATAAAATACGACTTAAATGCTTTCTACAATACAAATTAATAAAACAAATCAAAATAAAAAATGTTACCAAAAAAAATGATACTTTTTGATTTTCATTCCCTTTTCCCGGGAAACCCTAGTCGAGTATGAAATTTTGCCATTTATTTTGTATTAAAATACCCAAAAATATAAAGTCGCCTAAAACAATTACTTGAAAATATGAATAAAAAACCCAAAATAACAGCGTGAGTCGTTAAAATTCGACTCACGCACACTCACTCACGAACAATTTTTTTCAACTCTCACTCACTCACGTTCACGTGAATAAATTAAGGTTTTACTCACACTCACGCGTGAATCACGCAAAATTCTGCTCACGTGCCCATCTCTAATTTAAAGTTAAAACAAAAGCTTTTTTTTTTTTTTTGAAATTTAAGCACACTACTATTAAAATCTCTTAAATGAATTTCTTAATTAATATTTTAAATTTCATGGTCTTCAGGATCACCATCACCAAAAGTAAGTAATGCTCAGAAATACCTTAAAAAATCGGAAAAAATGTCACTTAAGTACTTGGTTTTATTTAAGTGTTTACTATAATATTAGCTCGCATATTTTTTGATATGAAAATTCTCATATTCATAAAAATCTAAGCACAAATTACACCATTTAAAATATTTTTAATGCTTTTTCGTATTATTTCAAAGAAGTTGCAGACAAATTGAATATCAATTGCATATTTTCTAGTGTTTTAAAAGTTTTTTTATTCGATATAAACTGGTGTTTTGAAAAAATTTTAGTTTTTGATTGAAAATTTGTATTGAATTTGACAAATAAATAGAAGTAGTTTTTAAAAACTACTATTTATTGGTTAATTGTAAATGTAGCATTAAAATAATACGTGCCCTCGCTAAAATAATACGTTTTATAATAGAAAAGTAATTGGTTACATATAACTTATAACTTAACTTCTTCTTCCAAAACTCATTACCGGGTAATAGTAGGAGGTTTGTGACTTGGATTTATGGCGTCGTTTGCCGCAGAGCTCTACCAAATATCCGAATTTCATTAGGGTTGGAAGGAACCCATCGGAATAGTTTCCTCAATAGTTGCTTACTTTTGTAAAATTTAAAATATTTTTTTCAAGATGAAAACCTTTAAAATTTTACGACATTCTTCTTGAAAAATTATTTTTTATTTAAAAGTTGCAATAATTATGGCCAGTTTAATAGTCAGAACAAAGATTGATATTTTCTTATATATTTTGTTCTGAGATCATTTTTTTTTTTAATATTTCTTAAATAGGAAATTTTCAAAGACCCTTGTTCTGACTATAAAACTGCCCCTTAAGCACTTCTTCTAAATTAAGATTAGGAAAAATTGTTGTATTCGAAAAACTCTTTGACACTGAAACAATTTTTATATTCTAGGTTTGATATGAAAGTTGCAGTATTTGGAATAATTTTTCTTATAAAACTATAACAGGCACTGCAAAAAATGTTACAATTAAAGGCACATTCCTATTATCATATTCTGAGAATTTTTCATATCAGAATCGCCATTGTGTTTCCTATTATAATATTATTTAGGATGGGTGCGAACTGGCTAAATAAAATCTAAACTAAATCCAGGTTTCCAAAATTCTATGAATTTTGAAGAAGTTTCCAAAAAACTTTCAAATAAATTTTAAACCCTTTTGTCAATTTGTATTTAGTTTAGAATTTATTTAGCCACCTCGCACAGGGTCTTAATTTTTAAATGATTTTTACAAAACAGAACATTAAAATCTTGTAATTACTTCAGTAAAGAAAACTAACTAAACATTAAAAAAATGTCGAAATGGGGTTGAACAGATTTTCCGAACCACTTTTTTGGTACTTTTTGGAACAACTTGGCAAACCTATGCTAAAACATGTGTTAAAACTTCTACTTCTAGCAAGAAGAGTATAAGACTAGGAGATGCAATTGGACATCATACAGAACATTATGGCGTTGTCAGACAGTCGATCGAAAAACGAGGAAAAAATAAAAATAAATTGGCAGAAACTAAAAATTACAATAAAAATTAAAAAAAGTGTTAGAATTAAGAAAAAAAAAATTACAAAAAAAATATGCAAATATCGAAAATAAATATGCAGAAATTAGCTATCAAATTTCATTCTCAAAAATTTGTATTTTCAGATAATTCATAAATTATTGCACTTTCTTAATTTCTGATATTACCAATATTTTTCTTATTTTTTTCTCTAATTTAGAGATTTTTTTCACCTCTTTATTTACATTTTAAATTTTTTATGCGAAAATTCCCTTATATTCGTATGCTACCATGGCATCATGACCGATGTCCGGTTCGATGTGCGATCCGATAGCGCTTGGAACCCTAGTCTTATACCCTTCTTGCATCTAGTTCATAAAAATCTATAGATAGGACTACCGTATAAGATACGAAAAATGTTTGAGTGAATCCTGGATCCGCGCCTGCATGATTGTATGTAGTAATTTAATATGGTGTTCTTTACATCGGTTTCATTTTTTGGTAATGCCAGGTTTTTATTATAAAAACTTTCTCAAATAAACTTAGATCTAGTTATGTTGCGGATTGACATTCCGTCGACTGCGGCTAATTTGGATACCATTTCAGGAAATGTTTGCCCTACCATAAAACGTTCAATGCCTATTCAGCTTACCCTTTTTTCTTCGGGTACTTTGCTGATTTTAGCTGAAACGTTATTCTTGTTGTCGTTTTCTTCAAGAGAAGTTGCATGACCATCAATTTTTTTTTGTGAACCAAATTTAGATACCTTCGTTAACCATTAGTCTTTTAGGGCAAATATTCCACTGCGCTACATTGTCCTTTTTTGTAAAGTATTTCCATACTCCTGACATTTTATTCTTTAATATAAAATAATATATTAGTTTGAAAGCAGGTGTATTAAAATAATGTAAACTTATTTGAAAATATCACATTTATTAATGAAAAAGGTATTTATAAAATTATTGGCCCTTAATATAAAGGAGTATTTTAAATTTAAAGTCAACTTTATTTTTTATCATACAGTTGTTTTTTTCATTTTGTGTATGATATTTATATTTATATTTTCAAACATTTTGATTGGTTGAAACTAATTTAACCAATCAGAATACTCCAAAAATAACCCAAGTTATGGCATACTGCCACCCAATATTTTAACTAAAGTCGACTTTAACTAGTTTCGCCAGACGTCCCGCTTTCGGCGGGATTGTCCCGCTCTTTGTCATCAATTCCCGCGTCCCGCGCGGGACAGCAAATTCCCGCTTTTTTTAAATTTTTTGAAATTTTACTGTCGACAATAACCTTTAAAACCTTTTAAAGGTAAGAACAAAAATGCTTTTGGATACCCGAGTAAAAAAAAATTATCTCGCGCAATATCTAATCATATCCAATTTGATATTGTTTAAGATCTGCTGTAATATCTAGCTGATCCAATTAGATCTCAAAATTGGGTGTATCCAATGATATCGTACTAAATCCCATTGTATATATGGGGATAAACTAAGATCAAGTTATATCTCAAAATTGGGAGGTCCAATGATATCTTTGGGGATAAACCTAGATCTAATTTGATCCGAAAAATGGCGGATCCAGCTATATATTTGCAGATAAACTGATATCTAATTTGATCCGAAAAATGGCGAATCGAATTAGATCCAGCTATATATTTGTGGATAAATTTAAATCTAATTTGATCTCAATTTTGGCGGATCGAATTAGATCCAGCAATATATTTGTGGATAAACTTAGATCTAATTTGATCCGAAAAAGTGGCAGATCGAATTAGATCCCGCAGTATATTTAGGGATAAACATGGATGTAAATTTATCCGAAAAATGCCACATCGAATTAGATCCAGCAATATATTTGTGGATAAACTTAGATCTAATTTGATCCGAAAAATGGTAGATCGAATTAGATCCAGCAATATATTTGGGGATTAAGTAAAATCTAAATTTATCCAAAAAGTGACAGATCAAATACGATCCAGTAATATATTTCGGGATTGCGTAAGATCTTAACTTTTCCGATAAATTGCAGATCGAATTAAATCCAGTGATATATTTGGGGATTTGGTAGGATCTTAATTTATCCCATAAATTGCTGATCGAATTAGATCCAGCACTTTATTTCGGTATTAAAATGGCAGATCAAATTAGAAACAGCAATATATTTGGGGATTGACATCTAAAATTATCCAGAAAAATGACAGATAAAATTAGATCCCGCATTATATTTGGGTACTACGTAAGATCTCCATTTATTTGTGATTAAATAAGATCCCAGACAGATATTGACAACAGTTCAAAAAATAATACACTGGCAGAGCACTGATTTTATAAAAATTACAATATTTTGTTAAAATAAGGTTTAAACTCAGAAGGTCTCGAGTTCGATACCGTTCACGGCTATGCATTTTTTTTTTTATAAAATGAATTTCTGTTTATAAAATTATAATTTTATTTTCTATAAATCTATACTAATAAGTATAATAAAGAAGTAATGTGTGTATATTTGTTTGTTTGTAGGAGGTAATCTCCGTAACTACTAATCTGATTTCAATAATGTAAAAATATGAGCAATAATGTAAAAATATCCCAAAAGCTAGGCATAAGGCATGCTAACAACGTAGCGGGCTTTGCCCGCTAGTGTTATTATAAAATTATATTTTTTTTATTAAATTGAATTTAAAAAAAAAAAATAATTTTATTTACATCTTTTTAACGCTCTACACCATTTCCAATTGTATCAATTGTTTTTAAAATTTATCAATTGTATTTCAGAAATAATCAATTGAATTTCAGTTTTATCAATTATCTTTCAGAACTTATCAATTATTTTTCAGATTTATGAATTGTATTTCAGAACTAGTCGATTGAATTTCAGTTTTATCAATTGTATTTCAGAAATTATTAATTGTATTTTCGAAATTCACAACTGTATTTCAGAAATGATCAAACTGTATTGCAGAAATTATCAATTGTATTTCATTGTTAAGAGTCCTCAAATTAGAAAAAAATATGAAACATATTTTGTCCCCTCCCCCTCATACCCATCAAAAATAACGTTTGAAAATCGATTTTTTCAAACTTTTGATTCCCGTTTTACCCCTTAAACATTCGAGTAGCCAAAAATTCTTTGGTTGGGTTTCTTCTCGTCATAAAACGAAGCTATATGCTAAATTTCAATTATCAATCTTCATTAGTTTATGAGAAACACCAAAACCCCCTTTTCACGGAGATTGTGATTTATTCAAAAAATTAGACTTCATTAACAAATATCGCGACCATATTGCCATGTCGAACTGCTTATACATAAAATGATTTTTATTTGAAGTCCAAGATCCTAATAAACTTATTTGTAAAAAGTATGAAGTTTTTTTTGCACTATTAAATTTTATATATTCTTTTAAAGATGTGTACAATGTAGTGTACAAGGGTAGTGAAAGAGTTAAGGATACTCCAAAGGAGCAAACATTTTGTCCGTTTTTCTCTATCTCGATTAGTTTTCGCGATATGCGCTATTTTATTAAATGGATTTTTTTTTAATTTCTAAATTCACAACTGTATTTCAGAAATGATCAAACTGTATTGCAGAAATGATCAATTGTATTTCATTGTTAAGAGTCCTCAAATTAGAAAAAAATATGAAACATATATTGTCCCCTCCCCCTCATACCCATCAAAAATAACGTTTGAAGGACCCACCAAAGGCCCTACCAAGGGCCATTTTTGGATAGAAATAAAATGTTCACGGGGCTATTACGTAGCAAGGGGTAGCCGAAATGTTGATCAAATTTTATGTATCTCTCTTAGTATATATTTAGTTAGAATATTCTTCTACCTCAAGTCCAAATTCTAATATGATATTGTCATATTAGATTTTTATTTGTTGTTTCAAAAAGGGTTGATCATTTTCATGATAGACAATACAATTGTTTCGTAGACATCACTCTACTCTTCAGTTGTCCGCTAAGAAAATGATAACTTTCCTACTCAAAACGAGACATTACATAAGGTACAAAAAACCAACGGGATGAGAATTTTGTACTTTCGTATATGAACTGTCTGATTTGGTAAAACCAGTTATAAATCAACTCCTTTTTGAAAGCAACAATTACATAAAAGTACCCTTTGGGTACTATTTATATGTATGTCTGTTGTCAATACATTTTGTAAAAACAACTAATTTTAAACTCAAAACAAAATAAATATTTGAATGAGATTTTAGCCGTGGTGTGCTTATTTTCAACAATTATTTTAATTTTTGCATTAAAAAATACAAAAATTGTTTTTTCGGACTTTCTATATTTTCATATATTTAGTTAGAATATTCTTCTACCTCAAGTCCAAATTCTAATATGATATTGTCATATTAGATTTTTATTTGTTGTTTCAAAAAGGGTTGATCATTTTCATGATAGACAATACAATTGTTTCGTAGACATCACTCTACTCTTCAGTTGTCCGCTAAGAAAATGATAACTTTCCTACTCAAAACGAGACATTACATAAGGTACAAAAAACCAACGGGATGAGAATTTTGTACTTTCGTATATGAACTGTCTGATTTGGTAAAACCAGTTATAAATCAACTCCTTTTTGAAAGCAACAATTACATAAAAGTACCCTTTGGGTACTATTTATATGTATGTCTGTTGTCAATACATTTTGTAAAAACAACTAATTTTAAACTCAAAACAAAATAAATATTTGAATGAGATTTTAGCCGTGGTGTGCTTATTTTCAACAATTATTTTAATTTTTGCATTAAAAAATACAAAAATTGTTTTTTCGGACTTTCTATATTTTCATATATTTAGTTAGAATATTCTTCTACCTCAAGTCCAAATTCTAATATGATATTGTCATATTAGATTTTTATTTGTTGTTTCAAAAAGGGTTGATCATTTTCATGATAGACAATACAATTGTTTCGTAGACATCACTCTACTCTTCAGTTGTCCGCTAAGAAAATGATAACTTTCCTACTCAAAACGAGACATTACATAAGGTACAAAAAACCAACGGGATGAGAATTTTGTACTTTCGTATATGAACTGTCTGATTTGGTAAAACCAGTTATAAATCAACTCCTTTTTGAAAGCAACAATTACATAAAAGTACCCTTTGGGTACTATTTATATGTATGTCTGTTGTCAATACATTTTGTAAAAACAACTAATTTTAAACTCAAAACAAAATAAATATTTGAATGAGATTTTAGCCGTGGTGTGCTTATTTTCAACAATTATTTTAATTTTTGCATTAAAAAATACAAAAATTGTTTTTTCGGACTTTCTATATTTTCATATATTTAGTTAGAATATTCTTCTACCTCAAGTCCAAATTCTAATATGATATTGTCATATTAGATTTTTATTTGTTGTTTCAAAAAGGGTTGATCATTTTCATGATAGACAATACAATTGTTTCGTAGACATCACTCTACTCTTCAGTTGTCCGCTAAGAAAATGATAACTTTCCTACTCAAAACGAGACATTACATAAGGTACAAAAAACCAACGGGATGAGAATTTTGTACTTTCGTATATGAACTGTCTGATTTGGTAAAACCAGTTATAAATCAACTCCTTTTTGAAAGCAACAATTACATAAAAGTACCCTTTGGGTACTATTTATATGTATGTCTGTTGTCAATACATTTTGTAAAAACAACTAATTTTAAACTCAAAACAAAATAAATATTTGAATGAGATTTTAGCCGTGGTGTGCTTATTTTCAACAATTATTTTAATTTTTGCATTAAAAAATACAAAAATTGTTTTTTCGGACTTTCTATATTTTCATATATTTAGTTAGAATATTCTTCTACCTCAAGTCCAAATTCTAATATGATATTGTCATATTAGATTTTTATTTGTTGTTTCAAAAAGGGTTGATCATGTTCATGATAGACAATACAATTGTTTCGTAGACATCACTCTACTCTTCAGTTGTCCGCTAAGAAAATGATAACTTTCCTACTCAAAACGAGACATTACATAAGGTACAAAAAACCAACGGGATGAGAATTTTGTACTTTCGTATATGAACTGTCTGATTTGGTAAAACCAGTTATAAATCAACTCCTTTTTGAAAGCAACAATTACATAAAAGTACCCTTTGGGTACTATTTATATGTATGTCTGTTGTCAATACATTTTGTAAAAACAACTAATTTTAAACTCAAAACAAAATAAATATTTGAATGAGATTTTAGCCGTGGTGTGCTTATTTTCAACAATTATTTTAATTTTTGCATTAAAAAATACAAAAATTGTTTTTTCGGACTTTCTATATTTTCATATATTTAGTTAGAATATTCTTCTACCTCAAGTCCAAATTCTAATATGATATTGTCATATTAGATTTTTATTTGTTGTTTCAAAAAGGGTTGATCATTTTCATGATAGACAATACAATTGTTTCGTAGACATCACTCTACTCTTCAGTTGTCCGCTAAGAAAATGATAACTTTCCTACTCAAAACGAGACATTACATAAGGTACAAAAAACCAACGGGATGAGAATTTTGTACTTTTGTATATGAACTGTCTGATTTGGTAAAACCAGTTATAAATCAACTCCTTTTTGAAAGCAACAATTACATAAAAGTACCCTTTGGGTACTATTTATATGTATGTCTGTTGTCAATACATTTTGTAAAAACAACTAATTTTAAACTCAAAACAAAATAAATATTTGAATGAGATTTTAGCCGTGGTGTGCTTATTTTCAACAATTATTTTAATTTTTGCATTAAAAAATACAAAAATTGTTTTTTCGGACTTTCTATATTTTCATATATTTAGTTAGAATATTCTTCTACCTCAAGTCCAAATTCTAATATGATATTGTCATATTAGATTTTTATTTGTTGTTTCAAAAAGGGTTGATCATTTTCATGATAGACAATACAATTGTTTCGTAGACATCACTCTACTCTTCAGTTGTCCGCTAAGAAAATGATAACTTTCCTACTCAAAACGAGACATTACATAAGGTACAAAAAACCAAAGGGATGAGAATTTTGTACTTTCGTATATGAACTGTCTGATTTGGTAAAACCAGTTATAAATCAACTCCTTTTTGAAAGCAACAATTACATAAAAGTACCCTTTGGGTACTATTTATATGTATGTCTGTTGTCAATACATTTTGTAAAAACAACTAATTTTAAACTCAAAACAAAATAAATATTTGAATGAGATTTTAGCCGTGGTGTGCTTATTTTCAACAATTATTTTAATTTTTGCATTAAAAAATACAAAAATTGTTTTTTCGGACTTTCTATATTTTCATATATTTAGTTAGAATATTCTTCTACCTCAAGTCCAAATTCTAATATGATATTGTCATATTAGATTTTTATTTGTTGTTTCAAAAAGGGTTGATCATTTTCATGATAGACAATACAATTGTTTCGTAGACATCACTCTACTCTTCAGTTGTCCGCTAAGAAAATGATAACTTTCCTACTCAAAACGAGACATTACATAAGGTACAAAAAACCAACGGGATGAGAATTTTGTACTTTCGTATATGAACTGTCTGATTTGGTAAAACCAGTTATAAATCAACTCCTTTTTGAAAGCAACAATTACATAAAAGTACCCTTTGGGTACTATTTATATGTATGTCTGTTGTCAATACATTTTGTAAAAACAACTAATTTTAAACTCAAAACAAAATAAATATTTGAATGAGATTTTAGCCGTGGTGTGCTTATTTTCAACAATTATTTTAATTTTTGCATTAAAAAATACAAAAATTGTTTTTTCGGACTTTCTATATTTTCATATATTTAGTTAGAATATTCTTCTACCTCAAGTCCAAATTCTAATATGATATTGTCATATTAGATTTTTATTTGTTGTTTCAAAAAGGGTTGATCATTTTCATGATAGACAATACAATTGTTTCGTAGACATCACTCTACTCTTCAGTTGTCCGCTAAGAAAATGATAACTTTCCTACTCAAAACGAGACATTACATAAGGTACAAAAAACCAACGGGATGAGAATTTTGTACTTTTGTATATGAACTGTCTGATTTGGTAAAACCAGTTATAAATCAACTCCTTTTTGAAAGCAACAATTACATAAAAGTACCCTTTGGGTACTATTTATATGTATGTCTGTTGTCAATACATTTTGTAAAAACAACTAATTTTAAACTCAAAACAAAATAAATATTTGAATGAGATTTTAGCCGTGGTGTGCTTATTTTCAACAATTATTTTAATTTTTGCATTAAAAAATACAAAAATTGTTTTTTCGGACTTTCTATATTTTCATATATTTAGTTAGAATATTCTTCTACCTCAAGTCCAAATTCTAATATGATATTGTCATATTAGATTTTTATTTGTTGTTTCAAAAAGGGTTGATCATTTTCATGATAGACAATACAATTGTTTCGTAGACATCACTCTACTCTTCAGTTGTCCGCTAAGAAAATGATAACTTTCCTACTCAAAACGAGACATTACATAAGGTACAAAAAACCAACGGGATGAGAATTTTGTACTTTCGTATATGAACTGTCTGATTTGGTAAAACCAGTTATAAATCAACTCCTTTTTGAAAGCAACAATTACATAAAAGTACCCTTTGGGTACTATTTATATGTATGTCTGTTGTCAATACATTTTGTAAAAACAACTAATTTTAAACTCAAAACAAAATAAATATTTGAATGAGATTTTAGCCGTGGTGTGCTTATTTTCAACAATTATTTTAATTTTTGCATTAAAAAATACAAAAATTGTTTTTTCGGACTTTCTATATTTTCATATATTTAGTTAGAATATTCTTCTACCTCAAGTCCAAATTCTAATATGATATTGTCATATTAGATTTTTATTTGTTGTTTCAAAAAGGGTTGATCATTTTCATGATAGACAATACAATTGTTTCGTAGACATCACTCTACTCTTCAGTTGTCCGCTAAGAAAATGATAACTTTCCTACTCAAAACGAGACATTACATAAGGTACAAAAAACCAACGGGATGAGAATTTTGTACTTTCGTATATGAACTGTCTGATTTGGTAAAACCAGTTATAAATCATGTATGTAATGTCTCGTTTTGAGTAGGAAAGTTATCATTTTCTTAGCGGACAACTGAAGAGTAGAGTGATGTCTACGAAACAATTGTATTGTCTATCATGAAAATGATCAACCCTTTTTGAAACAACAAATAAAAATCTAATATGACAATATCATATTAGAATTTGGACTTGAGGTAGAAGAATATTCTAACTAAATATATGAAAATATAGAAAGTCCGAAAAAACAATTTTTGTATTTTTTAATGCAAAAATTAAAATAATTGTTGAAAATAAGCACACCACGGCTAAAATCTCATTCAAATATTTATTTTGTTTTGAGTTTAAAATTAGTTGTTTTTACAAAATGTATTGACAACAGACATACATATAAATAGTACCCAAAGGGTACTTTTATGTAATTGTTGCTTTCAAAAAGGAGTTGATTTATAACTGGTTTTACCAAATCAGACAGTTCATATACGAAAGTACAAAATTCTCATCCCGTTGGTTTTTTGTACCTTATGTAATGTCTCGTTTTGAGTAGGAAAGTTATCATTTTCTTAGCGGACAACTGAAGAGTAGAGTGATGTCTACGAAACAATTGTATTGTCTATCATGAAAATGATCAACCCTTTTTGAAACAACAAATAAAAATCTAATATGACAATATCATATTAGAATTTGGACTTGAGGTAGAAGAATATTCTAACTAAATATATGAAAATATAGAAAGTCCGAAAAAACAATTTTTGTATTTTTTAATGCAAAAATTAAAATAATTGTTGAAAATAAGCACACCACGGCTAAAATCTCATTCAAATATTTATTTTGTTTTGAGTTTAAAATTAGTTGTTTTTACAAAATGTATTGACAACAGACATACATATAAATAGTACCCAAAGGGTACTTTTATGTAATTGTTGCTTTCAAAAAGGAGTTGATTTATAACTGGTTTTACCAAATCAGACAGTTCATATACGAAAGTACAAAATTCTCATCCCGTTGGTTTTTTGTACCTTATGTAATGTCTCGTTTTGAGTAGGAAAGTTATCATTTTCTTAGCGGACAACTGAAGAGTAGAGTGATGTCTACGAAACAATTGTATTGTCTATCATGAAAATGATCAACCCTTTTTGAAACAACAAATAAAAATCTAATATGACAATATCATATTAGAATTTGGACTTGAGGTAGAAGAATATTCTAACTAAATATATGAAAATATAGAAAGTCCGAAAAAACAATTTTTGTATTTTTTAATGCAAAAATTAAAATAATTGTTGAAAATAAGCACACCACGGCTAAAATCTCATTCAAATATTTATTTTGTTTTGAGTTTAAAATTAGTTGTTTTTACAAAATGTATTGACAACAGACATACATATAAATAGTACCCAAAGGGTACTTTTATGTAATTGTTGCTTTCAAAAAGGAGTTGATTTATAACTGGTTTTACCAAATCAGACAGTTCATATACAAAAGTACAAAATTCTCATCCCGTTGGTTTTTTGTACCTTATGTAATGTCTCGTTTTGAGTAGGAAAGTTATCATTTTCTTAGCGGACAACTGAAGAGTAGAGTGATGTCTACGAAACAATTGTATTGTCTATCATGAAAATGATCAACCCTTTTTGAAACAACAAATAAAAATCTAATATGACAATATCATATTAGAATTTGGACTTGAGGTAGAAGAATATTCTAACTAAATATATGAAAATATAGAAAGTCCGAAAAAACAATTTTTGTATTTTTTAATGCAAAAATTAAAATAATTGTTGAAAATAAGCACACCACGGCTAAAATCTCATTCAAATATTTATTTTGTTTTGAGTTTAAAATTAGTTGTTTTTACAAAATGTATTGACAACAGACATACATATAAATAGTACCCAAAGGGTACTTTTATGTAATTGTTGCTTTCAAAAAGGAGTTGATTTATAACTGGTTTTACCAAATCAGACAGTTCATATACGAAAGTACAAAATTCTCATCCCGTTGGTTTTTTGTACCTTATGTAATGTCTCGTTTTGAGTAGGAAAGTTATCATTTTCTTAGCGGACAACTGAAGAGTAGAGTGATGTCTACGAAACAATTGTATTGTCTATCATGAAAATGATCAACCCTTTTTGAAACAACAAATAAAAATCTAATATGACAATATCATATTAGAATTTGGACTTGAGGTAGAAGAATATTCTAACTAAATATATGAAAATATAGAAAGTCCGAAAAAACAATTTTTGTATTTTTTAATGCAAAAATTAAAATAATTGTTGAAAATAAGCACACCACGGCTAAAATCTCATTCAAATATTTATTTTGTTTTGAGTTTAAAATTAGTTGTTTTTACAAAATGTATTGACAACAGACATACATATAAATAGTACCCAAAGGGTACTTTTATGTAATTGTTGCTTTCAAAAAGGAGTTGATTTATAACTGGTTTTACCAAATCAGACAGTTCATATACGAAAGTACAAAATTCTCATCCCGTTGGTTTTTTGTACCTTATGTAATGTCTCGTTTTGAGTAGGAAAGTTATCATTTTCTTAGCGGACAACTGAAGAGTAGAGTGATGTCTACGAAACAATTGTATTGTCTATCATGAAAATAATCAACCCTTTTTGAAACAACAAATAAAAATCTAATATGACAATATCATATTAGAATTTGGACTTGAGGTAGAAGAATATTCTAACTAAATATATGAAAATATAGAAAGTCCGAAAAAACAATTTTTGTATTTTTTAATGCAAAAATTAAAATAATTATCTCTCTTAGTTTTTGATATATGGGCCATTTAAAAAAATCGGGAGGGAAAGAAATAGCGTCATCTTTAAAACTTCGGATACACTGGTAGCGCCATCTACCGGATAATAACAGAAACATGAAATTATATTTTAATAATAAATTGTGTAAAATTTAATGAATAGGTTCTTAAAAATTAGTTATAAATAATTTTGAAAATTAATACTCAAAATTAGTTAAACTACTGAGAACTTTTAGTGTTCAAGGAAGATAATTTAAATCCTTGTTGAAATCAGTGTTTCAATGAAAAATTTGTTAAAAATTAGTCAAATCGATTCCAAACCCGTTTGGCAGATTTTTCTACTTATGTATTATTTTAAGTGTGGCGAAGGAGGATAGAGATGGGCCGAAATCATTATCATTAATTTATGAAATGGCAACCGATGGTTTTTCTTCCATTTAATTTTCGTATTAAAAAATGTGATTGAGAAGCACAATGGGGCATTCGACAGCTTCAGACCCAAAAATTTTGGCTTATTTGCTGTTTTGGCTAGAAGCGAGTTACGAAAACAGAAAAATATATAACATTGTGCGAAAGTAATTTTAACAAAAGTAATGAAAATTTTTTTCATTACAATTACTCTTATATAATGGTAATGAATTTTTTTTATTATTTTGTAATGCAGCGAATATATGTAGACAAATGGTTTCAAATTGTTTCGAGCCGACAGGAAAGCTCATGCAGGTGGTGTAGCAATTTATGTAAGAAATGGTATTAATAGTTTCATGAAACTTAGATCAGAGCCCAATAGTCAAATTGAATACTTATTTTTGGAGGTAGTAACGAAGGACAAACAAAAATTACTTTTTGCCTGCGTATATAGACCAAATAGTGGTATTGATATCAACGATTTGCTAGGTAAAATAGAATCTTTATCGTTATTATATAATGATGTAATTATTTCTGGTGATTTCAATAGTAATCTGCTCATTGACAATTCACTTTCGGAGCCTATGCAAACGCACGGCCTTCTGCCTATTAACACAACAATTCCAACACATTATCCAAATGGTACAAATAGTTTACTTGATGTATTCTTTGTTAATCATAATAACAAAATACTGCTCTATGATCAGATCTCCGCTCCTGTGTTTTCATGGCATGACCTTATATTTACAGTATATAATGCTTATACTAACACTGACGATATTCATTATACATATCGTGATTTTCAGAATATTGACTGTGTGGCACTAAACCAGCGACTCGATGGCATTAACTGGAACTTAATTTACGACTTTGAACATGTCAATGATCAAGTCGCTTTTATCCAAAATAATCTCCTTGAAGTATTTAATGAAACTGTTCCAGAAAAGACTAAGATTATCAAGGCAAAACAGCCTCCGTGGTTTAATTTAACTATAAAACGTTTAATTGATATGCGAGATTTAGCTTATAAAAAATGGAAAATATATAAAACCCCTTTGTTTAAATCAGCTAGAAAAGAAGTTGTCAGTAATATTAATACGGCTAAATCCACGTATTATCAGCGAAAATTTTCATCAGCTATAGACAGCAAGAAAAAATGGAAAGAAATTCGTGAAATAGGAATTGGTAAAAGGAGTGTTTGCACTGCTGGTTCTGACGTTGATATTGATAATTTAAACAACCAATTTGTTGAAATTTAAGTGGAAAGGCCAATTGGAAATGAATATGGGGAAATGCATACAGTGCCTATTGAGAACTGTTTTTATTTTCGATGTGTTGATCAATCAGAAGTTCTCAAAAGCTTAACATCAATTAAGTCAAATGCTGTGGGTTTGGATGGAATAAATCCTAGATTTTTAAAACTTGTCACCCCTAAACTCCTGCCCTTCTTTACGTATATTTTTAATACAATATTAACCAAGTCAATTTACCCTGATATGTGGAAAGAATCGAAAATAATTCCGATTCCCAAGAACAACAGTGAGTTTATACCAATTGCCATACTACCATTTTTGTCCAAAGTCATGGAAAATCTTATG
Source organism: Leucophora obtusa (assembly GCA_949987735.1). Lineage (NCBI taxonomy): Eukaryota > Metazoa > Arthropoda > Insecta > Diptera > Anthomyiidae > Leucophora > Leucophora obtusa. The sequence continues at coordinate 89,202,617 of OX465298.1, forward strand.
CAGCATCAAATTAATGAGTTTTTAAAAGAGCGTAATCTTCTAACCGCAAAACAGTCTGGTTTTAGAAAGGGACGAAGCTGCATTACAGTGCTAATCGAAGTAGTTGAGGAACTAAGATCCAAATTGGATAATGATATGGTATCTTTTCTTGTACTATTGGATCACAGCAAAGCTTTCGATACAGTTGATCACTCAATACTTCTAACAAAACTGCAAAAGCTTTTCCATTTTTCTAATTCTGCAATTAAACTTATTTCATCATATCTTTTAAACTTCAAACAAGTTGTCTCCTTGAATGGCTTAACTTCCAATGCTGTTGATGTTGTTAGAGGGGTCCCACAGGGCTCTATTCTTGGTCCACTCCTTTTCTGTATATACATTAATGATCTTCCTAATGCTATGAATCACTGTGACATTCAAATGTATGCGGATGATGTACAGCTGTACTTAAGCACCAAAATGGAAGATTTGCGTCATTGCATTGAGTGCATTAACTATGATTTGAATAAAATTCATAATTGGGCGACTGCAAATGGTTTGTGTATAAACCCAACAAAATCAAAATGTATATTCTTATCAAAAAATAATAGGAAAAGACTTGCAAATGATGATCTGTTGATGATAAATGACAATAAAATCGAACTTGTTCCATCATCAAAAAATCTGGGAATAACGTTTAATACTGAACTTTCTTGGAAAAATCATATTAACATTTCGGCTGGGAAAGTTCATAGAATGTTGAGAAACCTGTGGGCTGTTAAAGCCTTGACGCCCTTTGAAATACGGATGCTTCTGGCTAAAACATATTTAATACCTGTTCTACTATATGGGTGTGAAATATTTGCCAATTGTGACTGTATTGACTATTATCGACTTGAGGTCACGTACAACAACATAGCCAGATATGTATTTAATCGTGGTAGAATGGATAGTATTTCATCATTTTCATATCAGTTAAATAATATGTGTTTCTAAGATTTGTTAAAATATAAAAGTCTCATTAATTTATATAAAGGAACCTGAATTTCTCTACAGAAAACTTACTTTTGCCAAATCTCCACGTGGAAGAAACCTGATTTCCCAAAAATATAAATATCTTTTGTCTACAAGACAATTTTTCAATTATACAATCGGTCTTTGGAATAATTTACCCTCATATGTTCAATTGCTTAGCAACACATTATGTTTTAAAAAGGAACTTTTAAATTTGTTTAAAATTAATTAAATATATTTATTTTATTATGTTTTATGTTTATTTTGAATTTATATTTAACTATGTTTACTTTTAAATTTTAATTTAATTATAAATGCTATTGAATGGCTAATATTAATATGAAAATTTGATTTGCTATCACTGTAATTTATAAGATTTATTCTTGTTGTGATAGCTATTGAAACAATAAATAAATAAACTAAATTAAAAAAAAAAAAAAAATACTAACAAAAACGACCTTGTCGAATAAAAATATGTATGAATTGAATAAAAATATATATGTAGTGTAACGACAGAAGTCGCACCGCTCGTTTCTGTCTACACACCTTGCGAATTTTTCAGGATACAACTACAAAATAATAACGATCTCAGCTGCCAAAAAGGGTATAAAAGGCAGCACATCAAAGAAACCTGGATCAGTTGCTGGCAGCCGCCAACGCGTGCACAACTAACAAGGTACACATCACTAATTACACTGTGAGACAAATGCTAGGGGTCAGTGATCGGGAAGGGCTCAAACTACCGGGGAAAGTTATATCGGTAAAAAAGAAGTTATACGTGTCCCGGCGTTTCGCTGGGTCAACCCTAGGAATCGAGATATATCGCTTTGACCTTTGGTGGTCTTTTTTTTGACATAACTCGAGAACCACTAGTCCGATTTTGCTCAAACAATTTTAAAAAAAATTAAAAATTACAATTCCTTTAATCTGTTCATATAACGTTTTTCTATATACTCAACAGTTTTGCCCGTAAAAATAAATGTATGAAGAAAAAAATATTTTTTGCCTAAAATATTAAAAAAAAGTAATAAACAAAAGGTTATTGATTTTTATGGTAGCGGTAACAAACATTTATTTTTACCGGCATAACTGTTGAGTATATAGAAAAACGTTATATGAACAGATTAAAGGAATTGTAATTTTTAATTTTTTTAAAATTGAGCAAAATCGGACTAGTGGTTCTCGAGTTATGTCAAAAAAAAAGATATATCGTCGAGTGTGTGCCGAGCGTTGGTCACCTCCTTTCTCAGCGTCGAGTGTGTGTCGAGCGTTGATCACCTCCTTTTGAGCGTCGAGTGTGTGCCGAGCGTTGGTCACCTCCTTTCTCAGCGTCGAGTGTGTGTCGCGCATTGACCACCTCCCTTTCAGCGTTGAGTGTGTGCCGAGCGTTGGTCACCTCCTTTCTCAGCGTCGAGTGTGTGTCGAGCGTTGATCACCTCTCTTTCTGCGTCGAGTGTGTGCCGAGCGTTGGTCACCTCCTTTCTCAGTGTCGAGTGTGTGTCGAGCGTTGATCACCTCTTATTCAGCGTCGAGTGTGTGCCGAGCGTTGGTCACCTCCTTTCTCAGCGTAGAGTGTGTGTCGAGCGTTGATCACCTCCTTTTGAGCGTCGAGTGTGTGCCGAGCGTTGGTCACCTCCTTTCTCAGCGTCGAGTGTGTCGAGCGTTGACCACCTCCCTTTCAGCGTCGGGTGTGTGCCGAGCGTTGGTCACCTTCTTTCTCAGCGTCGAGTGTGTGTCGAGCGTTGATCACCTCCCTTTCAGCGTCGAGTGTGTGCCGAGCGTTGGTCACCTCCTTTCTCAGCGTCGAGTGTGTATCGAGCGTTGATCACCTCTTTTCTCAGCGTCGAGTGTGTGTCGAGCGTTGACCACCTCCTTTTCAGCGTCGAGTGTGTGCCGAGCGTTGGTCACCTTCTTTCTTAGCGTCCAGTGTGTGTCGAGCGTTGATCACCTCCCTTTCAGCGTCGAGTGTGTGCCGGGCGTTGGTCACCTCCTTTCTCAGCGTCGAGTGTGTATCGAGCGTTGATCACCTCCTTTCTCAGCGTCGAGTGTGTGTCGAGCGTTGACCACCTCCTTTTCAGCGTCGAGTGTGTGCCGAGCGTTGGTCACCTCATTTCCTAGCGTCGAGTGTGTGTCGAGCGTTGATCACCTCCTTTTGAGCGTCGAGTGTGTGGCGAGCGTTGGTCACCTCCTTTCTCAGCGTCGAGTGTGTGTCGAGCGTTGATCACCTCCCTTTCAGCGTCGAGTGTGTGTCGAGCGTTGGTCACCTCCTTTCTCAGCGTCGAGTGTGTATCGAGCGTTGATCACCTCCTATCTCAGCGTCGAGTGTGTGTAGAGAGTTGACCACCTCCTTTTCAGCGTCGAGTGTGTGCCGAGCGTTGGTCACCTCCTTTCTTAGCGTCGAGTGTGTGTCGAGCGTTGATCACCTCCTTTTGAGCGTCGAGTGTGTGCCGAGCGTTGGTCACCTCCTTTCTCAGCGTCGAGCGTTGACCACCTCCATTTCAGCGTCGGGTGTGTGCCGAACGTTGGTTACCTTCTTTCTCAGCGTCGAGTGTGTGTCGAGCGTTGATCACCTCCCTTTCAGCGTCGAGTGTGTGCCGAGCGTTGGTCACCTCCTTTCTCAGCGTCGAGTGTGTGTCGAGCGTTGATCACCTCCTTTTGAGCGTCGAGTGTGTGCCGAGCGTTGGTCACCTCCTTTCTCAGCGTCGAGTGTGTGTCGAGCGTTGACCACCTCCCTTTCAGCGTCAGGTGTGTGCCGAGCGTTGGTCACCTCCTTTCTCAGCGTCGAGTGTGTGTCGAGCGTTGATCACCTCCCTTTCAGCATCGAGTGTGTGCCGAGCGTTGGTCACCTCCTTTCTCAGCGTCGAGTGTGTGCCGAGCGTTGGTCACCTCCTTTCTTAGCGTCGAGTGTGTGCGAAGATCCTTTGAGGTCCTGCATAGATCGTTTGAAGTCCTGCGAACATCCTTCGAGGTCCTGCGAAGCGTCGAGTGTGTGTCGAGCGTTGAGGTCCTGCGAAGATCCTTTGAGGTCCTGGGAAGATCCATTGAGGTCCTGCGAAGACCCTTTGAGGTCCTGCGAAGATCCTTTGAGATCCTGCATAGATCGTTTGAGGTCCTGCGAAGATCCTTTGAGGTCCCGCCACATCCTTCGAGTGCCTGCGAAGCGTCGAGTGTATGTCGAGCGTTGAGGTCCTGCGAAGATCCTTTGAGGTCCTGGGAAGATCCTTTGAGGTCCTGCGAAGACCCTTCGAGGCCCTGCGAAGCGTCGAGTGTGTGTCGAGCGTTGATCACCTCCTTTTGAGTGTCGAGTGTGTGCCGAGCGTTGGTCACCTCCTTTCTCAGCGTCGAGTGTGTGTCGCGCGTTGACCACCTCCCTTTCAGCGTTGAATGTGTGCCGAGCGTTGGTCACCTCCTTTCTCAGCGTCGAGTGTGTGTCGAGCGTTGATCACCTCTCTTTCTGCGTCGAGTGTGTGCCGAGCGTTGGTCACCTCCTTTCTCAGCGTCGAGTGTGTGTCGAGCGTTTACCACCTCCCTTTCAGCTTCGGGTGTGTGCCGAACGTTGGTCACCTTCTTTCTCAGCGTCGAGTGTGTGTCGAGCGTTGATCACCTCCCTTTCAGCGTCGAGTGTGTGCCGAGCGTTGGTCACCTCCTTTCTCAGCGTCGAGTGTGTGTCGAGCGTTGATCACCTCCTTTTGAGCGTCGAGTGTGTGCCGAGCGTTGGACACCTCCTTTCTCAGCGTCGAGTGTGTGTCGAGCGTTGACCACCTCCCTTTCAGCGTCGGGTGTGTGCCGAGCGTTGGTCACCTCCTTTCTCAGCGTCGAGTGTGTGTCGAGCGTTGATCACCTCCTTTTGAGCGTCGAGTGTGTGCCGAGCGTTGGACACCTCCTTTCTAAGCGTCGAGTGTGTGTCGAGCGTTGACCACCTCCCTTTCAGCGTCGGGTGTGTGCCGAGCGTTGGTCACCTCCTTTCTCAGCGTCGAGTGTGTGTCGAGCGTTGATCACCTCCCTTTCAGCATCGTTGTGTGTGCCGAGCGTTGGTCACCTCCTTTCTCAGCGTCGAGTGTGTGTCGAGCGTTGATCACCTCCCTTTCAGCGTCGAGTGTGTGCCGAGCGTTGGTCACCTCCTTTCTTAGCGTCGAGTGTGTGTCGAGCATTGATCACCTCCTTTTGAGCGTCGAGTGTGTGCCGAGCGTTGGTCACCTCCTTTCTCAGCGTCGAGTGTGTGTCGAGCGTTGATCACCTCTCTTTCTGCGTCGAGTGTGTGCCGAGCGTTGGTCACCTCCTTTCTCAGCGTCGAGTGTGTGTCGAGCGTTGATCACCTCCTTTTGAGTGTCGAGTGTGTGCCGAGCGTTGGTCACCTCCTTTCTCAGCGTCGAGTGTGTGCCGAGCGTTGGTCACCTCCTTTCTTAGCGTCGAGTGTGTGCGAAGATCCTTTGAGGTCCTGCATAGATCGTTTGAAGTCCTGCGAACATCCTTCGAGGTCCTGCGAAGCGTCGAGTGTGTGTCGAGCGTTGAGGTCCTGCGAAGATCCTTTGAGGTCCTGGGAAGATCCATTGAGGTCCTGCGAAGACCCTTTGAGGTCCTGCGAAGATCCTTTGAGATCCTGCATAGATCGTTTGAGGTCCTGCGAAGATCCTTTGAGGTCCCGCCACATCCTTCGAGTGCCTGCGAAGCGTCGAGTGTATGTCGAGCGTTGAGGTCCTGCGAAGATCCTTTGAGGTCCTGGGAAGATCCTTTGAGGTCCTGCGAAGACCCTTCGAGGCCCTGCGAAGCGTCGAGTGTGTGTCGAGCGTTGATCACCTCCTTTTGAGTGTCGAGTGTGTGCCGAGCGTTGGTCACCTCCTTTCTCAGCGTCGAGTGTGTGTCGCGCGTTGACCACCTCCCTTTCAGCGTTGAATGTGTGCCGAGCGTTGGTCACCTCCTTTCTCAGCGTCGAGTGTGTGTCGAGCGTTGATCACCTCTCTTTCTGCGTCGAGTGTGTGCCGAGCGTTGGTCACCTCCTTTCTCAGCGTCGAGTGTGTGTCGAGCGTTTACCACCTCCCTTTCAGCTTCGGGTGTGTGCCGAACGTTGGTCACCTTCTTTCTCAGCGTCGAGTGTGTGTCGAGCGTTGATCACCTCCCTTTCAGCGTCGAGTGTGTGCCGAGCGTTGGTCACCTCCTTTCTCAGCGTCGAGTGTGTGTCGAGCGTTGATCACCTCCTTTTGAGCGTCGAGTGTGTGCCGAGCGTTGGACACCTCCTTTCTCAGCGTCGAGTGTGTGTCGAGCGTTGACCACCTCCCTTTCAGCGTCGGGTGTGTGCCGAGCGTTGGTCACCTCCTTTCTCAGCGTCGAGTGTGTGTCGAGCGTTGATCACCTCCCTTTCAGCATCGTTGTGTGTGCCGAGCGTTGGTCACCTCCTTTCTCAGCGTCGAGTGTGTGTCGAGCGTTGATCACCTCCCTTTCAGCGTCGAGTGTGTGCCGAGCGTTGGTCACCTCCTTTCTTAGCGTCGAGTGTGTGTCGAGCATTGATCACCTCCTTTTGAGCGTCGAGTGTGTGCCGAGCGTTGGTCACCTCCTTTCTCAGCGTCGAGTGTGTGTCGAGCGTTGATCACCTCTCTTTCTGCGTCGAGTGTGTGCCGAGCGTTGGTCACCTCCTTTCTCAGCGTCGAGTGTGTGTCGAGCGTTGATCACCTCCCTTTCAGCGTCGAGTGTGTGCCGAGCGTTGGTCACCTCCTTTTCAGCGTCGAGTGTGTGTCGAGCGTTGATCACCTCTCTTTCTGCGTCGAGTGTGTGCCGAGCGTTGGTCACCTCCTTTCTCAGCATCGAGTGTGTGTCGAGCGTTGATCACCTCCTTTTGAGTGTCGAGTGTGTGTCGAGCGTTGACCACCTCCCTTTCAGCGTCGAGTGTGTGCCGAGCGTTGGTCACCTCCTTTCTCAGCGTCGAGTGTGTGTCGAGCGTTGATCACCTCCCTTTCAGCATCGTTGTGTGTGCCGAGCGTTGGTCACCTCCTTTCTCAGCGTCGAGTGTGTGTCGAGCCTTGATCGCCTCCTTTTGAGCGTCGAGTGTGTGCCGAACGTTGGTCACCTTCTTTCTCAGCGTCGAGTGTGTGTCGAGCGTTGATCACCTCCCTTTCAGCGTCGAGTGTGTGCCGAGCGTTGGTCACCACCTTTCTCAGCATAGAGTGTGTGTCGAGCGTTGATCACCTCCCTTTCAGCGTCGAGTGTGTGCCGAGCGTTGGTCACCTCCTTTTCAGCGTCGAGTGTGTGTCGAGCGTTGATCACCTCCCTTTCAGCGTCGAGTGTGTGCCGAGCGTTGGTCACCTCCTTTCTCAGCGTCGAGTGTGTGTCGAGCGTTGATCACCTCCCTTTCAGCGTCGAGTGTGTGCCGAGCGTTGGTCACCTCCTTTCTTAGCGTCGAGTGTGTGTCGAGCATTGATCACCTCCTTTTGAGCGTCGAGTGTGTGCCGAGCGTTGGTCACCTCCTTTCTCAGCGTCGAGTGTGTGTCGAGCGTTGATCACCTCTCTTTCTGCGTCGAGTGTGTGCCGAGCGTTGGTCACCTCCTTTCACAGCGTCGAGTGTGTGTCGAGCGTTGATCACCTCCCTTTCAGCGTCGAGTGTGTGCCGAGCGTTGGTCACCTCCTTTCTTAGCGTCGAGTGTGTGTCGAGCGTTGATCACCTCCTTTTGAGCGTCGAGTGTGTGCCGAGCGTTGGTCACCTCCTTTTCATCGTCGAGTGTGTGTCGATCGTTGATCACCTCTCTTTCTGCGTCGAGTGTGTGCCGAGCGTTGGTCACCTCCTTTCTCAGCGTCGAGTGTGTGTCGAGCGTTGATCACCTCCTTTTGAGTGTCGAGTGTGTGTCGAGCGTTGACCACCTCCCGTTCAGCGTCGGGTGTGTGCCGAGCGTTGGTCACCTCCTTTCTCAGCGTCGAGTGTGTGTCGAGCGTTGATCACCTCCCTTTCAGCATCGTTGTGTGTGCCGAGCGTTGCTCACCTCCTTTCTCAGCGTCGAGTGTGTGTCGAGCGTTGATCGCCTCCTTTTGAGCGTCGAGTGTGTGCCGAACGTTGGTCACCTTCTTTCTCAGCGTCGAGTGTGTGTCGAGCGTTGATCACCTCCCTTTCAGCGTCGAGTGTGTGCCGAGCGTTGGTCACCTCCTTTCTCAGCATAGAGTGTGTGTCGAGCGTTGATCGCCTCCTTTTGAGCGTCGAGTGTGTGCCGAACGTTGGTCACCTTCTTTCTCAGCGTCGAGTGTGTGTCGAGCGTTGATCACCTCCTTTTGAGTGTCGAGTGTGTGTCGAGCGTTGACCACCTCCCGTTCAGCGTCGGGTGTGTGCCGAGCGTTGGTCACCTTCTTTCTCAGCGTCGAGTGTGTGTCGAGCGTTGTTCACCTCCCTTTCAGCGTCGAGTGTGTGACGAGCGTTGGTCACCTCCTTTCTCAGCATAGAGTGTGTGTCGAGCGTTGATTACCTCCTTTTGAGCGTCGAGTGTGTGCCGAGCGTTGGTCACCTCCTTTCTCAGCGTCGAGTGTGTGTCGAGCGTTGACCACCTCCCTTTCAGCGTCGGGTGTGTGCCGAGCGTTGGTCACCTTCTTTCTCAGCGTCGAGTGTGTGAAGAGCATTGATCACCTCCCTTTCAGCGTCGAGTGTGTGCCGAGCGTTGGTCACCTCCTTTCTCAGCGTCGAGTGTGTGTCGAGCGTTGACCACCTCCTTTTCAGCGTCGAGTGTGTGCCGAGCGTTGGTCACCTTCTTTCTCAGCGTCGAGTGTGTGTCGAGCGTTGATCACCTCCCTTTCAGCGTCGAGTGTGTGCCGGGCGTTGATCACCTCCTTTCTCAGCGTCGAGTGTGTATCGAGCGTTGATCACCTCCTTTCTCAGCGTCGAGTGTGTGTCGAGCGTTCACCACCTCCTTTTCAGCGTCGAGTGTGTGCCGAGAGTTGGTCACCTCATTTCTCAGCGTCGAGTGTGTATCGAGCGTTGATCACCGCCTATCTCAGCGTCGAGTGTGTGTCGAGCGTTGACCACCTCCTTTTCAGCGTCGAGTGTGTGCCGAGCGTTGGTCACCTCCTTTCTTAGCGTCGAGTGTGTGTCGAGCGTTGATCACCTCCCTTTCAGCGTCGAGTGTGTGTCGAGCGTTGGTCACCTCCTTTCTCAGCGTCGAGTGTGTGTCGAGCGTTGATCACCTCCCTTTCAGCGTCGAGTGTGTGCCGGGCGTTGGTCACCTCCTTTCTCAGCGTCGAGTGTGTATCGAGCGTTGATCACCTCCTTTCTCAGCGTCGAGTGTGTGTCGAGCGTTGATCACCTCCCTTTCAGCATCGAGTGTGTGCCGAGCGTTGGTCACCTCCTTTCTCAGCGTCGAGTGTGTGCCGAGCGTTGGTCACCTCCTTTCTTAGCGTCGAGTGTGTGCGAAGATCCTTTGAGGTCCTGCGAAGATCCTTTGGGGTCCCGCCACATCCTTCGAGTTCCTGCGAAGCGTCGAGTGTGTGTCGAGCGTTGAGGTCCTGCAAAGATCCTTTGAGGTCCTGCAAAGATCCTTCGAGGTCCTGCGAAGCGTCGAGTGTGTGTCGAGCGTTGATCACCTCCTTTTCAGCGTCGAGTGTGTGTCGAGCGTTGATCACCTCTCCTTCTGCGTCGAGTGTGTGCCGAGCGTGTGCCGAGCGTTGGTCACCTCCTTTCTCAGCGTCGAGTGTGTGTCGAGCGTTTATCACCTCCTTTTGAGTGTCGAGTGTGTGGCGAGCGTTGGTCACCTCCTTTCTCAGCGTCGAGTGTGTGTCGCGCGTTGACCACCTCCCTTTCAGCGTTGAGTGTGTGCCGAGCGTTGGTCACCTCCTTTCTCAGCGTCGAGCGTTGATCACCTCTCTTTCTGCGTCGAGTGTGTGCCGAGCGTTGGTCACCTCCTTTCTCAGTGTCGAGTGTGTCTCGAGCGTTGATCACCTCCCTTTCAGCGTCGAGTGTGTGCCGAGCGTTGGTCACCTCCTTTCTCAGCGTCGAGTGTGTGTCGAGCGTTGATCACCTGCTTTTGAGCGTCGAGAGTGTGCCGAGCGTTGGTCACCTCCTTTCTCAGCGTCGAGTGTGTGTCGAGCGTTGACCACCTCCCTTTCAGCGTCGGGTGTGTGCCGAGCGTTGGTCACCTCCTTTCTCAGCGTCAAGTGTGTGTCGAGCTATGATCACCTCCCTTTCAGCATCGAATGTGAGCCGAGCGTTGGTCACCTCCTTTCTCAGCGTCGAGTGTGTGCCGAGCGTTGGTCACCTCCTTTCTTAGCGTCGAGTGTGTGTCGAGCGTTGATCACCTCCTTATGAGCGTCGAGTGTGTGCCGAGCGTTGGTCACCTCCTTTCTCAGCGTCGAGTGTGTGTCGAGCGTTTACCACCTCCCTTTCAGCGTCGGGTGTGTGCCGAACGTTGGTCACCTTCTTTCTCAGCGTCGAGTGTGTGTCGAGCGATGATCACCTCCCTTTCAGCGTCGAGTGTGTGCCGAGCGTTGGTCACCTCCTTTCTCAGCATCGAGTGTGTGTCGAGCGTTGATCACCTCCTTTTGAGCGTCGAGTGTGTGCCGAGCGTTGGACACCTCCTGTCTCAGCGTCGAGTGTGTGTCGAGCGTTGACCACCTCCCTTTCAGCGTCGGGTGTGTGCCGAGCGTTGGTCACCTCCTTTCTCAGCGTCGAGTGTGTGTCGAGCGTTGATCACCTCCCTTTCAGCATCGTTGTGTGTGCCGAGCGTTGGTCACCTCCTTTCTCAGCGTCGAGTGTGTGTCGAGCGTTGATCACCTCCTTTTGAGCGTCGAGTGTGTGCCGAACGTTGGTCACCTTCTTTCTCAGCGTCGAGTGTGTGTCGAGCGTTGATCACCTCCCTTTCAGCGTCGAGTGTGTGCCGAGCGTTGGTCACCTCCTTTTGAGCGTCGAGTGTGTGCCGAGCGTTGGTCACCTCCTTTTGAGCGTCGAGTGTGTGTCGAGCGTTGACCACCTCCCTTTCAGCGTCGAGTGTGTGCCGAGAGTTGGTCACCTCTATTCTCAGCGTCGAGTGTGTGTCGAGCGTTGACCACCTCCTTTTCAGCGTCGAGTGTGTGTCGAGCGTTGGTCACCTCCTTTCTCAGCGTTGAGTGTGTGTCGAGCGTTGATCACCTCCCTTTCAGCGTCGAGTGTGTGTCGAGCGTTGGTCACCTCCTTTCTCAGCGTCGAGTGTGTATCAAGCGTTGATCACCTCCTATCTCAGCGTCGAGCGTTGACCACCTCCTTTTGAGCGTCGAGTGTGTGCCGAGCGTTGGTCACCTCCTTTCTCAGCGTCGAGTGTGTGTCGAGCGTTGACCACCTCCCTTTCAGCGTCGGGTGTGTGCCGACCGTTGGTCACCTCCTTTCTCAGCGTCGAGTGTGTGTCGAGCGTTGATCACCTCCCTTTCAGCATCGAGTGTGTGCCGAGCGTTGGTCACCTCCTTTCTCAGCGTCGAGTGTGTGCCGAGCGTTGGTCACCTCCTTTCTCAGCGTCGAGTGTGTGTCGAGCGTTGATCACCTCCTTTTGATCGTCGAGTGTGTGCCGAGCGTTGGTCACCTCCTTTCTCAGCGTCGAGTGTGTGTCGAGCGTTGACCACCTCCCTTTCAGCGTCGGGTGTGTGCCGAACGTTGGTCACCTCCTTTCTCAGCGTCGAGTGTGTGTCGAGCGTTGATCACCTCCCTTTCAGCGTCGAGTGTGTGCCGAGCGTTGGTCACCTCCTTTTTCAGCGTCGAGTGTGTGTCGAGCGTTGATCACCTCCTTTTGAGCGTCGAGTGTGTGCCGAGCGTTGGTCACCTCCTTTCTCAGCGTCGAGTGTGTGTCGAGTGTTGACCACCTCCCTTTCAGCGTCGGGTGTGTGCCGAACGTTGGTCACCTTCTTTCTCAGCGTCGAGTGTGTGTCGAGCGTTGATCACCTCCCTTTCAGCGTCGAGTGTGTGCCGAGCGTTGGTCACCTCCTTTCTCAGCGTCGAGGGTGTGTCGAGCGTTGATCACCTCCTTTTGAGCGTCGAGTGTGTGCCGAGCGTTGGTCAACTCCTTTCTCAGCGTCGAGTGTGTGTGGAGCGTTGACCACCTCCCTTTCATCGTCGGGTGTGTGCCGAACGTTGGTCACCTCCTTTCTCAGCGTCGAGTGTGTGTCGAGCGTTGATCACCTCCCTTTCAGCGTCAAGTGTGTGCCGAGCGTTGGTCACCTCCTTTCTCAGCGTCGAGTGTGTATCGAGCGTTGATCACCTCCTATCTCAGCGTCGAGCTTTGGTCACATCCTTTCTCAGCGTCGAGTGTGTGTCGAGCGTTGATCACCTACCTTTCAGCGTCGAGTGTGTGCCGAGCGTTGGTCACCTCCTTTCTCAGCGTCGAGTGTGTGTCGAGCGTTGACCACCTCCCTTTCAGCATCGAGTGTTTGCCGAGCGTTGGTCACTTCCTTTCTCAGCGTCGAGTGTGTGCCGAGCGTTGGTCACCTCCTTTCTTAGCGTCGAGTGTGTGTCGAGCGTTGATCACCTCCCTTTCAGCGTCGAGTGTGTGCCGGGCGTTGATCACCTCCTTTCTCAGCGTCGAGTGTGTGTCGAGCGTTGACCACCTCCCTTTCAGCGTCGGGTGTGTGCCGAGCGTTGGTCACCTTCTTTCTCAGCGTCGAGTGTGTGAAGAGCATTGATCACCTCCCTTTCAGCGTCGAGTGTGTGCCGAGCGTTGGTCACCTCCTTTCTCAGCGTCGAGTGTGTGTCGAGCGTTGACCACCTCCTTTTCAGCGTCGAGTGTGTGCCGAGCGTTGGTCACCTTCTTTCTCAGCGTCGAGTGTGTGTCGAGCGTTGATCACCTCCCTTTCAGCGTCGAGTGTGTGCCGGGCGTTGATCACCTCCTTTCTCAGCGTCGAGTGTGTATCGAGCGTTGATCACCTCCTTTCTCAGCGTCGAGTGTGTGTCGAGCGTTCACCACCTCCTTTTCAGCGTCGAGTGTGTGCCGAGAGTTGGTCACCTCATTTCTCAGCGTCGAGTGTGTATCGAGCGTTGATCACCGCCTATCTCAGCGTCGAGTGTGTGTCGAGCGTTGACCACCTCCTTTTCAGCGTCGAGTGTGTGCCGAGCGTTGGTCACCTCCTTTCTTAGCGTCGAGTGTGTGTCGAGCGTTGATCACCTCCCTTTCAGCGTCGAGTGTGTGTCGAGCGTTGGTCACCTCCTTTCTCAGCGTCGAGTGTGTGTCGAGCGTTGATCACCTCCCTTTCAGCGTCGAGTGTGTGCCGGGCGTTGGTCACCTCCTTTCTCAGCGTCGAGTGTGTATCGAGCGTTGATCACCTCCTTTCTCAGCGTCGAGTGTGTGTCGAGCGTTGATCACCTCCCTTTCAGCATCGAGTGTGTGCCGAGCGTTGGTCACCTCCTTTCTTAGCGTCGAGTGTGTGCGAAGATCCTTTGAGGTCCTGCATAGATCGTTTGAGGTCCTGCGAAGATCCTTTGAGGTCCCGCCACATCCTTCGAGTTCCTGCGAAGCGTCGAGTGTGTGTCGAGCGTTGAGGTCCTGCAAAGATCCTTTGAGGTCCTGCAAAGATCCTTCGAGGTCCTGCGAAGCGTCGAGTGTGTGTCGAGCGTTGATCACCTCCTTTTCAGCGTCGAGTGTGTGTCGAGCGTTGATCACCTCTCCTTCTGCGTCGAGTGTGTGCCGAGCGTTGGTCACCTCCTTTCTCAGCGTCGAGTGTGTGTCGAGCGTTTATCACCTCCTTTTGAGTGTCGAGTGTGTGGCGAGCGTTGGTCACCTCCTTTCTCAGCGTCGAGTGTGTGTCGCGCGTTGACCACCTCCCTTTCAGCGTTGAGTGTGTGCCGAGCGTTGGTCACCTCCTTTCTCAGCGTCGAGCGTTGATCACCTCTCTTTCTGCGTCGAGTGTGTGCCGAGCGTTGGTCACCTCCTTTCTCAGTGTCGAGTGTGTCTCGAGCGTTGATCACCTCCCTTTCAGCGTCGAGTGTGTGCCGAGCGTTGGTCACCTCCTTTCTCAGCGTCGAGTGTGTGTCGAGCGTTGATCACCTGCTTTTGAGCGTCGAGAGTGTGCCGAGCGTTGGTCACCTCCTTTCTCAGCGTCGAGTGTGTGTCGAGCGTTGACCACCTCCCTTTCAGCGTCGGGTGTGTGCCGAGCGTTGGTCACCTCCTTTCTCAGCGTCAAGTGTGTGTCGAGCTATGATCACCTCCCTTTCAGCATCGAATGTGAGCCGAGCGTTGGTCACCTCCTTTCTCAGCGTCGAGTGTGTGCCGAGCGTTGGTCACCTCCTTTCTTAGCGTCGAGTGTGTGTCGAGCGTTGATCACCTCCTTATGAGCGTCGAGTGTGTGCCGAGCGTTGGTCACCTCCTTTCTCAGCGTCGAGTGTGTGTCGAGCGTTTACCACCTCCCTTTCAGCGTCGGGTGTGTGCCGAACGTTGGTCACCTTCTTTCTCAGCGTCGAGTGTGTGTCGAGCGATGATCACCTCCCTTTCAGCTTCGAGTGTGTGCCGAGCGTTGGTCACCTCCTTTCTCAGCATCGAGTGTGTGTCGAGCGTTGATCACCTCCTTTTGAGCGTCGAGTGTGTGCCGAGCGTTGGACACCTCCTGTCTCAGCGTCGAGTGTGTGTCGAGCGTTGACCACCTCCCTTTCAGCGTCGGGTGTGTGCCGAGCGTTGGTCACCTCCTTTCTCAGCGTCGAGTGTGTGTCGAGCGTTGATCACCTCCCTTTCAGCATCGTTGTGTGTGCCGAGCGTTGGTCACCTCCTTTCTCAGCGTCGAGTGTGTGTCGAGCGTTGATCACCTCCTTTTGAGCGTCGAGTGTGTGCCGAACGTTGGTCACCTTCTTTCTCAGCGTCGAGTGTGTGTCGAGCGTTGATCACCTCCCTTTCAGCGTCGAGTGTGTGCCGAGAGTTGGTCACCTCTATTCTCAGCGTCGAGTGTGTGTCGAGCGTTGACCACCTCCTTTTCAGCGTCGAGTGTGTGTCGAGCGTTGGTCACCTCCTTTCTCAGCGTTGAGTGTGTGTCGAGCGTTGATCACCTCCCTTTCAGCGTCGAGTGTGTGTCGAGCGTTGGTCACCTCCTTTCTCAGCGTCGAGTGTGTATCGAGCGTTGATCACCTCCTATCTCAGCGTCGAGCGTTGACCACCTCCTTTTGAGCGTCGAGTGTGTGCCGAGCGTTGGTCACCTCCTTTCTCAGCGTCGAGTGTGTGTCGAGCGTTGACCACCTCCCTTTCAGCGTCGGGTGTGTGCCGACCTTTGGTCACCTCCTTTCTCAGCGTCGAGTGTGTGTCGAGCGTTGATCACCTCCCTTTCAGCATCGAGTGTGTGCCGAGCGTTGGTCACCTCCTTTCTCAGCGTCGAGTGTGTGCCGAGCGTTGGTCACCTCCTTTCTCAGCGTCGAGTGTGTGTCGAGCGTTGATCACCTCCTTTTGATCGTCGAGTGTGTGCCGAGCGTTGGTCACCTCCTTTCTCAGCGTCGAGTGTGTGTCGAGCGTTGACCACCTCCCTTTCAGCGTCGGGTGTGTGCCGAACGTTGGTCACCTCCTTTCTCAGCGTCGAGTGTGTGTCGAGCGTTGATCACCTCCCTTTCAGCGTCGAGTGTGTGCCGAGCGTTGGTCACCTCCTTTTTCAGCGTCGAGTGTGTGTCGAGCGTTGATCACCTCCTTTTGAGCGTCGAGTGTGTGCCGAGCGTTGGTCACCTCCTTTCTCAGCGTCGAGTGTGTGTCGAGCGTTGACCACCTCCCTTTCAGCGTCGGGTGTGTGCCGAACGTTGGTCACCTTCTTTCTCAGCGTCGAGTGTGTGTCGAGCGTTGATCACCTCCCTTTCAGCGTCGAGTGTGTGCCGAGCGTTGGTCACCTCCTTTCTCAGCGTCGAGGGTGTGTCGAGCGTTGATCACCTCCTTTTGAGCGTCGAGTGTGTGCCGAGCGTTGGTCAACTCCTTTCTCAGCGTCGAGTGTGTGTGGAGCGTTGACCACCTCCCTTTCATCGTCGGGTGTGTGCCGAACGTTGGTCACCTCCTTTCTCAGCGTCGAGTGTGTGTCGAGCGTTGATCACCTCCCTTTCAGCGTCAAGTGTGTGCCGAGCGTTGGTCACCTCCTTTCTCAGCGTCGAGTGTGTATCGAGCGTTGATCACCTCCTATCTCAGCGTCGAGCTTTGGTCACATCCTTTCTCAGCGTCGAGTGTGTGTCGAGCGTTGATCACCTACCTTTCAGCGTCGAGTGTGTGCCGAGCGTTGGTCACCTCCTTTCTCAGCGTCGAGTGTGTGTCGAGCGTTGACCACCTCCCTTTCAGCATCGAGTGTTTGCCGAGCGTTGGTCACTTCCTTTCTCAGCGTCGAGTGTGTGCCGAGCGTTGGTCACCTCCTTTCTTAGCGTCGAGTGTGTGCGAAGATCCTTTGAGGTCCTGCATAGATCGTTTGAGGTCCTGCGAACATCCTTTGAGGTCCTGCGAAGCGTCGAGTGTGTGTCGAGCGTTGTGGTCCTGCGAAGTGTAGCATATAACCTAGATTTGTAAAAAGCAATTAAGCCTCGGTTTTTATCAAGCGTATCTAGCAGCAGCACGTAACTTGGTTCCGGCTCTGTCTCGTCGGCAATTGGGGGGGGGGGGGGGGGGGGGGGGAATTCATTAGCTACTATGGCTTGAAGGCTACTAAAACATATGCTAAATAATTTATTTTATTGTTGTGCGTGCTGTAGAGGGGTGAAGAGAAAATAGAAAGAGGGGAAAAGGAAAGAAAATCCTATAAGGAAAGCGGAAGTTACCATGCCAACCTACTTGGTGTGTGTGTAGATGTTCAACACACAATTTCCCCACCCTACCATGACCATATGTCGGAAAGCACTCCCTATTTTATATGGTCCCAAATATGTCCCCCTATCCAATCAACCCGCCAGAAATTAGAACAATAGACTTTTTAATTAAATTTATTTATTGAATGAAACAAAAAAAAGTCTTAAAAATGAATATAACCAAAACTTAAGTATAAATTAAACTAGCTTAAAGCGAAAACTACGATGAAGTGAGATGCAGAGTTTAAAAGAAAATTAAACATAATTGTTTAAAAATTTATAAAAAAAATCACAAAAAAAATTTATTTAATTTAAAGTTAAAATGAAAACCGTATTGTGCAAAAATCAACCAAACCTGAAAAAGAAAATAAAGGACTATATCCCGTTTGGATATCAGGGACAAATTAAATTTAAAAAGAAATATAAATAGTACTTAAATAAAAATATCGATTAAAATGTGCGTATTGTACTAAAGCTTGAAATGCCGAAAATTTTTTATTTTATTTGCTTTTTCTTTTACTTTAAAACACGACACAATAATAAATTTTTACAAAATTGGTCAAAGCCGCGTTAATTTATAGAGTTTTAAACAAAATAAAAAAAAATAATAATTTATTATTCGAAATCACAACTTTAAAATCAAACTAAAAAAAAAATGATTGCATTCATTCACAGGTCTGTTGTAGTTATTATATTCTTCTTTGCTTTGCCTGCTTTTATTTACGTGCTATTAGTAAAATACTAGTAGAGGAACGCGTGGAATCGGGCCGATTAACTATAATAAACGATTTTAAACGTACAATATTTAATATTTTACCGACAAATTATATATCAAATTAAAGGAAATTACATTTGCAATCCGGTTTACTTAATATCGTTGAAAATTTCTTTTAAATTAAGCCACAAAAAATTAATGCCTTCACTGACTAATTAACATAATGAATAGTTACAGTGATCCTTAATGGTTTGTGCCTTGAATAAAACAAGTAAATAAAAATGTTAACTTACATACAATGTTTCCCACGATGAAAGTACTTTCATGTAAGATGGTGGATGATATTTTGATGACTTTTGTTCAATTTTATATTTATTTTTAATGCCTAAATGTTCAAATGTTCTTTATAGTTTGCAATATAAGTATATTTCTATGTTTTTTTTTTTTATTTATGTAATTTCGTTTATTTTTTTCACAATGTTTATTTTTATTTCATTGCGTTTTTTTTTTTTATTTTAAGGCAGAACCGCTTTACCACGAAATTCGATCAGTTTTACTACTAAAAGTTACAAAATGCGATTTTTGTTTTTAGTAACTTTGTTTTATTACGGATTCTAAACAAATTTTTGACGTTTTAACATGAACCATGACGAACTAATTTTAGTATATTTTCTTTACTTATCACTTTCTTCGCGTTTTTAATCAAAATTTTCATTTTTAATTAATTTGCATAATTTAATATCAAAGCACAATTCTAACTAAGGTTTAGTGTTGGAAAACGCGGTTTTTATATTGGTTTTTGCACTTTAGTTAACATGATGATGACGATAAAATGAAATTAATGGTGTATAAAAAAATTGAATTTAAGGATAAGTATTAAAGCAAAAACAAAATCTCACTTCATATCTAAACTTATAACATAAATTATTAAATTTAACAAAAAATTTTTAATTCTTTTAATTTTTATAGTTTTAAATCATCTTTAATCGGATTGTACTGTGGGGAATTTCGTAGCAGAGGAAGGAAAATGTTCACCAAACGTTTATAAAGGATATTGCAGTGTTAATAATTCAATTTGCTTTAATAAATTTTTGTATAATTTTGTTCCTTATGTTTTTATATTATTTATTATACGCTGCGATTCTGTGATTTTCGTTTATATTTCCGTAAAATTTGATTTTTTTTTTTTTTCTTAAGCCAATTTTGTTTTTAAAGTTCTATTTAGCCACAGCATTTGCAGGTTTTAACCACAGTTTATATATAGTTTTCAAGAACAAAACCAAATATCTTTTAGCCAATTTTATATAGAAATTTTCTTTTCACAACTTTTAAATTTATTTTGGCTACAACTTAACAATTTTATCGTGGCTGTTTTTTTTTTAATGAAATTTAGAATAGTTTTCTTAGCTTTTTAGCAATTTTAAATGTGGCGTTAAACACAGTTTCCAGACCTATTTGTGGCAATTTTTAGGCACTGATTTTACTAAATATTTAAAACAAATTAAACACTTTTGGCTTTTAGTTTACACTTTTTGGAATTGTTTTTCTTTCCACAGAATTTTCCCACGATTCGCGCACTTTCCTATCTTTCACTTCCTCTGTACTTTTATATTTGAATTATATTTACACAGGGGTTTTCACTACACTTCACTCTATTGTTGGGCATAGATGCCTTAGATGGCGGGTTTGCGATGAGGGTTTTCCCGTTCCCAAAAAAAAAATGACAGCAATATTGTCGATGGATATAAAATCTCCCAAGGGTAAAAACCGCTGACCAAAATGCTCTCTTGCCAAAATAAAAATTCACCCTCGCTTAAGCTGCAATGAAAATTGACCATCGAACAGATAACGCAGTGCCGTGTATGTGTTTTTGTAGGCTTTTATATAGCTAACAGCAGGTATGTGAACGAAATGAACAACCTTTTTGCTGATACAGCTTTGATTTAATTTAATCCTTTGGATTACAAAACCAATTTAATGGAGTTTTTTTAATATTACAATGCAAATGGAGTCTAAACGAATCCAAATATTTGCAGAGAATTTAAAAGATCCACAAAAAATTATTTTATTCTTTTTCTCCAAAAAATTTAAAAATGGTGATTTTAAAAATCCTTGTAGGCGATGACCAGCAAAAATGGACGATTTTCCCTTTTGTCAATCCTTTTATAAAATCAAATTTTGGAAAACATTTGGAAAAATCGCGCTAGTTAAGCGGTAACATATTCACCTACAACCCAACACATACATTGAAACCATGACAAACGTCACTGCCAATTGACACACACTGCCTTATCGATTTCAACAGGGTGTATTCATAACAAAAATATCCTTCAAAATAAAATCATCTCTAAAAATTACAACTCAGGTTTGAAAAATTATAGGAAAAATTTTCGAAATTCAAATCTAATAAAATCAGGGTTTTATAAGCTACAAGCGCCCCTACAAAACCCCCCCGCCAAAATCAGATTTGGGGGATGAAATCGGCACAAAGCTGATACCGCTTGTAGCAAGTACCAAAATAAAATATATCATCGATAACCAGAAAATTTATTGACGTATATCCTTTGCGTGATATACACCGATTACACGCCCTCTGAGGTCTTCTAACTCGTAGTAACAATTTCCGGTTTTCCTTCTAATACGAGCTTTAACAAATGGAGGAGCAAGTTTCGCAGCGAAACCTTTTTCGAAATTGCTTTGGCAGAAATTTCTTCTAAAAACCTCTTGACCTACAACATAATCAACCTCACGTGAACGCAAATTGTAAGAACGTTCATTCCTTTCCTGTTGCTTAACCATATTCTTAGCCGTCCGATCGCGAATAATGTTAAATGAATCCTCGCGACCGAATCTCATTTCCCGATCATCGAGCATTTCAAAATTCCGCAAAAGCGCATAAGTATTACCATTGGTAATCATATGCTGTCCGAACGTCATGTAATACGGCGAAGTACCTATAGAAGCATGCACAGCCGAACGCAACGCACAACTAATGCTGCTGAGGTATTCATCCCAGTTGCTCTGATCGCTTTTAATGTACGCCCTGATCGCTGATATCACTGAACGATTTACGCGTTCAGATGCATTGGCTTGGGGCGAATGAACTGCGGTGAATACGTGCCTAATCCCGTAATTATGCAAAAGCTTGCTAAACTGATTTGATTTAAACTGCGAACCGTTATCAGATATGATAGTTTCCGGTGTGCCATACGTATGGAATAGTTCCTCTTCCATATACTTTATAACGATATCTGCCGTAAACTTTTTAACTGCTTTTAAAAAACAAAATCCGGAGAAATGATCCAGCACAATAAAAATTCCAACGTTGCCGGATTTAGAACGCGGATAAGGACCAAGAAAATCAATATAAAGTTTTTGGAAAAATCTCGAAGTACTTGGCGGTTTTCCCATTGGCGGACGCATAACGAAATTCGGGTGCTTCGTACCCCTGCATACATCACACGCATTTACATACTCCTTCACGTCGTTTGCTAAATTAGGCCAAAAATAAAATCGTCGAATCCGTTCAAGCGTTTTATTTATTCCTCCATGCGACGACAGCGGATTATCGTGTGCTTTCCGGAGCACCTCCTCCACCATTTCCTTTGGTATCCAAAGCTTCCACGCCAAATCATCTTGCAACTGTTCTCCAGTGCAGTGTTCCGTCCGTCGGTACAAGTAACCGTCAATAATTTTCAAGTCGGGTGTTTTCTCAATATTTTCTTTAACCTTGTCTAACAGTTCGTTATAATCAGTACTTTTAAAATGATCGGATTGTAAATCCACGAAAACCCCGGTCTCGTCTAAAACGGACAATTGTAAACCTCGTAATGCAGACAAATCTTCAACGTTGGTACGCGAAAGCGCATCTGGAACCACATTTTGGCTACCCTTCCTATGCTCTATATTAAACCGAAAGCCTTGAAGCTTTAAAGCCCATCTTGCCAACCGCGAATTCAGGTCTGTTTGGGACATGAGCCACTTTAACGATGCATGATCGGTGATCACTGTGAACTCATGACCTTCCACATACGCCCGAAAATTTTTAATGCTTAGCATTGCTGCTAAACATTCCTGTTCGGTCACTGAATAATTACGTTGGGCTTGATTGAGTTTCTTCGACATAAAAGCGATAGGAAACTCTTCGCCCTCCGCAGTTTTCTGAACCAATACACTTCCTATTCCAGTGTTACTAGCATCACAGTGTATATAAAATGGCTGTGAAAAATCAGGGCTGTGCAACACTGGTGCAGTTGTCAAAATAGATTTTAATTCTTGAAAAGCTTTTTGAGCTTCTTCAGTCCAGACGAATTTTCTGTTCGCTTTTAATAAATTTGTTAAAGGGGCAGTTACGGAAGCGTAGTTCTGGATGAACTTCCGATACCAACCGGACATTCCTAAAAGTCTTCTGATTTGTTTAACAGACCTTGGTGTCGGGAAATCAATGATGGCCGATATTTTCTCAGGGTCTGTACGAATTACCCCATTACCCACTAAATGGCCAAGATAACGAACTTCACGTACACAAAATTTTGACTTTTCAACATTTATCGTCAGTCCTGAAGAACGTATTTGTTGCGAGATGATATTTAACACTTCAATATGCCTGTCGAACGTATCTGACACGATCAGCAAGTCGTCCAGATAAACGAACACTTCCGTTCTCAGCGTCGCCGGCACCACTTTATCCATTAACCTAGACATAGTCTGAGGCGCATTACAAAGTCCAAAAGGCATAACCTTGTAGTGATATAAAGGGCGACCGGGAACGGTAAATGCCGTTTTATCCTTCGACGACTTGTCCAGCGGAATTTGCCAGAACGCGTCTTTCAAATCCAAACTGGTTATGTATTCCGCCTTAGGCAACCGACTTAAAATACCATCAATATTCGGCAGCGGATATGCGTCCTTTACCGTAACCGAATTTACTTTTCGCGAATCCAAACACAACCGTACTTTTCCTGGTTTTCGTACCAGGACTATTGGCGAAGACCAAGCGCTGTCTGACTCTTCTATGACATCCATTTCCAATATCCTATCTAATTCGGCGTATATTAATTTTTCTATAGCGGGCGATACCGGAAAATGACGTTGCTTAATCGGAGTAGCCTTGCCAACATCAATAACGTGAGAAATCACCTTTGTACGACCGAGTCCCTCTTTTCTAAATGACGGAAATGAATTAACAACTAACTGAAGCCGTTGCTTCTCTACGTCTGTTAACACTCGTTGATCACAAATTTCGGAAATTGTATTAGAAAATAATTTTAAATGCAACTCAGAAATCAGCCCTGGTGGTAAAAGATCAAATAGTATCCAAAAATCTATACCAAGATATAAATTTTGGGCTAAATTCCGCACAATATAAATTCTAATTGACTTTGAAACGCCCCTAAACGTAACATTGGTGTTTACATATCCACAAACGCCCTGATTTTTGCCATCAGCAGTCCTCACAAAAGATTTAATTTTCCTAAATTTGGAATTCGAATCTAAAAATTCTTTTGCAGCAGTCGAACCTACGCAACTAACAGATGCTCCTGTATCTAACAACCCACTATAAACTTTATCAAAAAGCAAAACTTCTGCGTACGGTCTAATATCATTTGGTTTGTCATATATGCAACTCAAGAGCAAACGCCGCGTATGAGTTACATCTCGCCAATAAACCCTCATACGTTCTCTTGAACGAATTTGTTTTTTATTGAGTGGTTTTTCATTAAAAATTTCAGCACGTTTCGCGTTATACTCAGCTAAGCGTACATGGAATGGTTTAAAATACGTAGGGGGATGAGATTTTTGGGTTGGCTTATGTATTTCAGAAGAACAAAATGCGGTATGGTTTACTAAAATATTATTAAAATTATGATTTTCGTTTGACAACTCAGATGCTGTTTCAGAATTTTCTAATAGAATATCATGGGGATTTACTGTTGAATTACATGATTCTTGAAGAACTCGTAAATCTTTATGACGAAAATTATTTTCAGTTGGAATAAATTTTGAATAATTTAGAGAATTTCTAGGATTTAAATTTGGTTGAGAGGAAATTGGAATAAAAGAATTTTTGCACCCATCTGTATCACAACTAAGTAAAGAATACGAATCTCCTTGTGATTTATAAATATTCTCAGAAATATCTGTAGAGTTTGGAAAATTTATATTCCTAGCAGTTAAAATGTCTAAATTTTGAGCAGAATATTCAGCACTCTCTATTCGGACATTATTGTGGTCGTGTTCGGTGGTTTGCGTGCACTCTTTAGTGCACTCGCATTCGAGTTTTTTGAGGCACATTTTGTGCAATTGGGCCTATATACTTTAGGAGTGCCACAACCGTAACAAAATATGCGCCTATTCTCCAAACAATCTTGGTATATCTCCAAAACCAGGTACTTGCTTTAGAGTCGAATAAAGTGGAAATATGGTCACAAACTAATTTAAAATTTCCATTCAAAGTCTGTCTAGTCAATGCCTCTACACGATACAGATAATTATTTTTGCGCCCAACGTGGGGCCCACACGTTTATAATTAATTTCTTTTTAACACCTTTTGAATATATTTTCAACAAATAATGTGTGGCTTCGCAATTTTTTTTATCTCTTCTGTTAAATTCTGTCTTGATTCTTTTCTGTCCCACTGTGTATCTTTTCTATACCTCTATTCTGTTTTAAATTTTCCATCTCTACGTATGAGTATTATTTTGTGATATGGAAATAATAAGCAGTGAGTATTCATGCTATTAACCGACCTGAATATTATTTATATACCTCTCTCATTTTTTCTGTTCATTTTATTCAAATAATGAATAATTGTTACCGGAAATGCTTTATTTGGAGACTTCCTCTAAATAAAAGACCGTTCGATAATTCGTTATTTCGAATAGTTTGTCTCCATTTCTTTTTTTAATTTCTTCTTAATTTTTTTTCTAAATTTTATTAGACTAGAACTATTTTTACAGGAAAAGTTTTTTTGATTTTTTTTTAATCTAAGGCCGTTTAAATATTTTCTTATTTTTTTTTCAATACAATTTTCTACCTTATTATTTTTTTTTCCTTCTTATTAAAATTTTGAATCATTTTTACCGGAAATGCTTCTATTTGTAAATTTTTTTCTAAATCGAGGACCGTTAAAAAAATTCGTTGTTTTGCTAAAATTGCTCTATTTTGTTTTGTTTGGAAAGGGCTATTTTGGATTTAGTCTAAATTAGTACCAACGTAACACATCCTCTCTTAAATCTTCTGTACCTATTTCTATATCTTTTCCTATTCTTTAAATTTTATTTTTCCGTTTTCGAAATTCATGTATCGATTTTGGTTGTTTATCCTCTGTCAACCGGATATTAACCCTATTCGACAACCCCGCTAAGAAAGGGAACAGCTATTGTACTAATATTTTTTTTCGTGAAATTTAAACATTTTTTTTTTTAATTTATTTGAAACTATAAGATTTTTGCTTTCATTCGTTTCGTTTGAAACAGTTTCAAAATCTTATTTATTATTCATAAAATCGTTTACCATTTTCTTGATTTAATTCAATTAAATTTTACCTTTCCTCAAAAATTTTAAGGTATCGATGAAAACTTTGATTTTTTTTTGGAGAAGGGTTTTAGATATCTATAGTTTTCTCAGTTTTTTAAAGTGGTTTCTAGGGAAATTTTAAAGTTTTTTTGAATTTAATTAATTTTTTTTAATTTTCTTGTTTTTATTATTATTTCTGGTCGTTTAAGGATTTGTCTTAGTACCAAGATATTTTTTGATTTCGGCTATTGTTGAATGAAGTTTATTTTTTTATCAGTTCTAATTTCTTTTAGGGAAATTTTGGAGCATTTTGTTGGAAAATATATTTCTTTTATTTTTTTTTCCGGCTTAATTATTATTATTTTTATTTACTCCAAGCAAGTTTCAAAAGATTTAAATTCGTCTGAAAATTTGTTTTGGCATTTTGCTCTAAACGAGAGAATTTTTTTTTTATTTTTGTTTCGAACATTTTTCAATTTTATTTTAAAATGGGTCAGGACGATCCTGTTGAAGATGGCGCTTATGGTGGTGAATATTTTCCAACCTGTGGTATATGCCAAATGGTTATACCTGAGCTCAAATTTGGAGAGGCCATTAAATGTGGACATCAATTTCACAAGTCGTGCTGGTCAAAGTATAAAAAGACGAGCAAAATCTGTCCAAAATGTCAAGTAGATTCGACACCTGGCGGGTCTGGTACTCCTTCAGTAACTGGCGTTCCTTCCGTACCTGCGGTGACTCGCTCTCAGTTTCAACGCGCGTTGAATTTTGATGCCAAAAAGACTGATACAATAAGTTGTAATCAAGATCAGAGTGCGGAAATTAGAAACATGGTTTCAGAGGCTGTTAGAGCACAACAGGCGGAAATGGTGACCAGTCTTAGGCAGGAGCTTAGTAGTATGGTTGAAATGAATATTGAGTCGATTATTCGGCGTTTAAATTTAGTCCCTCAAGATTCACCCTCGATCCCTTTTTCCAACACAATTCCAAATATTTTTCCTCCTGTAGAGCGTCAGACACTCGATCAGTTGTTAGGATTACCTGAAAATGAACATCGTTTGTCAAATCACAATTTGAACTCCTCTGGAAATAGAACCCTCTACTCAAATGACTCGTTTAGGCCTGAGAAAATTGGTCATATAATCAATAATAGGAAAATAAAATTTACGGGTGATCCAAATGGTATGTCCATTGATAATTTCCTGTATCGTGTAGAGGCATTGACTAGACAGACTTTGAATGGAAATTTTAAATTAGTTTGTGACCATATTTCCACTTTATTCGACTCTAAAGCAAGTACCTGGTTTTGGAGATATCATCAGTCAGTTGGAGTAATTGAATGGCAAGAATTATGCAAGGCACTGCGCGAACAATATAAGGACTCTAGAACTGATGTTGATTTTAGAGAAATGATCCGCGACAGGAAACAGCGCCAGCATGAGAGTTTCGATATTTTCTACGAGTCAATAGTGGATATTTCTGATAGATTAACGCAGCCGCTAGGGGAAAAAGTGTTGGTAGAAGTATTGCGTAGGAATCTGCTCCCAGAGATACAATATGAAATATTAAATATTCAAATTAAGTCTGTGTCTGAGTTACGTGATATATGCCGCCGAAGAGAATTTTTGATGCAGGACATTGGTAGAAAACAAAATATTTCAAAGCCTTTTGCTCCCAGAAAGCAGGTTCATGAAATTTCGGAAGGGAAGGAAGATATTCCAGATGATGAGGAAATTTCAGCTATTGCTTTGATTTGTTGGAACTGTGATAAAACGGGTCATAGATACCAAGATTGTTTGGAGAATAGGCGCATATTTTGTTACGGTTGTGGCACTCCTAAAGTATATAGGCCCAATTGCACAAAATGTGCCTCAAAAAACTCGAATGCGAGTGCACTAAAGAGTGCACGCAAACCACCGAACACGACCACAATAATGTCCGAATAGAGAGTGCTGAATATTCTGCTCAAAATTTAGACATTTTAACTGCTAGGAATATAAATTTTCCAAACTCTACAGATATTTCTGAGAATATTTATAAATCACAAGGAGATTCGTATTCTTTACTTAGTTGTGATACAGATGGGTGCAAAAATTCTTTTATTCCAATTTCCTCTTAACCAAATTTAAATCCTAGAAATTCTCTAAATTATTCAAAATCTATTCCAACTGAAAATAATTTTCGTCATAAAGATTTACGAGTTCTTCAAGAATCATGTAATTCAACAGTAAATCCCCATGATATTCTATTAGAAAATTCTGAAACAGCATCTGAGTTGTCAAACGAAAATCATAATTTTAATAATATTTTAGTAAACCATACCGCATTTTGTTCTTCTGAAATACATAAGCCAACCCAAAAATCTCATCCCCCTACGTATTTTAAACCATTCCATGTACGCTTAGCTGAGTATAACGCGAAACGTGCTGAAATTTTTAATGAAAAACCACTCAATAAAAAACAAATTCGTTCAAGAGAACGTATGAGGGTTTATTGGCGAGATGTAACTCATACGCGGCGTTTGCTCTTGAGTTGCATATATGACAAACCAAATGATATTAGACCGTACGCAGAAGTTTTGCTTTTTGATAAAGTTTATAGTGGGTTGTTAGATACAGGAGCATCTGTTAGTTGCGTAGGTTCGACTGCTGCAAAAGAATTTTTAGATTCGAATTCCAAATTTAGGAAAATTAAATCTTTTGTGAGGACTGCTGATGGCAAAAATCAGGGCGTTTGTGGATATGTAAACACCAATGTTACGTTTAGGGGCGTTTCAAAGTCAATTAGAATTTATATTGTGCGGAATTTAGCCCAAAATTTATATCTTGGTATAGATTTTTGGATACTATTTGATCTTTTACCACCAGGGCTGATTTCTGAGTTGCATTTAAAATTATTTTCTAATACAATTTCCGAAATTTGTGATCAACGAGTGTTAACAGACGTAGAGAAGCAACGGCTTCAGTTAGTTGTTAATTCATTTCCGTCATTTAGAAAAGAGGGACTCGGTCGTACAAAGGTGATTTCTCACGTTATTGATGTTGGCAAGGCTACTCCGATTAAGCAACGTCATTTTCCGGTATCGCCCGCTATAGAAAAATTAATATACGCCGAATTAGATAGGATATTGGAAATGGATGTCATAGAAGAGTCAGACAGCGCTTGGTCTTCGCCAATAGTCCTGGTACGAAAACCAGGAAAAGTACGGTTGTGTTTGGATTCGCGAAAAGTAAATTCGGTTACGGTAAAGGACGCATATCCGTTGCCGAATATTGATGGTATTTTAAGTCGGTTGCCTAAGGCGGAATACATAACCAGTTTGGATTTGAAAGACGCGTTCTGGCAAATTCCGCTGGACAAGTCGTCGAAGGATAAAACGGCATTTACCGTTCCCGGTCGCCCTTTATATCACTACAAGGTTAAGCCTTTTGGACTTTGTAATGCGCCTCAGACTATGACTAGGTTAATGGATAAAGTGGTGCCGGCGACGCTGAGAACGGAAGTGTTCGTTTATCTGGACGACTTGCTGATCGTGTCAGATACGTTCGACAGGCATATTGAAGTGTTAAATATCATCTCGCAACAAATACGTTCTTCAGGACTGACGATAAATGTTGAAAAGTCAAAATTTTGTGTACGTGAAGTTCGTTATCTTGGCCATTTAGTGGGTAATGGGGTAATTCGTACAGACCCTGAGAAAATATCGGCCATCATTGATTTCCCGACACCAAGGTCTGTTAAACAAATCAGAAGACTTTTAGGAATGTCCGGTTGGTATCGGAAGTTCATCCAGAACTACGCTTCCGTAACTGCCCCTTTAACAAATTTATTAAAAGCGAACAGAAAATTCGTCTGGACTGAAGAAGCTCAAAAAGCTTTTCAAGAATTAAAATCTATTTTGACAACTGCACCAGTGTTGCACAGCCCTGATTTTTCACAGCCATTTTATATACACTGTGATGCTAGTAACACTGGAATAGGAAGTGTATTGGTTCAGAAAACTGCGGAGGGCGAAGAGTTTCCTATCGCTTTTATGTCGAAGAAACTCAATCAAGCCCAACGTAATTATTCAGTGACCGAACAGGAATGTTTAGCAGCAATGCTAAGCATTAAAAAGTTTCGGGCGTATGTGGAAGGTCATGAGTTCACAGTGATCACCAATCATGCATCGTTAAAGTGGCTCATGTCCCAAACAGACCTGAATTCGCGGTTGGCAAGATGGGCTTTAAAGCTTCAAGGCTTTCGGTTTAATATAGAGCATAGGAAGGGTAGCCAAAATGTGGTTCCAGATGCGCTTTCGCGTACCAACGTTGAAGATTTGTCTGCATTACGAGGTTTACAATTGTCCGTTTTAGACGAGACCGGGGTTTTCGTGGATTTACAATCCGATCATTTTAAAAGTACTGATTATAACGAACTGTTAGACAAGGTTAAAGAAAATATTGAGAAAACACCCGACTTGAAAATTATTGACGGTTACTTGTACCGACGGACGGAACACTGCACTGGAGAACAGTTGCAAGATGATTTGGCGTGGAAGCTTTGGATACCAAAGGAAATGGTGGAGGAGGTGCTCCGGAAAGCACACGATAATCCGCTGTCGTCGCATGGAGGAATAAATAAAACGCTTGAACGGATTCGACGATTTTATTTTTGGCCTAATTTAGCAAACGACGTGAAGGAGTATGTAAATGCGTGTGATGTATGCAGGGGTACGAAGCACCCGAATTTCGTTATGCGTCCGCCAATGGGAAAACCGCCAAGTACTTCGAGATTTTTCCAAAAACTTTATATTGATTTTCTTGGTCCTTATCCGCGTTCTAAATCCGGCAACGTTGGAATTTTTATTGTGCTGGATCATTTCTCCAGATTTTGTTTTTTAAAAGCAGTTAAAAAGTTTACGGCAGATATCGTTATAAAGTATATGGAAGAGGAACTATTCCATACGTATGGCACACCGGAAACTATCGTATCTGATAACGGTTCGCAGTTTAAATCAAATCAGTTTAGCAAGCTTTTGCATAATTACGGGATTAGGCACGTATTCACCGCAGTTCATTCGCCCCAAGCCAATGCATCTGAACGCGTAAATCGTTCAGTGATATCAGCGATCAGGGCGTACATTAAAAGCGATCAGAGCAACTGGGATGAATACCTCAGCAGCATTAGTTGTGCGTTGCGTTCGGCTGTGCATGCTTCTATAGGTACTTCGCCGTATTACATGACGTTCGGACAGCATATGATTACCAATGGTAATACTTATGCGCTTTTGCGGAATCTTGAAATGCTCGATGATCGGGAAATGAGATTCGGTCGCGAGGATTCATTTAACATTATTCGCGATCGGGCGGCTAAGAATATGGTTAAGCAACAGGAAAGGAATGAACGTTCTTACAATTTGCGTTCACGTGAGGTTGATTATGTTGTAGGTCAAGAGGTTTTTAGAAGAAATTTCTGCCAAAGCAATTTCGAAAAAGGTTTCGCTGCGAAACTTGCTCCTCCATTTGTTAAAGCTCGTATTAGAAGGAAAACCGGAAATTGTTACTACGAGTTAGAAGACCTCAGAGGGCGTGTAATCGGTGTATATCACGCAAAGGATATACGTCAATAAATTTTCTGGTTATCGATGATATATTTTATTTTGGTACTTGCTACAAGCGGTATCAGCTTTGTGCCGATTTCATCCCCCAAATCTGATTTTGGCGGGGGGGTTTTGTAGGGGCGCTTGTAGCTTATAAAACCCTGATTTTATTAGATTTGAATTTCGAAAATTTTTGTTATAATTTTTCAAACCTAAATTGTAATTTTTAGAGATGATTTTATTTTGAAGGATATTTTTGTTATGAATACACCCTGTTGAAATCGATAAGGCAGTGTGTGTCAATTGGCAGTGACGTTTGTCATGGTTTCAATGTATGTGTTGGGTTGTAGGTGAACATGTTACCGCTTAACTAGCGCGATTTTTCCAAATGTTTTCCAAAATTTGATTTTATAAAAGGATTGACAAAAGGGAAAATCGTCCATTTTTGCTGGTCATCGCCTACAAGGATTTTTAAAATCACCATTTTTAAATTTTTTGGAGAAAAAGAATAAAATAATTTTTTTGTGGATCTTTTAAATTCTCTGCAAATATTTGAATTCGTTTAGACTCCGTTTGCATTGTAATATTAAAAAAACTCCATTAAATTGGTTTTGTAATCCAAAGGATTAAATTAAATCAAAGCTGTATCAGCAAAAAGGTTGTTCATTTCGTTCACATACCTGCTGTTAGCTATATAAAAGCCTACAAAAACACATACACGGCACTGCGTTATCTGTTCGATGGTCAATTTTCATTGCAGCTTGAGCGAGGGTGAATTTTTATTTTGGCAAGAGAGCATTTTGGTCAGCGGTTTTTACCCTTGGGAGATTTTATATCCATCGACAATATTGCTGTCATTTTTTTTTTGGGAACGGGAAAACCATCATCGCAAACCCGCCATCTAAGGCATCTATGCCCAACAATAGAGTGAAGTGTAGCGAAAACCCCTGTGTAAATATAATTCAAATATAAAAGTACAGAGGAAGTGAAAGATAGGAAAGTGCGCGAATGGTGGGAAAATTCTGTGGAAAGAAAAACAATTCCAAAAAGTGTAAACTAAAAGCCAAAAGCCTTTTGAGCGTCGAGTGTGTGCCGAGCGTTGGTCACCTCCTTTCTCAGCGTCTAGTGTGTGTCTTGCGTTGACCACCTCCCTTTCAGCGTCGGGTGTGTGCCGAACGTTGGTCACCTCCTTTCTCAGCGTCGAGTGTGTGTCGAGCGTTGATCACCTCCCTTTCAGCGTCGAGTGTGTGCCGAGCGTTGGTCACCTCCTTTCTCAGCGTCGAGTGTGTGTCGAGCGTTGATCACCTCCTTTTGAGCGTCGAGTGTGTGCCGAGCGTTGGTCACCTCCTTTCTCAGCGTCGAGTGTGTGTCGAGCGTTGACCACCTCCCTTTCAGCGTCGGGTGTGTGCCGAGCATTGGTCACCTTCTTTCTCAGCGTCGAGTGTGTGTCGAGCGTTGATCACCTCCCTTTCAGCGTCGAGTGTGTGCCGAGCGTTGGTCACCTCCTTTCTCAGCGTCGAGTGTGTATCGAGCGTTGATCACCTCCTATCTCAGCGTCGAGTGTGTGTCGAGCGTTCACCACCTCCTTTTTAGCGTCGAGTGTGTGTCGAGCGTTGATCACCTCCCTTTCAGCGTCGAGTGTGTGCCGAGCGTTGGTCACCTCCTTTCTCAGCGTCGAGTGTGTATCGAGCGTTGATCACCTCCTTTCTCAGCGTCGAGTGTGTGTCGAGCGTTGACCACCTCCTTTTCAGCGTCGAGTGTGTGCCGAGCGTTGGTCACCTCATTTCTTAGCGTCGAGTGTGTGTCGAGCGTTGATCACCTCCTTTTGACCGTCGAGTGTGTGCCGAGCGTTGGTCACCTCCTTTCTCAGCGTCGAGTGTGTGTCGAGCGTTGATCACCTCCCTTTCAGCGTCGAGTGTGTGTCGAGCGTTGGTCACCTCCTTTCTCAGCGTCGAGTGTGTATCGAGCGTTGATCACCTCCTATCTCAGCGTCGAGTGTGTGTCGAGCGTTCACCATCTCCTTTTCAGCGTCGAGTGTGTGCCGAGCGTTGGTCACCTCCTTTCTTACCGTCGAGTGTGTGTCGAGCGTTGATCACCTCCTTTTGAGCGTCGAGTGTGTGCCGAGCGTTGGTCACCTCCTTTCTCAGCGTCGAGTGTGTGTCGAGCGTTGATCACCTCCTTTTGAGCGTCGAGTGTGTGCCGAGCGTTGGTCACCTCCTTTCTCAGCGTCGAGTGTGTGTCGAGCGTTGACCACCTCCCTTTCAGCGTCGGGTGTGTGCCGAGCGTTGGTCACCTTCTTTCTCAGCGTCGAGTGTGTGTCGAGCGTTGATCACCTCCCTTTCAGCGTCGAGTGTGTGCCGAGCGTTGGTCACCCCCTTTCTCAGCGTCGAGTGTGTGTCGAGCGTTGATCACCTCCTTTTGGGCGTCGAGTGTGTGCCGAGCGTTGGTCACCTCCTTTCTCAGCGTCGAGTGTGTGTCGAGCGTTGACCACCTCCCTTTCAGCGTCGAGTGTGTGCCGAGCATTGGTCACCTCCTTTCTCAGCGTCGAGTGTGTATCGAGCGTTGATCACCTCCTTTCTCAGCGTCGAGTGTGTGTCGAGCGTTGACCACCTCGCTTTCAGCGTCGGGTGTGCCGAACGTTGGTCACCTCCTTTCTCAGCGTCGAGTGTGTATCGAGCGTTGATCACCTCCCTTTCAGCGTCGAGTGTGTGCCGAGCTTTGGTCACCTCCTTTCTCAGCGTCGAGTGTGTGTCGAGCGTTGATCACCTCCTTTTGAGCGTCGAGTGTGTGCCGAGCGTTGGTCACCTCCTTTCTCAGCGTCGAGTGTGTGTCGAGCGTTGACCACCTCCCTTTCAGCGTCGGGTGTGTGCCGAGCGTTGGTCACCTTCTTTATCAGCGTCGAGTGTGTGTCGAGCGTTGATCACCTCCCTTTCAGCGTCGAGTGTGTGCCGAGCGTTGGTCACCCCCTTTCTCAGCGTCGAGTGTGTGTCGAGCGTTGATCACCTCCTTTTGAGCGTCGAGTGTGTGCCGAGCGTTGGTCACCTCCTTTCTCAGCGTCGAGTGTGTGTCGAGCGTTGACCACCTCCCTTTCAGCGTCGAGTGTGTGCCGAGCATTGGTCACCTCCTTTCTCAGCGTCGAGTGTGTATCGAGCGTTGATCACCTCCTTTCTCAGCGTCGAGTGTGTGTCGAGCGTTGACCACCTCCTTTTCAGCGTCGAGTGTGTGCCGAGCGTTGGTCACCTCCTTTCTTAGCGTCGAGTGTGTGTCGAGCGTTGATCACCTCCTTTTCAGCGTCGAGTATGTGCCGAGCGTTGGTCACCTCCTTTC
The DNA here is from genome assembly GCA_949987735.1 of Leucophora obtusa. Classification (NCBI taxonomy): domain Eukaryota; kingdom Metazoa; phylum Arthropoda; class Insecta; order Diptera; family Anthomyiidae; genus Leucophora; species Leucophora obtusa. The sequence continues at coordinate 89,236,457 of OX465298.1, forward strand.
TCAGCATCGAGTGTGTGTCGAGCGTTGATCACCTCCTTTCTCAGCGTCGAGTGTGTGTCGAGCGTTGACCAACTCCTATTCAGCGTCGAGTGTGTGCCGAGCGTTGGTCACCTCCTTTCTTAGCGTCGAGTGTGTGTCGAGCGTTGATCACCTCCTTTTCAGCGTCGAGTATGTGCCGAGCGTTGGTCACCTCCTTTCTCAGCGTCGAGTGTGTGTCGAGCGTTGACCACCTCCCTTTCAGCGTCGAGTGTGTGCCGAGCATTGGTCACCTCCTTTCTCAGCGTCGAGTGTGTATCGAGCGTTGATCACCTCCTTTCTCAGCGTCGAGTGTGTGTCGAGCGTTGACCACCTCCTTTTCAGCGTCGAGTGTGTGCCGAGCGTTGGTCACCTCCTTTCTTAGCGTCGAGTGTGTGTCGAGCGTTGATCACCTCCTTTTCAGCGTCGAGTATGTGCCGAGCGTTGGTCACCTCCTTTCTCAGCATCGAGTGTGTGTCGAGCGTTGATCACCTCCTTTCTCAGCGTCGAGTGTGTGTCGAGCGTTGACCAACTCCTATTCAGCGTCGAGTGTGTGCCGAGCGTTGGTCACCTCCTTTCTCAGCGTCGAGTGTGTATCGAGCGTTGATCACCTCCTTTCTCAGCGTCGAGTGTGTGTCGAGCGTTGTTCACCTCCCTTTCAGCGTCGAGTGTGTGCCGAGCGTTGGTCACCTCCTTTCTCAGCGTCGAGTGTGTGTCGAGCGTTGCTCACCTTCTTTTGAGCGTCGAGTGTGTGCCAAGCGTTGGTCACCTCCTTTCTCAGCGACGAGTGTGTCGAGCGTTGACCACCTCCCTTTCAGCGTCGGGTGTGTGCCGAGCGTTGGTCACCTTCTTTCTCAGCGTCGAGTGTGTGTCGAGCGTTGATCACCTCCCTTTCAGCGTCGAGTGTGTGCCGAGCGTTGGTCACCTCCTTTCTCAGCATCGAGTGTGTGTCGAGCGTTGATCACCTCCTTTCTCAGCGTCGAGTGTGTGTCGAGCGTTGACCAACTCCTATTCAGCGTCGAGTGTGTGCCGAGCGTTGGTCACCTCCTTTTTTAGCGTCGAGTGTGTGTCGAGCGTTGATCACCTCCTTTTCAGCGTCGAGTATGTGCCGAGCGTTGGTCACCTCCTTTCTCAGCGTCGAGTCTGTGTCGAGCGTTGGTCACCTCCCGATATAACCCCACCAACAGACCCCGTGAGCGAAACTAGGTTGTCATTCTCCCTCTGAGGTTCTTCTTTTCTTTCGTCCGGTTAGTCCTAAGTGTTTTCTTTGTAGATATAAGCCAATAAATTTAATTTTATAAGGTTTAAGACCACGCCTTTCACTCTCTGTCACCAGATCAAACAAATTTCTGTGTAGATCCCTTCCCCCGTGAGCTTACCCCAGCTAACGGAGGAAACTCGTCGTTACAGTAGTAGACAATAATTCTACTGCTTATAATTTAGGTATTAGTAATGAGCACCCTTTGCTGAGATTATGCTGGGTCTCTCTTCAAAATCGTATATTGTACAACAAAAGAAGTAAATTATGTTTTCTATTGACATAATTGATTTTATAAAAATTGTTATTTACCCGAGTAAAAAAAGTTATATATAATCATATGTGGCATATATTACAATATATAATTAGACATGTGGTTATGTATATCCATATATAATTATATATGACGTTTTTTCCGAAAAATTTTTCTTATATTATGCCATATATAATTTCATCTAATTAGATATCGGCCTTCATAATATTAGATATGGTATATATGATTATATATTACATAGCATGGCTGATCTTATTGCATACATAGTTATATATAGAGCTATATCTTAATATATATGGTGGCATTTTAGCTATATATAATTATATATGTTATCATTTAAACAATATATAACTATATATGGCGCTAGTTAAACTAGATGTTATCATATATGGTGCCATTTAAACCATATATTATCATATATGGTGGCATTTAAACAATATATGGTCATATATGGAACCTCATGAAGAACATTTTTTATACAGTTCCAGATATGATAATATATGCTTCTATATATTGTAAAATACCATATACTTTGATATATCATATCATTTAAACAACATACCATATGGTGCCATTTAAACAATATATTGTCATATATGGTAACTCATCAGAAACTACAATATTAACTGTATTTCAGAATCTATTAATTGTATTTCAGAAAATATAATTGTATTTCAGAAATTATATTTGTATTTCAGAAATTATCGAATGTATTTCAGAAATTATTAATTCCCAGCAAACAAAGATGATCATTAATGACTCAGAAATGAGCTCCAAAAACATAAACATTTTTTTACTTTTTCCTATGAAAGTGGTTCGTCCAAAAGAGCCCCTTGTGTAATCAGAAATGACTCAGAAAAAAGAACGTATAAAATCGAAATTTTCCTCATAAATTTAAATAATTTTGGAATCTTCTTGGAGTCCGAAAAATAAACCCTCATTTTGAGACAGCTTTTTAGATTGTAGAGACAACTTTTTGGATTGTTTTTTGAGGGTTCATATATTCTGCCAAAAAAAGAGTGTTTTCGAAAAAACAATAATCATTTCTACGAGCCATTTAAGAATCTTATTTATGAGCGCTCCGAACTTGCTGGCTGGGTTGTATTTCAGAAATAATCAAATCTATTTCAGAATTTGTTGATTGTATTTCATAGTTAATATGAATATATAAAATTTATTAAATACATTTCATAATTTCTGATATACAATTGATAATTTCTTTAGAATATTCTTCTACCTCAAGTCCAAATTCTAATATGATATGTCATATTAGATTTTTATTTGTTGTTTCAAAAAGGGTTGATCATTTTCATGATAGACAATACAATTGTTTCGTAGACATCACTCTACTCTTCAGTTGTCCGCTAAGAAAATGATAACTTTCCTACTCAAAACGAGACATTACATAAGGTACAAAAAACCAACGGGATGAGAATTTTGTACTTTCGTATATGAACTGTCTGATTTGGTAAAACCAGTTATAAATCAACTCCTTTTTGAAAGCAACAATTACATAAAAGTACCCTTTGGGTACTATTTATATGTATGTCTGTTGTCAATACATTTTGTAAAAACAACTAATTTTAAACTCAAAACAAAATAAATATTTGAATGAGATTTTAGCCGTGGTGTGCTTATTTTCAACAATTATTTTAATTTTTGCATTAAAAAATACAAAAATTGTTTTTTCGGACTTTCTATATTTTCATATATTTAGTTAGAATATTCTTCTACCTCAAGTCCAAATTCTAATATGATATGTCATATTAGATTTTTATTTGTTGTTTCAAAAAGGGTTGATCATTTTCATGATAGACAATACAATTGTTTCGTAGACATCACTCTACTCTTCAGTTGTCCGCTAAGAAAATGATAACTTTCCTACTCAAAACGAGACATTACATAAGGTACAAAAAACCAACGGGATGAGAATTTTGTACTTTCGTATATGAACTGTCTGATTTGGTAAAACCAGTTATAAATCAACTCCTTTTTGAAAGCAACAATTACATAAAAGTACCCTTTGGGTACTATTTATATGTATGTCTGTTGTCAATACATTTTGTAAAAACAACTAATTTTAAACTCAAAACAAAATAAATATTTGAAGGAGATTTTAGCCGTGGTGTGCTCATTTTCAACAATTATTTTAATTTTTGCATTAAAAAATACAAAAATTGTTTTTTCGGACTTTCTATATTTTCATATATTTAGTTAGAATATTCTTCTACCTCAAGTCCAAATTCTAATATGATATGTCATATTAGATTTTTATTTGTTGTTTCAAAAAGGGTTGATCATTTTCATGATAGACAATACAATTGTTTCGTAGACATCACTCTACTCTTCAGTTGTCCGCTAAGAAAATGATAACTTTCCTACTCAAAACGAGACATTACATAAGGTACAAAAAACCAACGGGATGAGAATTTTGTACTTTCGTATATGAACTGTCTGATTTGGTAAAACCAGTTATAAATCAACTCCTTTTTGAAAGCAACAATTACATAAAAGTACCCTTTGGGTACTATTTATATGTATGTCTGTTGTCAATACATTTTGTAAAAACAACTAATTTTAAACTCAAAACAAAATAAATATTTGAATGAGATTTTAGCCGTGGTGTGCTTATTTTCAACAATTATTTTAATTTTTGCATTAAAAAATACAAAAATTGTTTTTTCGGACTTTCTATATTTTCATATATTTAGTTAGAATATTCTTCTACCTCAAGTCCAAATTCTAATATGATATGTCATATTAGATTTTTATTTGTTGTTTCAAAAAGGGTTGATCATTTTCATGATAGACAATACAATTGTTTCGTAGACATCACTCTACTCTTCAGTTGTCCGCTAAGAAAATGATAACTTTCCTACTCAAAACGAGACATTACATAAGGTACAAAAAACCAACGGGATGAGAATTTTGTACTTTCGTATATGAACTGTCTGATTTGGTAAAACCAGTTATAAATCAACTCCTTTTTGAAAGCAACAATTACATAAAAGTACCCTTTGGGTACTATTTATATGTATGTCTGTTGTCAATACATTTTGTAAAAACAACTAATTTTAAACTCAAAACAAAATAAATATTTGAATGAGATTTTAGCCGTGGTGTGCTTATTTTCAACAATTATTTTAATTTTTGCATTAAAAAATACAAAAATTGTTTTTTCGGACTTTCTATATTTTCATATATTTAGTTAGAATATTCTTCTACCTCAAGTCCAAATTCTAATATGATATGTCATATTAGATTTTTATTTGTTGTTTCAAAAAGGGTTGATCATTTTCATGATAGACAATACAATTGTTTCGTAGACATCACTCTACTCTTCAGTTGTCCGCTAAGAAAATGATAACTTTCCTACTCAAAACGAGACATTACATAAGGTACAAAAAACCAACGGGATGAGAATTTTGTACTTTCGTATATGAAAATATAGAAAGTCCGAAAAAACAATTTTTGTATTTTTTAATGCAAAAATTAAAATAATTGTTGAAAATAAGCACACCACGGCTAAAATCTCATTCAAATATTTATTTTGTTTTGAGTTTAAAATTAGTTGTTTTTACAAAATGTATTGACAACAGACATACATATAAATAGTACCCAAAGGGTACTTTTATGTAATTGTTGCTTTCAAAAAGGAGTTGATTTATAACTGGTTTTACCAAATCAGACAGTTCATATACGAAAGTACAAAATTCTCATCCCGTTGGTTTTTTGTACCTTATGTAATGTCTCGTTTTGAGTAGGAAAGTTATCACTTTCTTAGCGGACAACTGAAGAGTAGAGTGATGTCTACGAAACAATTGTATTGTCTATCATGAAAACGATCAACCCTTTTTGAAACAACAAATAAAAATCTAATATGACATATCATATTAGAATTTGGACTTGAGGTAGAAGAATATTCTAACTAAATATATGAAAATATAGAAAGTCCGAAAAAACAATTTTTGTATTTTTTAATGCAAAAATTAAAATAATTGTTGAAAATAAGCACACCACGGCTAAAATCTCATTCAAATATTTATTTTGTTTTGAGTTTAAAATTAGTTGTTTTTACAAAATGTATTGACAACAGACATACATATAAATAGTACCCAAAGGGTACTTTTATATAATTGTTGCTTTCAAAAAGGAGTTGATTTATAACTGGTTTTACCAAATCAGACAGTTCATATACGAAAGTACAAAATTCTCATCCCGTTGGTTTTTTGTACCTTATGTAATGTCTCGTTTTGAGTAGGAAAGTTATCATTTTCTTAGCGGACAACTGAAGAGTAGAGTGATGTCTACGAAACAATTGTATTGTCTATCATGAAAATGATCAACCCTTTTTGAAACAACAAATAAAAATCTAATATGACATATCATATTAGAATTTGGACTTGAGGTAGAAGAATATTCTAACTAAATATATGAAAATATAGAAAGTCCGAAAAAACAATTTTTGTATTTTTTAATGCAAAAATTAAAATAATTATTGATAATTTCTGAAATACAGTTTGATAATTTCTGAAATACAATTGATAAACTGAAATTCAATTGACTAGTTCTGAAAAACAATTCATAAATCTGAAAAATAAATCATAAGTTCTAAAATACAATTAATTATTTCTGAAACACAATTGATAAATCTTAAAAAAAATTGATACAAATGGAAATGGTGTATAGCGTCAAAAAGATGTAAATGGGCGCTGTGGTGTAATTGTTAGCGCGTTGGACTGTTACACGTGAGGTTGCGGGTTCGAGCCCCAACCAAGGCAACATCAATTTATGAAAAATAGTAATATGTATGAGCTTTTCTATCCCTCATACACATCGCAGTGTCCTCCTTCGGTGTTCCCATATCACTTAACCCTACCGAAGTAAAATAATATAACAGGGCTATGAACTAAAAAGCTTCAACAAAGTTCGCCAACTCACCATCAGATGGTGCGCAACAACTGTTCTAAAATTCAACATCTCGCGCAATTACAGTCTTGCCATATTTGAAGCCCTTCATCTTTCACTACCTTTCACTTCTTCTCTATCCCCTTTCCAAAGGATGCAACACATTAATTAATAGGAAGAATATCCTGTGTTGCTTCTCTTAAAAAAAAAAAATATTTTATTAAAAAAATTCAATTTAATAAAAAAAAAATATAATTTTATAAAAAAAATTATAGAAAAAAAAAATATAATTTTATAAAAAGAAATTCATTTTATAAAAAAATAAATGCATAGCCGTGAACGGTATCCAACTCGAGACCTTCTGAGTTTAAAGCTTATTTTAACAAAATATTGTAATTGTTATAAAATCAGTGCTCTGTCAGTGTATTATTTTTTGAACAGTTGGCAATATCTGGCTGGGATCTTATTTAATCCCAAATAAATGAAGATCTTACATAGTACCCAAATATAATGCGGGATATATTTTTATCTGTCATTTCTGTGGATACCCTATTAAAAAAATTAATGAAGTACAACATAAAATCATATCTTTTTTTGAACAGTTGGCAATATCTGGCTGGGATCATATTTAATCCCAAATAAATGAAGATCTTACATAGTACCCAAATATAATGCGGGATATATTTTTATCTGTCATTTCTGTGGATACCCTATTAAAAAAATTAATGAAGTACAACATAAAATCATATCTTTTTTTGATACCGGCCAAAATAAAATTTTATTCGAAAAATGGTAGATCGTACTGCAGTAATTTAGATCCACCTTGGATCTAATATCATGAAATAGGATCCGAAAAACAAGTTTATCTAATTATATAAAATTGGATGTGACATAATGATAATCAAGAAATAATTTCAATAGAATGGACATTTAATGCAATCTGAGCGATATCTGAATGATTTCCCAACAAACCAAACGATACCGTTTCGAATTCGTAACGATATCATTTCGATGATACGTTTGTCCGAGAATGATATCATTAACGATTCATAAGTTATAGGTACTGTGAAGAAAAGTGCACATTCGTTAATGATATCGTTTTTTTCATGAAATAACGATATCGTTTTGATATCGAAAATTTCAGGCAGTCATATTGCAAAATTTTTGTCGTTATTTTATCACCATTCTATGAAAATATGATATCATTGACAGAATCGAAATAAAGAAGTATATATGATATCTTTAACGATTAAATTAGAACAAGCAAATATGATTTTTTCAGATAATTTATCGTTATTTTGAAAAATTATGATATCATTACGAGTTCATATTTTTGTATCATAAACGATAGCAAATATGATATTTAATAGTTCGTTAACGATACTGTATCGTTTCATGGTTTATTGGGTTATTTTTGTCTAATGGTATCAATTAAAATGTAACTTTTTGTATTAAATCTAATTTTATATAATTAGATTAACCCATTTTTTCGATCTGCCATTTTTCGAATCAAATTAGATCTAAGTTTATCCCCAAATATATTGCTGGATCTAATTTGATCTGCCATTTTCCAGATCAATTTATATCTAAGTTTATCCACAAATATATTGCTGGATCTAATTCGATGTGCCATTTTTCGGATCAAATTAGATCTAAGTTTATCCCCAAATATATAGCTAGATCTAATTCGATCTGCCACTTTTTCGGATCAAATTAGATATACGTTTATCCACAAATATATTTCGGGATCTAATTTGATCTGCCAAAATTGAGATCAAATTAGATCTAAGTTTATCCCCAAATATATAGCTGGATCTAATTGGATCCGCCATTTTTCGGATCAAATTAGATCTAAAAATATCCGCAAATATATAGCTGGATCCGCCAATTTTCGGATCAAACTAGATCTAGGTTTATCCCCAAAGATATCACTGGACCTCCCAATTTTGAGATATAACTTGATCTTAGTTTATCCCCATATATACAATGGGATCTAATACGATATGATTGGATACACCCAATTTTGAGATCTAATTGGATCAGCTAGATATTACAGCAGATCTTAAACAATATCAAATTGGATATAATTAGATATTGCGCGAGATAAATTTTTTTTACTCGGGTAGCCAGAAATTTTTTTTATATCTGAAGACCGCTTTTTAGAGTTCTTGGGCATAGAAGAATAATTTAGAAGTATTAATGGACCAAATGACATTGGGAAGCGATAAATTGGGTATGTTTTAAATATGCCTATAAATATTTACGTGCCTATTCAAAGTTGTGACAATAATTGCAACATTAGCTGTATTTTGTCTCATGCCTATCAACGTTAAGTATTTAAAGCAAATCTACATTAAACCGATTGTAGTTAAGTCGAAAACACAGCTAGTATTAAAGTCAAAAACCTTAACATTCGAGATAAAAATAACTTGATTTAAAGAAAATAACTTCACAAGCTATAAATTCTGAAAAAATAAAATCATTTATTTTAGTTTTTAAAACACTTTTTATAACCTAATAAATTTCAGTATAACCTTAAAAAATTACGAATGGTTAGCTTTTTGAAACTCTATAATGCCGATGTTCTCCGCACAAACATTCAAATATGGGTCCAATGAATCCTTTAAAATGAAAATCGAAAGGAAATTTTACAAAAATTTTTTAACGCTTTAAGTTTGATACTAAAAGCAAAAATATGGACTTTGGAAGAATTATATTGTAGCCTGAAACTTGATAAGACCTAAAGTAAGTTGGCAGGAGGTATATCATAGATTTTTCTGACTTGATAAGGGAACCAAATGTCTTAAAAAGTAGACATTTAAACCAAAATTCATTAATTAAAATATTTCCATTCCTTCATCCTTAAAGTTGACGTTCTTAATAAAACGCATTCTATATTGATAAAACAAATCAAAATAAAAAAAAATATTGCCAAAAACTGATACTTTTCGATTTTCATTCCCGTATCCCGGGAAACCATGGAGAGTATGAAATTTTGCCATTTATTTTGTATTAAAAATACCTAAAAATATAAAGTCGCCTAAGACAATTACTGAAAGTATAAATAAAAAGCCCAAAAAAAGCGTAAGTCGTTAAAATTCGACTCACGCACAATCACTCATGCAAAAATTTTACTCACGCACACTCACTCACGAACATTTTTAATCTACTCACACTCACTCACGTTCACGTGAGTAAATTAAGGTTTTACTCACAATCACGCGTGATTCACGTGAATCACGCAAAATTCTGTTCACGTGCCCATCTCTAATTTGAAGCCCTTCATTTTTCACCACCTTTCACTTCTTCTCTATCTATCCCCTTTCGAAAGGAAGCAACACGTTAATTAATAGGAAGAATTTCTTGAGTGTTACTTCTCTTTAAAAAAAAATTGTATTCCGTGAATGAATATTAAAGAAAATATAAATGTTGAAACTTACACACCTTTTGTAATTTTTCATTTCTCGTAAAAGGCAATCGCGAATCAAATCGGGATTTTTTAGAATAGAAAATAAAAATGGCAGTCTTTAAGTGGGTACATAGAGTCCAGGTTAAAAAATATAATTAAAACAGAAATCCAAAGATCAGATTTTGTCGTGGAATGGTCGAAATATATTTTTTTCATAGTAAAAATAAATTTGATAAGTTTTTTCTAAACCAACTAAAATAATGCATACTTACTGGGTGTTTTTATAAAAAGAATCAGACGAATTCGTTAACAATTTTGTGTGAAAAATACTAGTTTAAAAACGTTTCTCTTTCAAAATGTTTGCACAAATTTGTTAGGATTTCTATGTCGAACAAATGCAGCTAAAAATTTTTAAAGAAAAATCTTTTCAAGTTTGTCTTTTTCATACAAATGTTTTAACGAATTTATCTGATTATTTTTATAAAAACAGGCAGTTAATCTGACTGAAAGTGTTCATTTTAAAGTTTTTATATTAGTTTAAGACTATATTAATACTTTCTTGAATTGATTAATTGAAAATCATTATCTCTAACATTAACAAAAAAAAATTCATTTTCAGAAAAAATCATTGGCGGAATTAGGCCGGTCTTTTAATTTAAAAAAAAAATCTACCTACAATTCTTTTATCTATAATTTTGGTGGCAAAAAGTATCACAATATTACTTTTTTATATCAATTAATCCTGTGTTTTTGGTTTGGGAAAATCTCTACTAGATTCCTAGGCAGCTAAGTTGTTGCAATCTAAGGGTCAGATCTATAGTCAGAACTAAGATCGATTTTTGTTTTAAATATTTCTTAAATAAGAAACTTGTTTGAAAAATTCTTACCTAAGAAATATTTAAGAAACAAATCGATCTTAGTTCTGATTATAAAATTGACCATAAGAGTTTTTCTTTAAGAAAAATTATTAGAATCGCAAAGGTGTTCAATAATAGAAATATAACGCATAATCTTTTTTGGTGAGTTAAATATCTTAGATTTCATAGTTTTCTAATATTCTATCATAAGGTGTGTTTGCTTACTTTTCCAGTAAAGTCCAGTAAAAATTACTCAGTAACAAATTTACAGAGAGTAAGGCAAAATTTACTCTAAAAAGAAAAATATCTAAAAATCAGTGTTGCCAACTCTTGAAGGCAGTAAAGCACCGTGAGCATTGTGAAAACGGGTAAAAAGGGTAAAAATTTACTAAAAATGGTGTACAAAAGCACGATATTAATTTTTTCAAAAATTTAAGTCAAGAATTTAAAAACACATTTTAGCTTTGTATAATCGTGTAAAAAATGTTCAAAAAATAACCAAAAAGGGGTAAAAAAGCACCAAACTAATATTTCAAAATTTTGAAGTTTAAATATATCGATGTTGCTTTTTAAAATTGTACTACAAACATTGTGAAAAAATGTATTTTTTGTTTAGTTCGTATTATTTTTTCAACTTTGACAGAAAATTGAAGAAAAATTAAAAAAAAACGAGAACAAATACTAATAATATAAACTGTACAAAAAGCACTGCCAGAAACATGAAAAAGCACTGTAAATACCCGCATTTTTCAAACGGGTATTTGTAAAGAATCACCGGGTACGGGAAGGAAAAAAGCACCAAAAAATACCCGAAAAGCACTGAAATGGCAACACTGCTAAAAATGTACGCAAACAGAAAAATTGTAAGAATTAGTAAAATACTGCTGCCAACTTCTTTCCTAAAAATATCGCTAAATCAAATTAAAAAATCACTAGAAAATATCTAAATTATAAAAAACTTAAAAAAGCGATAAATCGCTAAATTTCACGAACTTTTCAGGTTCTGTTGAAAAATTTCACAAAAATAGCTATATTTTTCAAACTTCTTAAAACCTTCTTAAAAAATTATCGATACATCGCCAAACTTTTCGAACTTTTAAGTTTTTCATAAAAATTTAGCGATAAAACGCTGAATAATAATGATTCAAAAATTCTGTCAAGGAAATAAATGTAAAAAAATGCTAATAAAATGTCAAGACTGTTAAAAAGAGAAATCGCTAGTTTTCTCGCTAATAGCTAAATTATATTTTACTCGCTAAACGAGTGGAAATATCGCTAGATTTGTCGAAAAAATAGCTAAATTGACAACAGTTATTAAAATAGCTGATTGCGAAATAAACCTATTCAAATTATTGGATTAATAAATAAAACCTAATAAAATGATCAGTTACTTCTTCCATCGTAAATAATCTTATATTTAAATATTTTTTGTTTTTTACAAAAAATTATTTAAACATTTTTTAGACAAATGTTTTGTTTCTTCAATCATATGTTTTCAACTATATGTTTTTTTTTTACAAATTCTTACTAGCAAAAATTCATCCAGTAAAAATTTGTAAGTTCTCTGGTATTGAACTGTCACTTTACTCTCTATTTTTCCTCTCTCCTTACTGAGTAATTGTGTAAACAAACACCTTCCAGTAAAAACTTGTACAAATTTGTACAAATTTTTGGGTACCCAAACACACTTATAATCATATCATAATAATCTGAATATATAGCTTGGAACACATTCATTGTACGAGGTTTTCTTCAGAAAAATAGATGCACTTTTGGGCAAATAAACAGCAGAAAATTAAGGGTCGCATGCCCACCCCAGAAAAATGGTCTAGGTACGCCAATGGAAAAAATGGTTTTTTTTTTAAATTCGTATTAAAAACAAAATTTTGGGGAAATATTTGGGGATTTTGGAATTTGTTTTGGGGATTTTTGGGGATTTCAATTTGTCAAATGGGGATATGAGCACAAACTTTTCTGGCAACGCTGATTGTAACTTACAAAACACTACCCTACAAAAAAAAAAATTACCCCAATATAAATTTAGTACTACACATTAGAGATGAGCGATATTTTCATACCGGTGATTTAATCACAGTTATTGATAAATCACTGGTAACTAGAGTTGTAAAAGTATTGAGTATTCTGGTACTGAGTACTCAATACTGACTGTTTTTTTACTAAAACGTTACTAAAACGTTACTACTCAATACTTTTAAAGATGCAATTTTCCGTAGAAATGTGTATTTTTCGTATAAAAATACAACTCTAAAAATAGTACTCTAAAAATACAGCTCTGAAAATACAACTCTATTTGTGAAGCAAAGAAATTTGTAAAGAATTTTTGGGAAAAATTATTTAATTACAAATTTTAATTATTTAAAATGTTTTAAATTAATTAAAATGTAAATAACAATAGTTATTTAACACGTGTATGTGAATTTTTATAATTTTGCCTAATAAATACGAATTCATAACATTTTTATTTTTAAATTAAAAACACCGTTAAAAGTATTGAGTAGTATCGAGTACTCAATTGAAAAGTATTGAGTAGTATTGAGTACTCAAAAAATACCGAAATTTCACAACTCTACTGGTAACGGCAGTGATCATATATTTCAAGCAGAGCTTTGAAGAATTAATTCTTTAATTCAATTTTTCAATTCTGAATTAAAAATTCGATGAATTAATTCACTAAGCACCATATATTGAATGGCAATAATTCATATTTGCTTTCGTTCGATTTATTTTGTTACGAATTAATTCAATTGCAATAGTTCTTTTTATTAAATCAAATGAATTAATTCACTGGTGAACACGTTCAATTTTATAAATCGAACGGAAAAAAAGTAAATTAATTCCTTACTGAATTAATTCCTTACTGAATTAATTCACTACTGAATTCGTTCAATTTCAATTTCGTTCAGTGAATTAAAAAAAATAAAATCTGTAAAGTTTTTATTTTTAATAGTAAAAGGCTTTATTTTTGAATCATGTAGGTTGATAAACAGCATCCGGTGTCTAATTTGTTTATTTTTACTAGCACATGCTGTAAAATTGCTTACTTAAAAATTTTATTTGTACATTATTATTTTCTGCTACTGAACGGCAGAAAACAGGTTTTGAATTCAGTGAACTTATTTTATTTTTTTTCAATTCGGTGAACTTATTTTATTTTTTTTTTAATTCAGTGAATTTATTATTTTTTTTTTTAATTCACTGAACGTAATTTTACTTTCTTTAATTCACTGAACGTAATTTTATATTTTTTAATTCACTGAACGAAAATTAAATTGAACGAATTCAGTAGTGAATTAATTCATTTGATTTAATAAAAAGAATTATTGCAATTGAATTAATTCTTTGAATTTGTTGTTTGATGAACGCGTTCAGTTGAACGAATTCAGTGAATTACTTAAGAAAAGGAATTCATTCAATTCTGGCGAAAATTGAATTCGATTGGTAGTGAATTCATTCAAAAAGGAATTAATTCTTCAAAGCTCTGATTTCAAGTCGCAGTTACTCGGAATGTCGTTCTTTTAATATTTTTGTACTATTCTTTCTTGCAAACTTCATTGTGCACAGTAATACATGTTTTTTTTTCAATAACAGTGACTTATTTTCAAACTCTTCTGAATAAAATGTCTCCTTCTATCATGCCTTTGTTACCGGTCGCAACTATTCTTCTTTTAAGGCCCAGTTTCTAGACCAACTTTTTCATACAAACCAATGAGCATGCCTTAACCTGTTAGGTGTCGTGGGGGTCATATTTGACCCCATGATTTTAGCGTGTGTGGTAGTCCTCACCCTAACCTTCACGCCCCCTTTTACGTAAGGGTAAACCCCTGACGACCCCCTTTTACGTAAGGGTGAACCCCTTACGCCCCCCTTTTACGCGAAGGTAAACCCTTTACGCCCCCTTTTACGTGAGGGTGAACTCCTTACGACTACATTTTCGTGAGGGTAAACCCTTTACGCCCCCTTTTACGTGAGGGTAAACCCCTGACGCTCTCCTTTTACGTAAGGGTGAACCTTTGGTTAGGTGAGAAAGTGAGCGTTAGTGGTGTAGGTGAGTGTATAGTTTTTGAAAGCGAGTTGTTAATTTGATGTAACCGTTAAAGGGTTAAGCAAATGTGGTTTTGTAAATTATAGTATTAACCGCAAAGAAAATGTCACATTAGAAAGTTTATAAAATTGTGTGGTTTTTTTAAAAGTATTTAATAGTAGATTATTTTAAAATATGTTTTATCTAAACGTCCCAATACTATTTTTAAATTACAGTACTAACCGCAAAGAAAATGTCACTTACATTAGAGGATTCATTAAATTATGTGATTTTTTTAATTTTTGTATATCGTGGGAACCTTTTGTGTTTTTAGAATTTGGAAATATTTTATCGTTAAAATATTTTTTGTGGTCTAGATTATTAAAACAGTTTTTTTTTGCGGTTTGGTTATGAATTTAGTTTTGCAGTTTTTGTTTTGACTATTTATTTAGCTGTGATAAGAAATAAAATACTTGATATGTAAAAACCTTATTTTTTATGATTAAAATTTATTGAAATTGCATTATATATATTATAATAAATATTTTGCTTCTTCTGCTTATGTTATATTTTTTCTTCTATAGGTTCCACAATTGCAGATGTCTGATTCACATTTAGCATTTTTATTTGACCAAATACAATCCTCATAATATTCACCAAATTTATTTTTACTTATTTTCATAGATAGTCATTTAATATTTTCATTGAAATAAAAAAAAACTATAATTATAAATCTTAGTTAGTAAAGATTCAACCATTGAATCAATTAGATCTATCTACAAGCTTATTTAACTACCAGTTATATCTGATCTGATACCTGATTTAATACCTGATTTAATACCGGATCTGATAACGGATTCGCTACCTGATTTAATACTTACAGCTGATCTGAAACCTAATCCGATACCTAATTTTATATCTGATGTAATACATGATTCGATACCTGATCTGATACCTGATCTAATACCTGATTCAATACCTGATCTGATACCTAATCCGATACCAGATCTAATACCTGATCGGATACCTGATCGGATAAACCAGACCTAACCTTAATTTTGTCACAATCAACAATGAAAGAAAAAGTGTTGAAAGAATTGGTAAAGACTAGAAATGCTTTAAAAACAAACTTTCAAAATATAAAATTGGATAAAAGTAATGCTTCTAAAAAACTCAAAGAAACTTTTAAACCTATAACAGAACCATTGAAAGAATTTATTGACATTTCTAAAAATACAAAGATGATTTCAAAAATCATTAAAGATGAAATTAAAAATGAAATGAACAATTATTCAAATTTAACCTTTAATCAATTACCAATGAAATTCGAATCAAGTACTCCGACGAAAGAATATATAAGTAATATCGATGAAGATGGAGTACAAAAGACTTTATATAAGACAAATGATGACGATGACAACAGACGATGGTAATAATACTACAATAAATCCAATAGATTTATCCCAGTTGGTTAGAAAAAATTAATTGGATACACTCTATGGGGCGTAAGGGGTTCACCCTTACGTAAAAGGGGGTCGTAAGGGGTTTACCCTTACGTAAAAGGGGGGCGTGAAGGTTAGGGTGAGGACTACCATCACAGCAACACACGCTAAAATCATGGGGTCAAATATGACCCCCACGACACCTAACAGGTTAACGCATGCTCATTGGTTTGTATGAAAAATTTGGTCTAGAACATACATAAACATACTACTGAAGTGGATTATCTTTAAACTTAGTTTAACGCAGTTTGTAACTGGAATACTGCTTTTAATGTGGTTAATTTTGTTTTATTTCAATAAAGAAATAAATTATACGCTAGAAAAAGTTTTTCCGGCAAATTTTTGTTAATAAACTTTGAAATATTTCGTTTATTTATCAGAAAATCGCAGTCTTTTCCATAGAAAAACCGTGATCACGATCACAGTTTAAAAGAACAACGATTTTCAAATCACATTCACTGAGAACATCGTTACTGAAAAATCGCCGGATCGGCCATCTCTATTACAAACCCGTGATTTAAAGTCACTGAAAGAGTAAATAAACTTGAAACTGTTGCAGATGAATTGACTGCATTGAAATCTGAAATGAGAGAATTAAAAATTCAAAATCTTCGTCAGGAAAACTGCGGCCTGCGACCTTAGAATAAATGGTATTCCGTACTTTGAAAATGAGGATTTACTCGCAATTTTTGATTATATTTGCTATACCCTTGATATACCAACACCATCTGTAAAAGCTATTTATCGGTTGAAAAATAAAAACAAAAGTAATTCGCCAGCTGCAGTTATTATAGCAAAGCTTATGTCTCCGTATGACAAAAATTTCATGCTCAAATCCATAGCTGCTTTCAGAAAAGCCAACGAAAATGTGTCTTACAACATTGATGCTATGTAATTCGAGTTTGAAATCAATCTTTAATAAATTTATCCTGTACCACCTGCTTTATAAATTATTTACATTTTACTTTATTATTTTGTCATATCTAATGCTGCTTTTATTATTTCACAATTTTTTTAAATGTTTTTAACAAAGGTATAACCTACGATGTTGTTTTTTTTTGGTTCTTTTTGGTTCTGGCCTAAACGTTGTTAGCGTGCCTTAAAGTTAAGAACTAAATTTCTTTTAGATAAAATAAAACACAATATTTGTTTTTAAGGTAAATAATTGTTAAGGTAAATTTATTGTGATGTTTAAGTACAAATACTATTTTTTGCCTATTGATTTTTATATAAATAAATCATTTAGTATACCAACACGTATGCATGTAACAACTAATTGTCTGTTGTTCAAGCCATCGGCGTACAACAGATTTTTTTAAATTCGCTGCTCTACCTTCCTTATGGGTACCTAACATTCCATAAGGGTTTTATTTTGAGCCATAAACTCAACTAGAAATCAATTTAAAAAGGGAAAGTGGAAATGCTATATATATGTATATGTACTTACATTTGTCTCGCAACGCTCTAAGTTTCAAGCTATATTTTCCTGGTTGGTGGCCAGACCGGTCTGCCGTTGCTCGGATATTTTTGGTTTTCCAATATATTGCTTTGCTTTAACATAAGGAAATACGATTAATACGGTTTTATTAAGTTTGTAGTCTTTTATTTTTAATTTTATAAAATTTCAATTTGTTTTTAAATTCTTTCTTAGTTTTTTCTTATAAATGTTTTTCTTTTGCACTTCTTCACTGTTCACGAATATTAAATTTTCAATTTGACAATTCTACTTCAGTACGCGGGGATTCACAGTTGTCTTTCTCATACTTATTTATTTCTCGCCTGTATAAATCAGCGTTGCCATTGCGCAACAATTTTTATTAACAAAGTCGTGTTTAAAAAATCCCCACAATTCCATAATATATAAAATCAAAATATTTGCATGAAATTTGTTAAAAAAAAGGACAAAACAACTAAAACTTTTGAAAAACATACTCTGATGATCAAATACGTATATGAAGATGATGCCAAAGCAAGATTAAGTAAAAATGAAAATTTAAAAAAATGTTTATCGAAATTTGGTACGAAAAACACCACTATTGTCAGTAACTTTGGGACTCTGACGTCCCAGTGGCGTAAAATATTGGCAACGCTCTAAGGTGATAATGCCAGACTAGAGTCGGTAGAGTGCGGGGTTCACCAATAAATTACCCACAAGTTACTGGAGCAAAAAAATTATAACTGAAATAATAAAAAAAATAAAATTTCATACACGGTTGTGAGGATGATAACTATAAAAAATTCCTATTGTTTTTCTATTTCACTTTGGCATTCTTGTTATTTCTTCACCTACGGTTTCCCAAAACATGGCTACCTTCTTGGCCGGCAGCCATAATGTTATTTGCTGCCTGACCTGCCCTCTCTCTTCCATGGCAATCCGCGGTCAAGACTAATGGAAAGCCCCTAAAACTGTCCACTACAGCCTTTCTAACTCACTTACCTTTTACCATGCTTTTAATTTAAAGCATAATTTTCAAATTAAAAGATGGCGGATTTCGTTTTTATAATTTTACAATTTAACGGTTTTACTCTTTATTTATATATTTATTTCATTTTGGACAAACAACACGCGAGCAAAATAAAAATCATAACTTTACAATTACTCTATTGAATTTGAAAAAGAAACTGTTGATTCAACAAATGTGGTATATAAAACAATCTAAACATTTAATGAATTCACGAAAATTTAACAATTTCTGGGGTTAATAAATTTTTAATTTGTATTTAATTTTCTAGTCAATTTTCAATCTAAGCGTTACTCAATCTTTCAGCATTATATTATAATTTAATTTTTAGTTTGATTTTCGATTTAATTGTTTTTTTTATAATTCAATCAATATAGATCTTATACTTTTCAGGTAAAAACAACTGCACAAAAAGCCGCCAAAAGAAATGAAAATGGCCGAGGGCTTAGTTACTCCCACTACTTTAGCAACAAGAGTAAATCAAGCGTAGAAATTATTATTACTCTTCCTTTCTTTCAGGTTCCAAAATGGCTACAGGTGCAGCGGCGCGTAAGTATTATTTTCTTTTCCAGGTGCTCCCCAAGGTTTGTCAGTTCGTCAATGGTTCGCAGGTAAGTATTTCGGTATTCATATTAGAAAATGCTTTTGCTTTTTTTATATACTCTTGTGTATTTTTTTGTGTTTTCTTTTTTCTTATTTTTTTATTAATTTTCTTGGTTAGGAGAAACACCGGCGCAATTTAAAAAATGTTCAATTAATCCCAAACAAAACCTATCCAGAAACATACAGGCCTGAGCTCAACCCTACCTATCCCTGGCACATCTTTCCACTGCTTGGCAATAAGGGCAAAAATTAACTCTACGTACTTTTCACACGATGTTTTTCCTGATTTATTTCACTTTTTTTTAAATTTTTTTTTTGTACTTATTTCCCGTTTTTTTAATATTTGCATATTTTTTTTTTGTATTCTTTTCTTTTACTTTTTTATATTCCGTCCAGTCCGTATTTGGTCGTCAGGTGAATCATTCCTATGCAGTACTAAACCTTGAATACCTGAGCACTCCAGGCTTGGCAGTGCTGCCGCCGCTTACTCCAACGATGGGTCCGGACAGAGGTGGCTAGCTGTGTTGGTGGCCGTTGGTGCTTTTATCAAAATTTTGCTTTTATTTTATTTTAAAAACTTTGAAATTAAATTATTTTAACAAATAAAATTATCTTAATAAAAATTGCTGTTGTATATATATCTTTTTCTTCAGAGCCACTTGTCCGACCGGTTTTATCGCCAAATCAAAAAGGAAAGACTTTTTTCCTCCATCTTTTTCTCTCGAGTGGCTGCCTGTCAAAAACTATTCTAGCAGTTTTTAAGGTTGCATTCTAATGCAATTCTATGTTTTTAAATTCCCTCTAATGTTTCACAGTTGCATTAGAAAGCAACCTTAACCCTTTTTGTGGGCGCACCCGACACTATGGCAACGCCGACAACAACAATTAAATACAAAATTGATGCAAGTGTTTTGTATGTGTTATCCCCCGTTTCCACAGGCAAGTGCAAGTTCGGAAAACTCAATACACTCACACTTTTTCACTAATACAATCACACTTATACAACTTCCCAGTAAACATGGCAATACGAATAAGATTCCCCAATCGTATTGCCTGGAAGAAAAATTTTATTGCGGCAACAATCATTTTCGTATTGCGGAAGATACCCTATTTGGTAGAAAACGTGTCCCGAAAGCAATACTTCCACGCAATGCAATAGCAATTCTTCTGGAAGATAAATAGGCGATATTGCTTTATTTGAGTATAGAAGATATAAAAAAGCATTAAAATATCGCCGATATATCTTCTGGAAGACAAAAAAAGATATCGCTAGAAAACCACCCAAATAATACAAATACGATTTTATATATATTTCTTAATTTTTTATTAAAAACAAATATACGTCAAATTTATATAACATTATTTCTTTACCTTACATTACACTGATTTTAAACAAATTACCCCATCTATTCGACTTCCGTGGATTCATGTTGCTATTAGTCATTTTCTGTAAAAAATATAATTTTAAGTTTCGTTTAAAATATACATATAAATAGATAAATAAAATTCAATTTATCTCACCTTAATTTCTGCAATCTTATTTTTTTTTTACTATAGACCAACACTCAAGGGATGACCCCTACTAATGCAATGCATTGTGTTGATATCAGGAAAATAGGTTATGGGAAGGAGGAAAGAGGGAGTAGTGTTTGTGAACGTTTGACTTGAATTTCTCTAAATTGTAAGTATCAGGAAAGACATCTGCGGGGAGTTTATTCCACATACGGGCGGTTCGACTAATGAACGAATTCTCTCTATAATGCGTTGTGCGACTAACTGGACAATCGACCACAAACGGATGAGATCTACTGTACAAGCGCGTGTTACGGCCAAAAACACGTAGCATCAGGATAAGTGCACTTATCGCAGCAGAACACCTCCCATGGTAGTAACGATAGAACAGTGTTACACAACCCACATTCCGACGATGCTCCAACGAGTCAATAGAGCTGGATACCCTACTGTACGCCATCCAAAAATTATCTGTTTTTAAATTTGTTTTAAATTTTGTCTGTGAATTATTAAAATTTATTTTTGACATATTTTTCGATATCGCCGATATATCTTCCAACTGATAAAAGGAAGATATGTTCAAAATACTACTTTGATTATCTTCGAAGTGATAAATTAATGATATTTCCGTAATATCGTTTGGAAGATATATCTTCCAAATGTTTATTGGGTTGCGACTCAACTTGCAAGTAAATTTAGAAGACAGTGGATTTTTGATACTTGCGGCAAGTGAAATGACAGAATAAAGAAAACAATGTTGCCTAGTAATATTTTCTATTAATTTACTAGTATTTGGTAAAGTAAGAGTTGTAATGCAACTGATTTTGTATTTATTTGTAAAAAAAAGTAAAAAAGAACACAATGACATATCTTAATGGTAATTTAAATTGTCAATTTTATAAGTTTTTGAAAAAAAAAATTGTTAAGAACAAATTTTTCCCAGCTTTGTTAGAATATTGAATACTTGGCAATACTGGAGTACTATTTAGTGACAACCTATGCCTTTGACGACATTTTCAAAATGAACTTGCAGCAAGTAATGTGATCTTATGTAAAATTTTCATGTTTTTTCGGTAATTTTCGAAATTTTCGCTGATAATACGTATTCTCAACTTGCAACCATTTACTTGCATGTGGAAACGGGGGATTACTTTCCATCAGCAATTTCTTGTAGTGTTGTCAGCACAATTGTTCTCACAACTATGTGCAACAACAACCACGATGCCAGATCTAATTTTTATATAGTGGCATTACTAAAAAATAAAGAAAATGAATAAAATGTTAAGAAAAAGTAAATAATTTGTATTATTATTGAATTTAATGCAATTTACTTTTTATTAATGTGAAAAAAATTAGTGAAAAACACATTGAAAACATGAAAATAATTAGTTTCGTAGTTTCGTTTATGACCTACTCCAACAAAAAATAATGAATTGTCTGCGTATTCTCCACCCAAAACAAATGGACAAATTTTTTTCCGTTATTTTGCCGATGATTAGTTTTTGGGCAAACAAATCAATGTCTCGTCAAGACTCAGAGCAACGTTGTCTGAACAAGAACAAAACATAAACAAGAGTGGACCACACGAGACAAATTCGTGGGTGAACAAGAAATTGTTCGTTGGTTGTACAAATCGATGTCTCGTCAAGACGCTAAGCAGAGCTTTGAAGAACTAATTTCTTAATTCAATCTTTCAATTCTGAATTAAAAATTCTATGAATTTTGTGAACTAATGAACACCATATTTTGAATGGAATTAATTGATATTTGTTTTCGTTCGATTTATTTTGTTACGAATTAATTCAATTGCTATAGTTCTTTTTATTAAATGAAATGAATTAATTCACTGGTGAACGCGTTCAATATTATAAATCGAACGGAAAAAAGTGAATTAATTCCTTACTGAATTAATTCACCACTGAATTCATTCAATTTCATTTTCATTCAGTGAATTAAACAAAAAATAAAATTACATTCAGTGAATTAAAAAAATAAAATTACGGTCAGTGAATTAAAATAAAATTACGTTCAGTGAATTAACAAAAAAAAATACGTTCATTGAACTCAAAGCGTGTTTTCTGCCGTTCAGTAGAAGAAAACATTTATTTACAAATAAAATTTGCAACTAAGCAATTTTACAGTGTTTGCTAGTGAAAATAAACAAATTACATATATATTAAGTGTTAGAGAAACCCGATGCACTTTATCAACCTACATGATTAAAAAATAAAGCCTTTTACCAAGGTTGGTTACCGTTATCGTTATAATACCGTTATCGCTAAAATACCGTTTCAAATTGAATACCGTTACCGTTATCGATACCTCTAAAAAAATTTCCAAAAACCGTTATCGTTACCGATACCGTTATTTTTATGGGTAGTTACCGGTATTTTATCGGTATTTATTATTTTATATAAAAATTACAATTTTTTTATTTTATAATCTTGAGTGTTTTTTTTTTTACAAAAAATTTATAGATAATAATTTTACTTATTAAAACTACCAGTATTGAATTTATAGCTTAAAATCTGTATTTTCAGTACTTAAAATTAAAAATATGCCATGTTTTTACTTGTTTTTATATGTTTTTAACATAATTTTTAATACCGGTACGTACCGGTATTGCTGTTTCGATAACGGTATACCGTTACCGAAACAGTCTTAAATACCGTTACCTTTACCGTTACCTAAACAAACGAAATCTGATACCGTTACCCTTACCGTTATTCGTTTCGGTAACCAACCTTGCCTTTTACTATTAAAAATAAAAACTTTACAGATATAGATGAATTTGGAAAAAATATAACTATTAATTTTTCAAACTTATGCTTCCCAGTAAAATGTAGATGCTTCACTATGACGTATTTCATTTATACGTTTTTACAATACAATGTTTTCTTCTACTGAACGGCACACCCTTAAAATTCTATAGTCGTATAGTTAACAAAACCCGTAGTTGAATGGAAATATTTTGAAAATCACTATTTGTAATTGTTAACAACTATGGGTATAGTCAATAAAATTATTTGTAAGCTACCCTGTAAAAATATTTTTATTTATTTCAAATTGACAACTATATTTTAATATAACAGAACTGTTCGAAATTGAAAAAGAAAATACAAATTTTTAAAACACATAAAAATGGACCGAAGCGCTGTAGCTTTAATTTGCGAAGTACGTTTAAAATATTTAATCTTTTATTTTATACGAAAAACCAATGCAATATTTATTTTTTCAGGACTTATGTATGTAGATCCAGTTTTACCATCAAAATCAAGAAAAATGCTTACAAAAGCAATAAACTAATTCAGAGGAGCAGATGGAAGATAATGTCAGTAAGGTGTACGATATAGAGGTCAGGTGCTAAAAAATAATATATTTAATGTTCCTGTTGGCGGAATTTTTAATCTTATTTCAAATGGTAAAGAATATTTATTTTGTGATGTAATAAAATGTGCTTTTTAAATAAACATATAATCTAAATCACATTCGTAGTTTCTACTGACTATTATGAAATTATACGTGGTGGGTATTCGCTATCTTCAATATTTTTTAGTTTTAACTTCGCAATCGTTGATTACATCTTTTCCAATAGTTGATTTTAAAAGTTCTTATAAACATAGTTGCCGTTCACTACTTCATATCCACTATGCCATAGTGAGGGTTATTTCACCTATGACATAGTTAATAAAATAGTGACGAGTAACTATGTAATTTTTTGGGTGCAGAAAACTGCACCCAAATGTTATTAAATATAATTTAATAACATACAATTAAATTTAACGGTTCGTTGTAATTCAAAAATCTGTGTTTATCATACACAGAGTTGAATAGAATCAGCTGAGATATATTAAGAATTAAGGTTCAAAGCAAAAAAGAGTAATAATAACAAAAGGATAAAAATATCATTGTTAAATTTCGTTGATGTTAGTCTAAGTTGAGTTGTTGATAACAAACCCGATTTGCTTTCAACAGCCACATAAGTAGACGATTATCAAAATATTAACCCACTCAAAGGCGAAAGGCACTGATGATGGATTTGTAGCGAAAGCCGAAAATGCGCATTCTGCCTTGCTGGTCTTATCGAATTTTTTAAATAATTTTTATTCTTTGTAATTTACTTGTAAAAATTGTATCATCTTTCTTTGATTTGAAAATAATTTAAACAGAAAGTGATATTAATTTATGATCTTGAGTCAAACTAAAAATAACATTCATTTACTTAAAAACAACAGATTAATTAAAAACATTTCCCCCATTCATCTTAAACACATTGACACGGTGCAAAAAAAAAATATTATAATTTCATAACATACATTTAAATTTAAATTTAACGGTTCGTTGTAATTCAAAAATCTGTGTTTATCATACACAGAGGTGAATAGAATTAGCTGAGATATCTTAAGAATTAAGGTTCAAAGCAAAAAAGAGTAATAATAACAAAAGGATAAAAATAGCATTGTTAAATTTCGTTGATGTTAGTCTAAGTTGAGTTGTTGATAACAAACCCGATTTGCTTTCAACAGCCACATAAGTAGACGATTATCAAAATATTAACCCACTCAAAGGCGAAAGGCACTGATGATGGCTTTGTAGGGAAAGCCGAAAATGCGCATTCTGCCTTGCTGGTCTTATCGAATTTTTGCAATAATTTTTATTCTTTGTAATTTACTTGTAAAAATTTTATCATCTTTCTTTGATTTGAAAATAATTTAAACAGAAAGTGATATTAATTTATGATCTTGAGTCAAACTAAAAATAACATTCATTTACTTAAAAATAACAGATCAACTAAAAACATTTCCCCCATTCATCTTATGGCGTTTTCTTTTCTGAAAAAAATGTTGCCTTTTTTCTGCCCTTTTTTACAAAATGCCTTTTTGTGTATAGTAATAAAAGGTAAACATAGAGAAATTTGGTATCAAATTAAAGGTATTTCAGATATCAATCTAACCGTGTATAAAATATGTCTGATTATTCCCTAATTTTCGTGCAATTTAACAAAATGTCACATTTTTCTATATTTTGGTGTTTTATTAAATAAGTTGAATATTGTTGGACATTTTTGAAGCATAGTTAAATAGGTCTTTAAAATACCTTTAATTTTATACCTAATATGCCTATACTTACTTATTATTTCTATGCACAAAAATACATTTCTTTAAAAAAGGGCAGAAAAAAGGCAACACTTTTTTCAGAAAAGAAAACGCCATTAAACACATTAACACGGTGCAAAAAAAAAATATAATTTAATAACATACATTTAAATTTAACGGTTCGTTGTAATTCAAAAATCTGTGTTTATCATACACAGAGTTGAATAGAATCAGCTGAAATATCTTAAGAATTAAGGTTCAAAGCAAAAAAGAGTAATAATAACAAAAGGATAAAAATAGCATTGTTAAATTTCGTTGATGTTAGTCTAAGTTGAGTTGTTGATAACAAACCCGATTTGCTTTCAACAGCCACATAAGTAGACGATTATCAAAATATTAACCCACTCAAAGGCGAAAGGCACTGATGATGGCTTTGCAGCGAAAGCCGAAAATGCGCATTCTGCCTTGCTGGTCTTATCGAATTTTTTCAATAATTTTTATTCTTTGTAATTTACTTGTAAAAATTGTATCATCTTTCTTTGATTTGAAAATAATTTAAACAGAAAGTGATATTAATTTATGATCTTGAGTCAAACTAAAAATAACATTCATTTACTTAAAAACATTAAATTTCATAAACACTTACTATTTAATGATTCTATATGAATTGAAGTAATTTGGCTACTGCGGAAACGGCCAAGACAGGATGCTCGTTTTTGCGACATCCAGAAACTTTTTTAACCGTCATTACCGCGCGACCCATATGAAATTATTTAAATAGAGCAATTCCATTTTATTTCAACGAACATTTTTTCGGTAGTGTCCGATTTTGATAAAACTTGGTGAATGTGTGTAGTAGTGTATGTATGTTCTCAAAACGATTTTTAATTTTTTTGTTTTCGAAAACTGTGGCAACCCTGCAGCTTTGAAATACTGAAAATTGCAGGGTAGGCACTACACTTAAAATTTCATAACTTTTGTTGTGAGCAAGATATTGAAAAAATTCTTTTTGCGTGGGATTAGTGAAGTTTTTAGGTTTAAGAAATTTATTATTATTTTTTTTTTTTTTTTTAATTTTTAAAAAAAAAAAAAATTTTAAATTTATTTTTTTGAAAAAAACCTATTTTTTAAAATTTTTATATTTTTTGCACAAAATGCCACATATGTGTTCTAAACATCCTAAAAATTTCAGAGTGGAATGCCTCCTACTTTTTGAGATATATTAAAAAATGTAAAAATGTAAACAAAAATATAATTCATTTTTTGGAAAAAAAAAGTTTTTCTTATAAAAATAGCCACATGTACGTTCTAAATACCTTGAAAATTGCGGAATCTTTTCGAGATATGAGAAAAAATATAAAAGTATTTATAAGTATTTTATTATATTAATAGGTTTTGGAGTTTCAACTGAATTTGAAAAGGTTTTGGCAGCTATTTCTGTTCTTGAAATAGGTACGAATGAATGGAGTTTTTGTGTTCCTTTAATTGCAACAGATTTTTTAAATCTAGTGTTTAGTTTTATTTCCTCTTCTTCATATTCATTTTTTGTGCAGAATGTTACATTGATATTAGGCAAACCCTTAGCGTATTCAAATAAATCTGTAGCATTTACAATTTGATTTTCTATTGGACGCTGAAGACTGGCAAGAGCTGCTGCTCTTTTTAGTGAACCTCCAACTCCATCACAAGGGCCTTTCCCTTGTGATGTCGCAAAAAAGTGCCATTCAGCTTCATAATCAAAATCGGTTTTATGGTATAGTAAATTTACAAAATTTTTTCGATTTTTATACTGAGCTGCGCAACCGTCAGAAAAATATATTATTTTGTCAATGTTTTCATTAACATGTTCTTTTATAAATTGTACAAATTTCCTTTGAAATAAATGAACAGCGACTGTGTTGTGCTCCAAAATATCGGAAATGACAACAAAGCTTATGTGATCTATTTTTCCATCTGCATTTCGGAAATATGTCACAAAGGGGTGTATAGTGGCTTGAGAATTTGTCCAATGATAGCTCTGTATACAATCTTGGATAACAAATGTGTAATTTTCGGCAAAATCACAGATAGTCAAAAATTCTCCAATTTTTAAATTGGATTTTACCTCATCAAGAAACTTGTTCTGTTCTTTTGCCACAAAACTATGAAAAATTAATTTTATCATTTCTTCAGAAAGTTTGTCCACAAAGTCGTCAGATGGAGATGTTATGGTCAAAAGATTGGATCTGTCTACTTGAACCCATTGTTTGTATGTTATGTTTTCTGTGTTGTTAGTGGAATATGCGTTTTTAAGGGCATCTTTAAGGTAAGTATCCCCTGGACAAAGTGAACAATTTCCCATATAGCATTGTACAGTTGCTGGATTACAAATAGATTGAGCAATCCAATGCTTGTAAGTGGGAAAACCTATAACTTCCTCTTCAGCCAATTCCTTGATTTTCCCCCCAATAAACATAAGTTTGGAATTTTGGTGAATAGCACACACGCAAACTGTATGAGTGCCACTTCCCCCAATCAAAATACATTCTTGTGGTCTCAGCTCTGAAAATTTTGAAAATCCAATTTTTATTGTTGGATAAACTTCTTGAAAGGAATTATGCAATTCTTTCAGATTACAAAGCATCAATCTCTTCTGTTTTTTTTCTTTCTCCCCATTACAACTCTTAACAGACTTATAGTCTTTTTTCCCGGGCATAACGCGACTGTTTTTGTCGTTTCTATAAAAATCTTCAACTATAGATTTTGTCTCTGTCGAGAGGCCGGATCGTCTTTTTGGATGCGAAGAAAAATAATAATCGCTATTTTGAATTAGTTTTTTAGCTTTACGAGCCATATAGTTTGTAGTTGAAAAGGTTTTTTCTATTTTACCAACACTCCAAGAATGTGGCAAAGATGTTAATATTTTAATTTGTCTATCTTTATCATCTTCAGAAGTATTGTAAATCTCTTTTAAATGGTTTAAAATATCTTCACCATCGCAGGATATATTTTCTAAACTAAAAAGGTTTTTCCGAAATATGGAATTTATATTGCCTAAAATTTCTTCCTGTTTATATTTAGAATAGTTATTTTTAAACTCAATAGGAGATTCATTTAGCGCTTCTAAGCACTTATTCAAATAAAAAAAGCTGTGTTCTTCTTTTCATTGAAAGCCTCTTCGGTTGTTTCTTCCGAAAGTGAGCCAATATCACTTTCAGACAAACTTTCATCAGCATTGGCAACTTTTAAAGCTGATGTAGAAGTTCCTACAACCGTGTCAATTTCAAAATCTTCGAAATTGTTTTCGTTTTTCTTTTTCTTTATCTATGACTTCGCTTGATCTAATAGAGCCATTCTACATGAAGCACAGATATATTGACCATGCAAATATTGTGGAAAACGCTCCCTAAGACTTTGCGAAACTTTACGAACACATTTTATTTTGTTTGTTTTATGCTTGAGTTTTCGGAAAGGATTACAACAAACTTTTCCAAAAGGCATTTTAAGCAAATTAAAAATCTGTGAACAAATGTGTACTTCTTGAAATAAAATAGTTTTTGAAAATTATTATCAGAGAATAAAACTACTACGATGTTGACTTGTCAAAAATCTATAAACAATTAAAAAGCTACTCAACAACGCAAAGACATTAAAGAAATCTAAATCGTTTTCATCGTTTTGTTTTTGAAATAACGGAACTTCTTAAGCATCAGCAAAAACAATTTTCAATGAATACAAACAATACTTCCAATGAATTGCATACAATCAAACTTAACTTAATAACTCAGTGGCACGTAGCAACTAGTAAAAGAGAGTATTTCTTATAAACATACCAGTAGATTTTTTAATATATCTCAAAAAGTAGGAGGCATTCTACTCTGAAATTTTTAGGATGTTTAGAACACATATGTGGCATTTTGTGCAAAAAATATAAAAATTTTAAAAAATGGGTTTTTTTAAAAAAAAAAATTTTAATTTTTTTTTTTTTTTTTAAATTTTAAAAATTTAAAAAAAAAAAATAATAAATTTCTTAAACCTAAAAACTTTACTAATCCCACGCAAAAAGAATTTTTTCAATATCTTGCTCACAACAAAAGTTATGAAATTTTAAGTGTAGTGCCTACCCTGCAATTTTCAGTATTTCAAAGCTGCAGGGTTGCCACAGTTTTCGAAAACAAAAAAATTAAAAATCGTTTTGTGAACATACATACACTACTACACACATTCACCAAGTTTTATCAAAATCGGACACTACCGAAAAAATGTTCGTTGAAATAAAATGGAATTGCTCAATAATTATATTTTGACGACAAAAATTCACGAATAAACTGAAGAAAGACGACACCGTTAGCTCCGGAGTTCAAACTGATGAAAATTGGTGAACTCCGTATTTAACGGTGCAGAAATGGATGCACCAAAACGGATTCAAAACGTATTATATTCGAAAATCCGAAAGTACGGTCCGTTATTGTTCCGTATACGTACAAACTTTGACGGATACCTGTTTTACGGACCGATAATGTTCCGTAAAAGCCGGATAGATGATTCCGTACATGCCGGAGAGTCCGTAAAAATGTTTCTTGGGTAGTGAATTCATTCAAAAAAGAATTCATTCTTCAATGCTCTGACGCTAAGTAATGTAAAACTATTGGATGTTTGACGACAGTGAATTTCACAAGATCCAAATACTCGAGTTAACAAGATCTAACGAGTAATCGTTAGATCTTGTTAACATTTCTGAGCACGTGGTCCTCATGTAAACAAATAAAATGTAAACAAAACGCACGTGGTGCTACCCAGCAAAACCTTTCATTACCATGTAATGAGTTTTAGGTATTGAAATCTTAAGTGTTCACTAGTTACCTTTTAATTACTGAACTATTTATTTTAACATGGTGATGTCATTGGAGGAAAGTCATTACACTGATGTTACCTGTAAGTAGTTTATCAACTGTTCTATAAATAGATATTGAATATAAATTTAAAAAAATATAAAAATTCAAAAACCAATAGGAGCTGACACGAATTGATCAGCGTACCTCACGGTTGTCAGGCAAACACTCTAACCATTACACAACGACATCACTATGATTTTTAATGCTTTAAAATACACATGTATTGTGGCAGCTGTTATATGTCTATCTTTCACAAAACTTGTTATTAAATACTGCTTAATGAACATCAATATTTCTATAAATAGATGTTTAATATAAATTACAAAAAAAAAACAATGGAAACAGACACGAATTGATCAGCAAACTTTATGTCTGTCAGGCAAAATAATCAACCATAGTTATGGTTTTTAGTGATTTAGAACGTATATTATTTGTTTCAGCTATTGTGAAATAGTAATGTGTGGGGTATAATTATGGGTAACTCATTACATTCAGTTTAAAAGTAATTCAAAGGGTAAGGAGATATGAGATATAAGTAATGCATGTAGTAATGACCAGTCATTACCAAGTTTTTGCTAGGTATAAATGTAAACAAAAGCACATGGGGCCTAGGTATTTGAAAATTTTACCAAATGACTTAAAAATATCTGTAAAGTTTTTATTTTTAATAGTAAAATACTTTATTTTTGAATCATGTAGATTGATAAATAGCATCCGGTTTCTAATTTGTTCATTTTTACTAGCACACGCTGTAAAATTGCTTATTTAAAAATTTAATTTGTACATTATTGTTTTCTTCTACTGAACGGCAGAAAAAAGGCTTTGAATTTAGTGAACTTATTTTATTTTTAATTCAGTGAACTTATTTTATTTTTTTTCAATTCAGTGAAATTCTTTTTTTTTTTTAGTTCACTGAACATAATTTTATTTTTTTAATTCACTGAACGAAAATGAAATTGAACGAATTCAGTAGTGAATTAATTCAGTAAGGAATTAATTCACTTTTTTCCGTTCGATTTATAAAATTGAACGCGTTCACCGGTGAATTAATTCATTTGATTTAATAAAAGGAACTATTGCAATTGAATTAATTCTTTGAATTTGTTGTTTGATGAACGCATTCAGTTGAACGAATTCAGTGAATTACTGAAGAAAATGAATACATTCTATTCTAGAGAAAATTGAATTCGATTGGTAGTGAATTTATTCAAAAAGGAATTAATTCTTCAAAGCTCTGGTCCTAACACGCTATCAAGCAAAGAACTTCAAGTCACATACATCAGATGGTAAGATTTATTCAAATTGTTATGTGTTTTAAAGATGGTTTTTTGTAATGCAATTAAAAAATATTTACTGACATATTTAGTTGTTTTGAGAGCAAAGTGTGCGAATTTACATCGTATGCAAAAAACCATCGTGATTACAGTTAGTTAAAATTTATCTATTTTATTTTTTCTTTTGAATGCAGGTATTGAATTTTATTGTCTGCTGATGTTGTAAATTGATGCTGGATAGAGACGTAAGCTGCACCAAATGTAAATATAGTGTAAATATAAAAATAAATTCTATTTTTAATAAATCTATAAAAAAAAAAACTTAAAAACTTACTTATAATTAATAAAAATAGGGTCAATATAGGTAGACATGCAAATCCGTTTTTGTTTCAAAAAACGGTACGAATACGGACCGAAAACGGCATTCTAAAAATGGAGTCACTCCATTATTCACACGACATAACGGTCCGAAAACGGTCCGGAAACGGTCCGGCATTGACGGACTTTCAACGGACTAGTCAGTTTTTGACACTAGAGTTGTGAAATTTCGATACTTTTTGAGTACTCAATCCTACTCAATACTTTTCAATTGAGTACTCGATACTACTCAATACTTTTAAGGGTTTTTGGAATTTAAAAATAAAAATGTTATGAATTCGTTTTTATTAGAAAAAATAATAATTTACATACACGTCTTATATAACTATTGTTACTTAAATTTTAATTAATTTAAAACAATTAAAAAATAAATTTATTAAATAATTTTTTTCAAAAATTCGTTACAATTTCTTTTCTTCACAAATAGAGTTGTATTCTCAGAATTGTATTTTTAAAGTACTATTTTTAGAGTTGTATTTTCATACGAAAAATACAAATTTTTACGGAAAATTGCATCTTAAGCTGCCTACACACTAGGGAACATACTTAAAAAAAGAGAGCATTTTTTGTGAATGTGTGAGTGCTTTTGTGTGTGTGTGCGTGTTGAGAGCGTGCATTTCGTGTTTACAAAATTTTTTGATATTTTTTGTTCCCTCAACCATGTTCCCTAGTGTGTAGGCAGCTTTAAAAAGTATTGAGTAGTACCGTTTTAGTATTGAGTACTCAAAAAAACAGTCAGTACTGAGTACTCAGTACCGGAATACTCAATACTTTTACAACTCTATTTGACACGACATAAAGGTCCGTAAACGGTCCGTCAGTGACGGACTTTGAACGTATTCGAATCAGTTTCGATGTTCCTTAAGTTCCGTAAACGGAGTTGTATTCCGTTTATGATGGACAGAAAACGGTACGTAAACGGAACGAATTGTTTGTTGGGTATATATGTATATTTATTTCTTTTCTTAGAAATATGCAGAAAAATAGTATAATAACAAGTCAAAATTTTACCTGAGTTGGAGGAATTGCAAAACAGATATTATTCATATTTTATTTAAATACTTATTTATAAAATGTAAATTCTATTTGGAGTTGATCATATTTGATCCTAAACCGAACAAAAATAACACATTTAAATATTTTTAAATTATTTTTACTTTTTTTTGCTGTGACTCTCAAAGTAAGCATAAGCTGAATGTGCTATATAATAATATCACTAGATACGTTTTTGATCTACGCAGATTCGACCGTGTTTCAACGTTTTCAATAAGGATATTTGGTGTGTCTTTTGAAAATTTAGTCAACATCAGGCTGCTTACATTATTACATAAGATAGTGTACTCGAAGGTACCAACATACTTATATGAACGTTTAACTTTTGGTTTTTCGAACAGGGGAAAAAAGTTATTTTTTAATGCTATCCATCTTTGGAATAGACTGCCAAACAGAATTCAAACAAACAGCAATGCAATAATATTCAAAAAGGAAATAACTAAACATTTTTCACAATAACTTAACCATTGTCATAATAACTTCTAATTATATTATATTATTTTATTTATAATATTTATATTATTTATTGTTAATTTTGTTTTTCTCTATTTTTTAATGTTTTTATTTTTATTTATAATTAAATTTGTTTTGTTCATATATCTATTGTAATTAATTTTAAAATTATTATGTACAAAATTTGTTATGACAATATGCAGACCCATACTATAAATTAAAAGATTTAAATCTTGTTGTATGGGTGCAACAAATAAATATTAAATAAAAAATGTCAAAAAAAAATCCGATTTGCTAATTTCAAATTAAAATCTCTAATTTTTTCTTATAATTTTAATTAATTTAAAACACAATTCGAAATATTTTTATAAAAATGACTTTTATAATATAGCGCTTGAAATTTCTTAACGCGTTCGTTAACTTAATATTTTATTTTAACTCATAGGAAAGCTGCAATATTTAACTGTTTCCATGGTTGTATTTTTAAGGATAGAGTGCGCATTTAAGGATTAACAAAAAACTTTATTTACTTATCTGACAATCAAATATTTTAAAAATAAGTTATAAGTAACGGTGTTCCATTGTATTATATTAAATTTACCATCAACAGTATAACTGTTTTCCGTCAATAAAAACAGCTCTCAAATATAATAAATAAAGACGCTTGTGTACATGAAACTGTTCGACATTGCTTTTTTAAAATCCGTTATTTAATTTTGTGTGTAAAAATCAGTTTTACTTTGTTTTGTTTTTTATTTTTTTTGCTGTGGTTAATAATTTTTTTGCTGATCAGTCTTTCTTCGTTTTTTTTTAAGCTACTAGTTAGTTATACGACAGAAAACGATTTAATTGCTGGTGAATAACTGGTTGTGTGTATAAAAAGCTGTTTGTTTAACTTTTATTTTTTTCACTTTAGTCTTTATAGCTGTTTGGCAAAACCGGAAGTTTTTACCGGAAGTCTTTTAGCTCAGTTTTTCTTTTTCAAAAAATAATTTTTTGCTGTGCTACTGCTGATGAAAGTTGATGGTAGCAGAAGTTTAAGCAATTTTTAAATGTGCAGTTTTGTTTTTTGTTTAGCTGATGAAATAGTTAAAAATAGGTGCTTTTGCTGAAATAGCGTTAGCAGTTGAAACCCTGTTTATATTTATAGCACCACCTGCGTTTTGTTTACATTTATAACCACCACGTGCTTGTCTGCTGTTTGTTATTTACAAAAAAATCAGCTGTTATATACGAGTACTAACGATTACTTGTTAGATCTTGTTAACTCGAGTACTTGGATCTTGTTAACTCAAATACTTGGATCTTGTTAAATTCATGGAGATGGATGTTTGAGTACTAATGCGCCAAATAGACTATTCAAGTCACTTGCACAATAACGAGTTTGTTCAAGTCACCTTACTCGCTACACACTAAAGAGCTGCGTGAGTGCAATCGGTTTGTTGTAGTCATTAAATCACATGGTGCTAGTATGTGTGCATTACGATTTAAACCACCCTGTTACGACTAGAAGACAAATCAAAACGTAAGCTAGCTTAAGCATTAAACATGGCAACGAAAAAAACAATAAGTGATTGTAGTGACACACGATTGTTCGCTACCATAACATAGCAATTAGTACTTTGAACTAGTGTTTAAGTATCGCAATGAATGCTATGGATGCGATGGTGTGTTGTGTTATAATATGTTGGTTTTATAAAACGAAAAAGTATAAATTTACACTCAGATAAAAAAGTTAGCAGTTAGTTAGTTGTTCTTTATTTTCAATAAAAAATATAAAAATTGTAAAATGTTTGTTTTACAATTTTTATATTAGCCGTGTTTTCAACTTAACTATATCCGTTAAATCATTAAAAATTTTAAAGTGCGTAAAAACGCGTTTAAGACGAAAACTAACATATGACTTTACGTATGGACGTTAACTTTCAACATGGATAATTATCAACGTTGAAAACTTAACGTTTATAAATTTTCCCATCTAACGTAACTTATTCGAGTTACTTCCTAAAAACTTTTGATGACGTACGTTCGATTATAACGAAACAATTATAAACAAAACGTTTTTAAAATTTTTTTGTATTACAATCGGTTTAACGTATATTTCCTTTAAATACTTAACGTTGATAGGCATGAGACAAAATACAGCTATTATTATATAAAAAAGTTAGTAAAAAAAGTTAATAATGTTATTAATGCATAATAAATTATAAAAACAAAAAAAAATAATTTATATTAATTCTTATTAATATAAATATATATAGCTTTTTGGCGATTTTTTTAATGTCGATGATTTTTTAATTTTGATGATTTTTTTCTAATTTTCGACGATTTCTTTAATTTTGCCGATTTTTCTAAATTTTGCTATTTTCAAAATTTTGGCGGTTTTTTATGATTTTTTCAAATTTTGACAATTTTTAAATTTAAACGATTTTTTAATTTTGGCAATTTTTAAAATTTTTAACTTGGTTGGGAAACACTAACCGTAAAATACCGTAAACGATTCGAAACCCTTTCAACGAACTATTTTTAACCCTAAAATACCACTAACGAAGTAACTTAAAATACCGTTCACCTTAAAATAACCTAACGAAATAAATTAAAATACCGTTAACCCTAAAATAATTTAACGATATAACTTAAAATACCGATACCCTTAAAATAACCTAACGAAATTCTATAAAATAAAATTTACCAAATTCATTCCAAAAAAAAACATTTAAAAAGAATCGGTGGTATAATTAAACAATATTGAAAAATAAAATTAAAAATAAATAATATAATAAAACCAATACGTAGTAGAGTTTGCTAAAAACCCTACTCAATGTTCCTTAATGTATTCGTCGCTTTAGAGCTTTTTTTTTTTGGTATCATTAGAGTATTTCATATTAAATAGTTGAAATATTCATTACGATCAACTAAAGAATTTTTTGGGGGTAGACATTTGTCTATTTTAATTTTTTCATTATACCATTGGCCGATCATAATCGGCTTTTCATACCTACACAACACGAATGAAAACAAAACTCTCAACTAAAAGCATAACAAAAAAAAAATACTCCATTCATTAGCATGATAGCTTTCAACAGAGTAGGTACGTATTTCGGTTACATACATCAGTGTTGCCAGTCTTTTCATACCTTATCCCCAATTTTTAATTTGCCATCCCAAAAAATTTCCAACTTTTATTTTATATAAAAATTTGTTTTCGTTAATTTTTTCGAAAAATTAGTGGAAAAATACCATATTCGTTTATTTTTTGCGGTAAGTTAAACACTCAGACTCAATAAATTTGTGCTTACAACAAATTATAAAAAAGAACA
This sequence comes from Leucophora obtusa, assembly GCA_949987735.1. NCBI lineage: Eukaryota > Metazoa > Arthropoda > Insecta > Diptera > Anthomyiidae > Leucophora > Leucophora obtusa. The sequence continues at coordinate 89,273,747 of OX465298.1, forward strand.
AATAAATTTAAATAAGAGCAAAGAAAATTTGAACCAAAATTTTTCATTTTAAATATTTAATAATAAACAGACATTTAATAAATATCAGACATTTTGTTGTGTATGGTACTGCATTAAAAAGTCTTAGCATTTCAGCAGAGGAATTAACTTTTGACAATTGAGTAACTTGTAAAGTATACATTTAATTTAAGAAGAACTTCTTATAACTCTTATTAAATTTAAATAACTTTAAAAATTTTAGAACCAAAACGAATTTGAATTTTCACCAAGAGGAATTATAGTTTCTAGGAACATTACCTTACCAGACTCAAATTTTTGTAGCTAAAAATCATTCACTATTATCATCATTCTTAGAAAAAAATATAAATATTTAGAATTATCAGGATTAAATTCATAAAAATATGAAAAATCAATAATATATTTTATCCCCAAATGATCCCCTAAAATTTCGTATCATCCCCAATAAATCCCCAGTTCTACAAACGGAAGTTTTTATCCCCATTGATGATACAATTCCCAATTTGGGGATAAATCCCCCAAACTGGCAACACTTTTATACATAAGTTTTCAGTAACACTAAAACGATGGTGTTGATATTGTTTTGGTTGCTTAAGTTCACAATAATATGATGTGGTAATGTACTGTTGTCATCCGTGATAAACGATTCATGGTGGGATTCGTCTCACTATCCATATGCTTTTTTTGCCATCGTGTTTTTTTTTTTTTTGTTGTTTGTACTGATTCAATCGTTATAAAAAGTAAAACCACACAACTTATTATGGCTTGTAGGCTATCATGTGTTTTGAAATCTCACTTAAGATGAATCGTTCAGCCCTTTACTACACACCATTCAAGTAAACTGTGCAATATTCATTTTAATTTACACATAGCAGCAGAAACATGTAGCGGATTGTTATTGCATGAGAAAATATTAGTCTTAAAAAGCTTTATTTCACACTTTGCGCAGGCCAAAATACCTGAAATTCGTTGGCGATGTTAATAAATTTATATTGACATTTTTTACTTTACGTTTAATCATACTTTTAATTTTTTTTATCCGTATTTATGATGTTCACTCTTCAAAAATTACTGCTGAACTGTGCTAATTTCAGCATACACTGCGCAAATGACTTGCACAAGTTCTAAAATATTGCGTAAAAATCAAAATCGTTTTGATTTTTACTCAAGTCTAGAAATATACTTGTACAAGTACACAAACCAGGCCACACACTGTTCAACTGACCTGCACAAACTCATTATTGTGCAAGTAACTTGAGTAGTTTATAGGCCGCATAATAATTATTCAACACCGAGTTTTTTGTAGTATCCAAAATTACATATGTAAAAAAACGAACAAATTATTCGACTGAGTCGTTTAAATCGGCTAGAAGTTTAGCCGCCAATTAGCCGACAGTTTCAGCGGCGGCGCGGCTCGTTAAAAAAAACGGCTAGTATACAGTCGCGCCGGTACGGCTTGCTACTCTGCAAACAAAAATATTTGTTAACATATGATGAGCAAAACTCAAAGCATTGACGAAAACTGTGTACAAAGTAAGTTCTTTGGAACAATTTAAATACATAAATTTTATTTCGTTTTTCTATTTTTAGTCGGAGCACATTTTATTAAAAATGTCGACTCTACCAGAAAGCATCCATTGAAGAAAGTTTTTGGGGAAATAAAAAACGTAATTCATAATCATGGCTTCCCAACTCCCCTTAAGCGCGACAATTTAATAACTAAAAAAATTAGTTCATCAAAATCGATCCAGAATGTAATTGGAACAAAGCATCAGATTAAAAGTGCCACAGTCGAAGCAAACAAATTCAAAGCATCCATAGCAGTTAGCACAGTGTCTTCCAAACAACAGGATGAAATTAATCTTTTGAATTATTTTGACTTTCGTGGAGGATGTTGTTCCAAGCCTTACAAAAGTAAGTTGTTGTAATAATCTGCTAAGGCAGAGGACTGTATATTTCAAACCAGGGACAGAATTCTAAGATGGCATATGTTTGCGCCTCTGGGCTAAAATGCAGTTTGGGAGCATAACTTAGATCACTTCAATAGGTATGATAGGTACACATTTTTATTGTGAGTTCAAAAATATAAATATTTTGTCGGGCACGCCTACTTTCAAATGGGCGGGGCTTTAAAGTTGAAAATTGGAATAAGTCTGGAGATTCTTATCCGATCAGGACAAAATGCACACCAACTGAAAGGCTTGTAAAATACCTTTTTGGTGGAGTCCAATATGACCCCAAATATTAACACATTGTGGACTAAACGAACATTTATGATTTGTTTCATTGACTTTTTAAATGAGGGAGTTATTTAGAGTTAAAGTTGGAGATTTCTTTTTATTAGTTTTTTTGTTACACCGAGATTGTTGTTTACATTAACCTATGTTAATGAATGCCATTAGATAGGTATTTATATTTCTATATTCATAAACAGGGCAAGGACTTTCATGCAAATGCATGTATGTAGTCAGTGGCCCAAAAATTATTTTGACCAAATACTTTTCCGAATCAAAGAATTTGCAAAAAAATGGCATCGATTTGTTGTTGCATATTTTTGCATATTTTGTTATAAATGCATATTTTGCTTTTAAGTGTATATTTTATTGCATATTTTACGATTTTTATTGCATATTTTGCACATTATTGCATTAATTTTCGATTTAAGAATTCATACTTTAAAACTAAAAAAAATTCTAAAGAATCATTTATTTGGAAGCTCTGTTGGTAATATAACACTACACTAGAAAGAGAAACACATAGTATACAATATGTTGTCATCCACTAACACATTTTTTATAGATGTAGTTTTAAATTGACGTTTTCGGTTGTTATTGCTCACAAACAGAAAGTTGAAATATTTTATAAAAATTATTTTAAGGAAACTTGTCCCCGAGCATTAATTTCTGCCACTTTTTTCTCTGAGTTACGAAAGTGAGTACGATTTTATAGTATACATATTTAAGTTCTATTTTATAATAACGTTTTTTGCAGGTAAAATGCCACACACAAAAATATATTTAACTATGTGTATTTGAAGACATATTCAGTGTGTTCGTTTACTCGAATTTCTTACTACTTTTACTACAATTGCAAAGTTTTGTTTACTTTTTGTATTGAATTTTTCCAGCTGTAGTAAATATAGTAACTTGTAGTAAGTAAACGAACAAGCTTATTGTAACCGATACCTGAATTTTTACGTTTATGTTAGTTTTTAATAAATATAATTAAAAAAACATTTATTTTAAATTGTATGTTTTTTGGTTTTAGTGCATATTTCGTTATAAATGTATATTTAAGTGCATATTTTCCATTTTATAGTGCATATTTTAAGCGCATATTTTCGATTTTTTAGTGCATGAAAGCCCTTGCCCTGTTCATAAACATATGTGACGGCGCATAGAGAAAGGGACCTAAGGGTAAAAAAATCAATTTTTTTTTTGATGTGGACAAAAAATGAATGAGACCGATATCATGCCCTTTTTTTACCCTTAGGTCTCTCTATTTTGCGCGTCACATATATGAATGGAATTAATTAACCCATTAAGAACTGATTTAAGATTTTTTGTTGTTTTCGTAATAATTTTTTATTACCATAATACCTTTCTGGAAAGGTTGTACTGTTATATTGTTTACAACTTGAGTAGTTGTTTCAAAAAGCCACCGCAAGATGGCGCTAATATAGCATTTATTAGAAAATTGTAAAAAATTTAAATTTGGACGCCTTGAAAATGATTTTTTTGATATGTCGTAGTGGAACTTTTTTTCCTCATGCCAAAGGCTATCGAAAAATCGATGGCACAATATCAAAAAATGTTTGTCCATACAAATTGGCCCACTACTATACATGGTACATATAATTTGTTGTTTTTTTTTAATTGATCCACTCTGATACAGCTGTAGTATGTTTGACTGCTCTGTATTGCATACCATAAGCATGCAATACGATACTCTTTTATTTGTCCATACTGCACTAAACTTATAGCGTGGGATATGCATAGGAAGCATATTCCACTATTGTACATTCGATAATACTAAGTAGCATTAAGTATTTTAATAAATAAAACAGTTTAATGATAACCACAAAACACTTCGGTTGTTGATTAATCATTTATTATATGGCGACCATAGAAATAGGACACTTCATACAAAATTATCTTCATGCATTTCTCTTAATAATTATACAGCAATAATTATTTTTCTTTTCTATTATAGTAAACTGTAATCAAGTAGTCTCAGATTATACAGTGAGCAGCATAAGTCATGGTACCTTAGTTAAAATAAAAGAATTTCTAAAATTTATCAAAAAATATGATATTTATTTTTATCTCAATTATTAACTTTTGTACTATAACAAGACAAAAAATTAGTCATGTACCATACAAAAGAAAAAAAATATAATTATGAATTCAAAACAACTTCATATTAGGATATCCCTAAAGACGAAGAACTTCATTTAATCGATTTGGCATTGACTATACAAGTTTTACTGTGTAATTTCGAGCTTTTTGCTCCCGTTCAGTCAAAAGCATAGCCTTGAGCTGAATTTTATTAGAAATTTTATGACTACGCAATCATCTTTCTAAATGATCCCACAAGGGTTCAATAGGGATCATATCGGGTCTTTGCGGAGGGGTTTTAAACATGTAGGGGTATTGTATGCAACCCACATCTTTACCTCAGCAGCAGTGTGCTGAGGATCATTGTCCTGTTCAAAATAATAATCATTACGAATTTTTAATTTTTCAGCACTTTTATTCAGATTATTCTTCAGAATATTTAAATATACTATTTTGTTCATTATTTCTTCGATAATAACCAAATTACCAACTCCTGCTGCTGGCATACAGCCCCATACCATGGCATCACCACCTCCGTGGTGCTTGACGAGTATTCTTTGGATTACGTTATTAAGATTTTTTCTCCATACCAATGCACGTCCGTCTGATCCAAAAATGTTAAATTTCTATTTGTCCGTAAAATGACTTTATCACAAAACTCATTTGTGTTTGTTTTATACTCATTAGCGAAATCTATGCGCTTCTTTCTGTTTATTTCGTTAATGTAAAAATTCTTACGTGCTGTACGAGCATTGTACCTGGTCCTTTTGATCGATATACGTACCGTGTCTGCAGAAACACTATTGTCAAAAGATTCGTTCAACTCTGCAGCTATCTTAATTGCACTTTTAATTAGATCTTCCTCAATTTTAGCTTCCATTTTTCTATCTTCTCTATTACTTAACTTTGCAGGATGTCCAGTTCGTGGTTTATTTTCAATTCGTTTTCTCTTTGAATTGATTACTAATTTTTTGTATTGTCGATTTCCTTTTTTTTATAATATTAGCAATTTTTGAAAATATTTTCCCATTTCGTGACTATTAATTATTATTTTTCGGTCCTCAATTGTTAATTGTCTTCGATACATTTTTACTTCACTTTTTTTAATAAAACACTAGTTTTTTTGATACTTTTTTCAAATTAGAAATGCATATATTATATTTGAAATGTACCGTTATAAATATTAAAAGAGATTTATTAAGAACAACAGAGCTGCAATGGCTTTTTCAAAATGCTTTAAAAAGGTATCAAGTCTTTTGCTGTGCAAAAATATGGTGTAGTTGTAAATTCCGAATTATATTTTTTTTGTATCGCATAGTACATGACTCATTTTTTGTTTTGTTATAGTACACAAGTTAATACATGAGATAAAAGTAAATATTACATACTTTGTAATATATTTTTTGAGAAATTTTAAAAACACTTCTTATTTCAAGTGGGGTACCATGACTTATGCTGCTCACTGTATATCAAACTTTGCAATATTTAAAACATGCAAATATTTACAACACAATTACTTTACTTTGTTCATATTTGACTTGGACATAAAAATAGGACACTTGCAATAATTGTCAAAATTTTACTCGATGCACTTAGTAATAATTTCCTTTTCATAATTTGCGTTTGAAATAAGTAAATTCTTTTCTAATTGTACCAATATGGGACGTGGAAAATATTGCAATCCAGAAAAACGAAGAGATATCTCAATTCCACAACGAGATGAAATCTCCAACTGAAATTGCTAAAATACTAAAGTGTTCGCGAAATATGGTATACAATGCTATTCGTCTATGTGCTGCCGACAAGAAATATCATACGCAAAATAAAGAACGTAAGCCAATCCGTCGTAAAACTACAATTTATATGGACAGGACTATTGTACGCAAAAGCAAACTCAACCCTTTTATGTGCTACCGTCAAATAAATAATGAAATCAGGGAAAAATTCAACGTTCAAGTATCAGACAGATTAGTAAGAAGAAGACTGAATGAAATAAACTTATTTGGACGAATAAGTAGAAAGAAGCCTCTTCTTTAAAGAAAAATATTAAGAAACGTATTGATTTTGCCAAAACCCACAAAGGAAATGAGTTGTCCTTTTGGAAAAATATGCTTTGGAGCGATGAAACGAAGGTAAATCGTGTAGGACCAGATGGTAAAACATTTGTACACCGCCCAAAAAACCAGTCTTTAAACTCAGAAGACCTTGAAACACGGTGGGGGTAATATTATGGTACGGCCAGCCCAAAGTCCGGACCTTAATCCAATAGAAAATCTATGGAATGATGTAAAAACAAAAGTTTTGCAAAACAATTACAAAAATTCCACCGAACTTTGGGCTGGTATTCAAAAAGCCTGGTATTCTATACCAAAAGAAAGATGCCAGAGATTAGTTGAGAGTATGCAAAGAAGATGCGAAGCGGTTATTGATAATAATGGATACAGCACAAAATATTAGTGTAATATTAACGCTAAAAAAATAATAATTGTTTTAAAAACCCGAAAAATGTACGGTTTTTTTTGTAAAAATATAAAATGTGTCCTATTTAGAAGTCCAGGTATTTTTATTAGTTTATTTACCAATATATATAAAATAGTTGAAGGATTTTTATTTAAATAAAGAATGAATTACAATCATATATGAAATGAAAAATTTTATTTTTGTTTTATTTTTCAAAATAAATAATTATGTTTCTTAACACATAAAAGTGTCCTATTTCCATGTCCATAGCTGTATATCAAAAAAAAAAAAAAACTTTCATTCAATACTTTAATTAAATACAATAATTTCAAATACAAAATTAAATTTACTCTTAATAGGTGTGTTTCTTTACTTTTTGGGTAAAGTTCGGTAAAATGAGAGTAAGCACAAAATCCTCTCACAAAATGACAAAATTCCCCAATTGTACGGGAACGCAAAAAACCACTTTTCTAGCCCAAACATTTATTTCAAAGAATAATGTGAAACAGTGATGGGACATGAAAAATTTTGTTTTGTGCCAAGTGTGTGACTAAAATGTGCCAAATGGGCCTTCATTGTGCCAAAACTCAATTTTCACTCAGTACCCGTGTTTTCAACTTTAATTTCATTTCGTGTAATTCAACTTTAATTTTATTTCGTAATAGCATTCTTATGGAATCAATTCTATTTTGAAAGAATTCTAACCGAATTAAAATTTTCTTGAATTCATTCAATTAAAAGGTGAATGATAAATGAAATTCATTCGATTCTTATTAAATATTTGCGAATGCAGCCAATGAATGAATTCTTTAGGAATGGAAAACTGAATTATATTTTTCATGAATTAAACTTAACAAACCGTAAAGATTAAGAAACGCAGAGGATTTTAGATTGCAACGAGTTACCACAACAGGAATGCAGCTATCTCTTTTCTACAAGGGATTGAAATTATATAATTCATTATCAAACAATATTAAAAATGAAAGGAATGAATATGTATTTAAAAGAGAATGTGTAAATTTTGTGAAAACTAATGTATGTATTATAGAGAACAATTTATAAATTTTTTTGTTAAAATAATAATGTAAACATTTTTGAATTTTTAAAGTATTGAAAATACTAATAAATAAATAATAATAATAATAAATTATAAATTTAAATCATTTGAATTTTAAAAATTCTATGGGTTATTCGGTAATATCTTGGATGACATTTTTTAGTTTTGCTTTGTTCGAAAAGGTATTTTAATACCAATAAATGCTTGGAAACTAAAAACTAAGGAATTTTTAAAGAATTGTTATTTTTTAAATCCATTTTCGGTTAAAGTTGAGTTTAGTGCCACAGCTCCGATCAGGCGATTTTTTTTTCTTTCCAAATATGGCTATTTTTTTGCGAAATCCTAAAGTCTCACCATGAAAAAGTCTCTTGAAAAGTTTATTTTTTCTCAATGGGTTAACTAATCCGTCTTATTTTTGGTCCTAGGGACCTTTTTTTTTGTTTCCTTCCAAAAATGCATATATGTTTACGAAATTCTAAAGTCTCACCATATAAAAGTCTTAAAAAATTTCTTCTTCATTCTCAATGGGTTAACTAATCGGTCTTATTTTTGGTCCTAGTGAATTTCTATAACCCACTTAAAATTTAAAACCTAAATTTAAAGAGGGTCTATTATAGCTTCATCTTCAGCCATATTATTGGCTAAATTTTAACAGAAAATGCGAAAATAGCGGTAAAAAAAACAAAATAAGGAAAATAAATCTAATACTTTTATAATAAAAGAAAAAACACAAAATAATTTTTCTATTTAACTACTTTTTTTTCTTTCAATTTTTATTTAACAAAAAAAAAAAATTAACTTTAACCCCTTACAACTTTGCTTGTATAAGGGTTAAAAGCAAAAGTTGTACCTCAAATTAAACCTTGTAATCTTACACACAATCTTGTGTAAACAAATCATACCATTATATAAGCACATTTTTGTTATTTAAAGGATTTTCTCGAAAAACTTGCTCTAAAAATTCAAAAAAACGGAACCGGTTCGTAATGGGTTAATAAATATTAATAGTTTTTACGGCATATTAAAGCCATTTCAAAGTTGAAACATTGATTTGCCCGTATCTTCGCTATTTATTATTGGTGCTCATATTGTCCAAATCCGATAATAAATAGCGAAGATACAGGCAAATCCATGTTTCAACTTTGACCCCAAATAACACCCAAAATAGGGGTCTCCGACAAAAAAATTTTTGTTTTTCCTATTCAGCCCAGAAAGTACTATCTGGAGAAAAAAAATCGGAGCTGTGCCCCTAAACTCAACTTGTTCCCCATTTTCTATTAAATTTTGTAGATAACCAAAATGTACCAAAATTGTATCGGTTGTGCCATTGTACCAATCAATCTAAGATTGTGCAACAAATCCCATCACTAATGTGAAAATGCGTATAATTTCAGTTTGCAAATTGGCACAAATACCAATATTTATTCGCATTTGAAAGTTGTTTTTGATGTTATTCATTTAATTCTTATAAAAAACAAGTTTCTTTTGCTTATTTTTTTATTTAATTAAAATTTTAAACATATTTTCACGATTGTTTTTTGTTTATATTTACATCAGCTGTTTTACCAAAGTTTACCCGAAGAAAAAGTCTGGGTAAATTTTGGTAAAAAGAGACACTCTAATACACTCTCATTAGCGCTCTCATTTACCCAATTTTCGAGTACGGGAACGCTTTTGGGTAAATTTCGGTAACATTGGGAACGTACGGGAACGCACTTAATAAATCAATGTTTTAAATTGTAATGGAGTCTTTTAAAGGAATAAAAAAATTATACATTAAATTAATTTAATTAAAATTTTAAACATATTTTCACGATTGTTTTTTGTTTATATTTACATCAGCTGTTTTACCAAAGTTTACCCGAAGAAAAAGTCTGGGTAAATTTTGGTAAAAAGAGACACTCTAATACACTCTCATTAGCGCTCTCATTTACCCAATTTTCGAGTACGGGAACGCTTTTGGGTAAATTTCGGTAACATTGGGAACGTACGGGAACGCACTTAATAAATCAATGTTTTAAATTGTAATGGAGTCTTTTAAAGGAATAAAAAAATTATACATTAATTCACGAATCAAAAAATATGGAAATAATTCGCGCGAATTATCTTTATTGTTTTAAATATACATACATATTAAAGTCGTGCACAGATACAACTGTTTATACAAGTTTCTGTGTGTCTACTGTTATTAATGCGTATTGATAAGTAGTTTAGTGTTTCTGGTACAAGTTGATATTGTTATTCTTTCTAATAGATAGTGTGTAAATCACAGATTAATACCAGATGTGAAACCAATGACAGGTGTCAAAAAAGGATTCTCGAACCGTACACTCAAAAAAATAAGTTAGTAGAAAAATTAGTAAAACGTCTTGTATATCAAGTGTACTAGTTTTCAGCAATTTTTTTGTTGAAATTCTGTTTTCAGCAAAAATTTTAGTTATATTTTTTTATCACTGAACTAATTTTGAACTAATGTTTTACTAATTTATTTTGCTACAAAAATTGTGCTGATAACAGCATTCATAGCGTGGACGACAACCAGATAGACTAGATGTAGATGTCGCAGCTTGTCTGGAAACGGAAATGACAAAAAAAGGAAAACAACTCTACACATATTCTATATTTAAATTTTCAGCAAGTAAATTAACTAAAGTAAAATTTCGCTACAAGTTTTTTGAGTTTTTTTCAGTCTACTAATATTCAGCAAAAAGTTTAGTGATTTTAGCAAGCACTTTTTTCATTTGCAGTCGACTAAGTGTTAGCAAAACTTTTGCTGAATATTACCATTTTTTTGGTAAAAATCAGCTCGCTGATTTTCAGCAAAACTTTTGCTGAAATTACCAACTTTTTTGCAAGCACGCTCCTGACTAAAAATTTGCTGACACAGCAACAATTTTTGCTGACTTTACTGACTTTTTTTTTTTTGAGTGTATGGTTTTGTTTACATGGAAGTCAAGTCAAGAGGGAGATAACAATATAAAATCTACATACATTTCGTATTGCGCATTTATTGTATATATCTGTCTCTTTTTAGATTATTGTGCTTTATCTTTTGTTTTTCTTAAATTTTTCCGTTTTGTTTTGCTCATTTTCTGTCGGACATATTGCCCAAATCAGCTGATTTATATCTGGTATAATCTGTGGTGTAAATGAATAAAGAGAAAATGAGCGTAATATATTTGTTTTTCTATGGTATGCTCAAACAAATAAAGCAGATAATGAAGATTGTACAATAGCTACTTATTGTATGCTGCCAATAAATATATTGTGAAAATTTCGACCAAATCAACCCCAAGTCTTTCTTCGCCCCCTTTTTTCACTAATTTTATTTAAATTAAATACAATTTTTTATTTTAATTGAATTTTATTAATTTTTAAATACAAATTTCACAATAAATTTAATCTTTAGTCACTTGATTATTTGTTTCCACAACAATTATTTGAAAATATTTGTGGTACAATAAGTATTTGAGAACAAGAAACAAATAAATGCGTCACTCAATGCAAAACAAGAAATAACTGGTTTTGTTTTTATGAATAGAGTGAGTGCGTTGAAACAAAACGATACAATATCAGTTGCACTTCTTCTCTTATTTATACCAATAGTAACAGCTATGTATATGGTATATTTGTTTTGTCAATACTTTAAGATATACAAGTGCACGTCTTTAATACATATGTATAAAAAAATATATTTGCAAATCTTTTATTTGGGTGGTCTTAGTTAGTACTACTATTAAAATAGAGACTAAAAAACAAATAAGTACAAAATTTAAGGGAGAGTTGGGGCGGGACTGGTTTTTCAGGCCACATTCCTTTTGTTATCATATGTACTACATATCATTTTTTGTTTGGCATCATACTAACCCGTAGAGTATATATGTACATTAGGGTAATGACTCATTTTTAACAAAAATTTTATATCACCACGTGATAGGCAATACTAAATTAATAATAAAAATCGTGTTTGCTTGTCATTTCGGCAAAAAAAACCTTTCGCACCAATTGCAATTTCTAAAAATAATTTTTGCTCGGGGATTTTGTTTAATTTACCTAACGAGTTATTACAAAAATTATTGTAAACAATAAAAAATATAAAGTAAATGAATGTTCTTTTTGGTTTGACTCTAGATTATAAATTAATATCACTTTCTGTTTAAATTATTTTTCAAATCAAATCAACGGTCACATACACTTGTGGACATACAATTAAGTCATTCATACAGTACTACTTATCTTTTTAAAAATAAAACAGTTTTAATAAAAATTTGAACAAAAACGATTTTTATTTACTTAGTTTAAATACCTAACTGTTAATTAATTAAAAAAACTTAAAAAAATTATTCATTGTAAACAGGCACCCGATATTAATACTTTTAAAACGTTTTATTTTGTTTTTTCCTCAATAAAAAAAAATTACTTGTGTACAAATGAATTTATTTTTCTTGATGGATATTTTGTTTTCATCAATTTTTTTATTTTTTGTTTTCTTTTCGAAAACAAAATTTTAAAAATATCCGTACTGATATTTTCAGGAAAGTTGAGAATTATTTTTATTTTTGTACTGAGGAAAAAACAAAAAAAAAAAACGTTTTTTTTGTATTGAGGAAAAAACAAAATAAAACGTTTTAAAACGTTTTTTTTTAGTTTTTTCTGATTACAATTACATATAAATTTTGTAAAAATTCTTAAAACAACATTCATATAGACATATTTCTGCATCCAATGATATAAAACTTTGCGTTATTAAAAAGTAATAAAAATTTCCGCCGAAAAGACTTCTACAAAGCATGATAATCAGCGATTAACATTCTGCAAGCAAATATATTGATGCAAAACTATTCCTTTTTGCAAAATTTTTTGTCGTGATTTTTTGTTTTTGCAATCTAACTAGCTAATTTTGGTATAGGATATATGTATTATAGTCCCTAGATTATGGATTTTAAAGAACCCCACTTAAAAAATTGCAAACCAATGGCGGAACGCGAAAAAAAACTTTATGGTACAAAAAATGAATTAAAAATTGTTATCAGAAATTTACATTCTGCAAACAAATACACTGATGCAAAAAATTTTCTTTTCGGAAAATTTTTTTCGCGAATTTTTTTTGCAAACTAACCACCAAACTTTTATATGAGAATATTGGTATTATAGTCCCAAGATTATGAATTTTAAAAATCCGCACTTAAAAAATTGCAAAAAAAATCGCGGAACGCGAAAAAAGCTTTTTGGTACAAAAAATAAATTTAAAAACTCAGTCAGCGATTTACATTCTGCAAACGAATATGTTGATGCAGAAATTTTCCTTTTTGCAAAACTTATTTTTCGCGAAATTTTTTGCGTACGAACTACCAAACTTTGGCATAAGATATGGGTATCATAGTCCCAAATTTATGAATTTTAAAAAACCGCATTCAAAATTTTTTAAACTTAATCAGCGATTAACATTCTGCTATACATATATTACATACATATACATATGTATATTGATGCAAAACTATTCCTTTTTGGAAAATTTTTTTTCCCAATTTTTTTTGTTTTTGCAATCTAACCAGATAATTTTGGTATCGGATATAGGTATTATAGTCCCTAGGTTGTGAGTTAAAAAAAACCGCTCTTAAAAATTTGCAAAATAATGGCGGAACGCGAAAAAAAGCTTTATGGTACAAAAAATAAATTAAAAAACTCAGTCAGCGATTTACATTCTTCAAAAGAATATGTTGATGGAAAAATGTTCCTTTCTGCTAAATTTTTTTTTCGCGAAACTTTTTGCATACTAACCACCAAACTTCGGCATAAGATATGGGAATTATTGTCCTAAGGTTAAAAATTTAAAAAACCGCACTCAAAAATTGCAAAATATTGGCGGAATGCGAAAAAAGCCTTTATGATACAAAAAAATAGTTAAGAAACCTAATCAGCAGTTTATATTCTGCAAAAGAATACATTAATGGAAAAAAATTTTTTTTGCAAATTTTTTTTGGCAATTTTTTTTTTGCGAACTAATTTCCATACTTTGGTATGAGATATGGGTATTATGGTCCCTAGGTTATAAATTTTAAAAATCTGCACGTAAAAAATTGCGAATTAATGGCGGAATGCGAAAAAGGTTTCTTGGTGCAAAAATTTAATTAGAAAACTTATACAGCGATTTCATTCCGAAAATGAATAATATTAGTGCAAAATGCTGGTCAATTGGCAAACATTTTAGCAAAAAAAAAAAAATATTTGCAATATATGTTTGTATGTATATACCGCTCAACAGTTCACTCTAGGATATTATATGATTTTCTACAGATTTGAAACCAAAAACCATAATAGTATCTCCACCATAAAAATAAAACAAAAATTTTAAAATTCTATTCATATTTTTGTACTTAGTACAAAGATGAAAAACAAAAAAAAACGTTTTTTAAAACGTTTTAAAAAGTTTTATTTTTTATCAATTTTTTTATCTTTGATATTTATACCTAAAGATATTTTTCGAATTTCAACTTGAGGGATATTTTTGTTTTAAAGTACATTTGAAATTTTTTGTTTTCGATTGAGAAACAAAAACATTTTGAACTTTAGTGATATTTATTTTTGATAAAAACAAAAAAAAAACGTTTTCTGGTGCCTGATTGTAAATACTATTTTTGTACGAAGCGAATGTCAGTCTTATATTTTGTGTGGTCATATAATTAGGTTACCTGAAAAGAAATTGTTAAAATTTGTTTAACTTGTTTTATTTTTAATTCAAACTATTTTGAACCTTTAGTATTTTGTTGGGTACCCTTTTTGGAGGATTACTTCGGCACATCTGTTTGGCATTGTTTTAACTAAATCGTAACACTGCTGAGGAGTAATATTATTCCATTCTGCCTGAATAACATCCCAGAGTGCATTTTTATTTCTAGGTTTTCTGGCCGCAACTGCCCGTTTTACGATCCCCCATAGATTTTCTATGGGGTTTAAATCGGGACTTTGAGCTGGCCACTCAAGAACCTTAATTTTCTTTTCATCAAACCGAGATGTATGCTTCGGGTCGTTATCCTGCTGAAAAATCCATGCTAGTGGTAAATTATCAGCATAATTATTGTCCAAATTATTCTGCAGTATATTTTTGTACATTTCCCCAGTCATTTTCCCATCGATTTTAAATAAGGGACCAACCCCGGACGAGGTGAAACATCCCCATACCATTATGACGCCCTATGTTCTTCGTGAACTTTTTATTTAAGTGTTATGTGTAATCTCTTTTTTACTACGTAATTTAAATAAATAAAGGACATATATATATATATATATATATATATATATATATATATATATATATATATACCATTACTGACGACCCTCCGTGCTTTACGGTCTTTTTGGTATATTTTGGGTCCAAATGTGTGTTGACTGGTCGTCGCACATAGGGTCTGCCGTCGTTTCCGAAAACGTTTAACTTTGATTCATCACTCCACAATTTTAATTTCCAAAAATTTGGATTCTTATGGAGGTGGGTTTTTGCAAACCGCAAGCGCTGCTGAATATTTTTTTTCGATACATTAGGTTTTTTTCTTGCTATACGACCATAAAGATAATTTTCAGTCAGACGCCGTCTTACGGTCCTTGCCGATATTTTAATGCCATGTTCCGACTCCATGCCCGATCTAATCTGTGTTGATGTGAGGAATGGGTCAATTTTACACATCCTGGATATAAGCCTATCTTCCGCTTGGGTCGTTTTGCGTTGTTTATGTCTTTGCAAACTGTCAAAAGTCTTACATTTTTGATAATGTTTAACCCTCTAACCGGCCTAAGCTTTCTTGCAATGAAATTTATACCATGTGTTCCTCACGAAAAATAAACAATAAGTTCTTTTACAACATTTTTTTTCGTTGTCTATTTTAGGCGATATGGGCCAAAATAGGTTAAGAGGGTATCTCGGAAACTAGCTCATAAAAATTACTAGCTTTAAGCATAAATTATTTCTCTTACCAAGAAGTAATTACAATAAAAAAATTACATTTTTTGTGTTGTTACTTAAGAGGATGTAGCGATTTTCGTTTTTCGAAAAATGCGAAATTGAGCGAAAACGCATCTTAGCTTCAATATATATTATTCAAACTTATAAGCTTTGCTACTTATACCAAATATATTCTTTTTACCAAATTTCAGAAAAATTCGTCCATTAGTTTTCAAGTTAAGGCGATGTCCTTTAAATATATCCTTATGGAATCCTGTGTGTCCTTGGACCAAAGTTAGGAATTTTTTGAATAGCCTAAGCTTCAATCGTACTTTGTGTTCATTATCAATTGTTTTAGTCAATTTAAATAAGTTTTTAAGATTTTTGAAAATTTTGTTATTTTTAAAATATTTAATTTTCGAAATTTTACGAAATTTAATTTTTGACACTTTTTCGCTTCCAAACCGTTCACTGTATACAAAAAAATTCTTCACAAAAAATTTAACAAATTTTGTTTTCTATTGAAAAAGCTTAATTTCTTATTATAAAATACTCATTTGGCGCATTTGTGGTCAATTTAATATACCCCGCCTGGAGGCGGGCTTGCCGGTTAGAGGGTTAATAGCGTTGACAACCTTTCCCCGCGATAATGATAATGTTTTCACCACTTGAGCAATTGAACCAACATTTTGGAAGCAATTCCAAATGACCTCCCTTTCACCGGGAGTGGAGCTCTTATTTTTACCCATAATTTAACAACGTCAAATGGAACTATAGCAAAAGGTGCTAAAACGTTTTAAAAGACCAATACAGTAGACGCTCGCAAATTAGAGCTTTCAGTAATTCGAACGTCCAGAAATTAGAATCAATGTTTGCAATACATTAAACGCTCTGAAATTCGAATTTAAAATTCTAATTTCTGAGCGTTTTTTTTTTTTTTTTTGGTTATTTGAATACACAGGAAATCCTCAATTTATTTTTATTCTGTTTGAATAAAGTTAAACTAAAAAGGGGAATCACCAAATTATATATGTTTTTCCCTATTTGTTTTTTTTTTGTCGCATTTATGTACATTTTTGGCTAGTTTATTTGTGAAATTTGATACGCGTGTACATATTATTTGGCAGTCTCTATTAAATAGTGAAAGTGTATCATTTAAAATGTTAAATAAACGTTAAAAAACACTTTATCATTGGAAACGAAACGAAAAAAAACGTCCAGAAATTAGAATAATTCAGAAATTAGAATTGCCTCAAAAACAAAGCGGTTCTAATTTGCGAGCGTCTACTGTAAAACCCTTTTAGTTACCACAAAGTTTTCTAAATACAGATATTTACCTTCGATAATTAAAATGACTTAATTATTTGTCCACTTAACTTCGGCGATGTGTTCAAAAATGACTCGTTGTTTACAAAACTTAACATTGAAATGCTAAATTTTTTTTGTATTTTCAAAGAATCATAACGGTACTTCATATTTTGAAAAATTTGAATGAATCAACAAATAACATACCGTTATTTTTGCACTCAGAAAAATATATTGCATGAGTAACTTAATTGTATGTCCACAAGTGTTAGTAGACAACATTAAAATATTAGCCCACACAAGACGAAATACACTGATGATGGCTTTGTAGCGAAAGCCGAAAATACGTATTCTGTATTGCTGGTCTTATCGAATTCTTTCCAATATATTTTTATTCTTTGTAGTTTACTTGTAAAAATTGTATCATCTTTCTTTGATTTAAAAAATAATTTGAACAGAAAGTGATATTAATTTATGATCTAGAGTCAAACCAAAAAGAACATTCATTTACTTAAAAATGAGAGATCAACTAAATATTCCCCCATTCATAATAAAAAATATATCCAAAAATCCCTCCAAAAAGGTTTCGTAATTTTTACCGTAAATAGCTTTTAATACGCATCGTTTGAGTCTCATTTGTTTAAAACTTTGGAGAAATATTTTAATTAAACTAAAAGCATATAGACCAAATCTCAAGATTTTTGGTGCGGGAACTTTTTTTACAGCAGCGAAAAAGTAAGATTGTGTTTCTTATGGGTCGAGTACCGATAGCAACCGAACCTCAGTGGCGTTGCCAGTTGCCAAAAAGATATTACGTATGGCAACTGAAGCTGTCAATTTCAGTTGCCAAATAGTGATTATATTGGCAACCACGAAATTTTGGTTGCTGCAGTTGTTTAAAGCAAAATAAAAAGCCGGGAACGTTAAAATGTAAGTATTTTTATTGTTAAATTATACAAAGTTTTTGTTCGTTAATTGTACGACTTCTTTTAAAGTTGAAAATTGAAATTGAAATAAGTCCGGAGCATACTTGGGACTAATGAATTAGGTGGACTAATTAATTGACGATTTCATTAACATTGATTGATATAAATGGTAATGAAATTATTTTCGTTACCATTGTTTCAAATTAATGTTAATGATTTTGGAATTTGATTTCATTGAATAATGACAATGGTTTTTAATTTCATTACATTGATAATGTATCAATTAAAAAAAATAATTACCATTGACAGATAAGCTTTTCGAGAAACGTAAAAATGCAGAAAATTCACTGAAATCAAGGTTGGAAATTGCTACAAAATTTTTAAAAAATCGCCAAAAATTTTAAAAAAATTACAAAAAATCGCTAATTTAAAATTAAAATGATCAAATTTTAAAAAATCTACGAAATTAAAAAAAACCGCCAATATTGGAAAAAATCACAAAAAATCGTCAAAATTTGAAAAATCGTCAAAAATTTTAAAAAATCTGCAAAATTTAAAAAAATTGCCAAAATTGAAAAAAATCGCCAAAATTTTAAAAAATTTCCAAATTGTAAAAAATCACAAAAATTGGAAAAAAATCGTCAAAATTTGAAAAATCGTCTAAAATTCGAATTTTAAAAATCGTCAAAAATTTCAAAAAATTGTCAAAAATTTCCAAAAATCACCAAAAATGAAAAAATTGTCAAAATTTGAAAAAATTTCCAAAACTAAAAAAAATCACAAAAATTGGAAAAAATCACAAAAAAAATAAATAAAATTTTAATCGTCCATATCTCGAAAACTAAAAGAGTTAGAGGAAAAATTACTGCACCAAAGGTCAAAACTCACTACCAATACCCCGATAGCTAAACTAGATTTTGGATTGCATTGCTAGATTTTAAAATCGCGTTTTTCTCGAAAACTAAGCCTCGTAGAGAGAAAAGGGCTTTTATTTGGAATATCTCCCAAAACTCGAAAACTAAATGAGTTAAATGAAAACGGACAACGGGTTTGGAACAGGGAAGTCACAGTGAGTCATTTGAGAAAAAATAAGTGCGAAAATCGCTTAAATAAAATTTTAATCGCCCATATCTCGAAAACTAGAAGAGCTAGGAAAAATGACTGCAGCACAGGTCAAAACCCACCACCAATACCCCGATACCGAAACTAAATTTTGACTTGCATTGGTAGATTTTAAAATCGCGATTTTCTCGAAAACTAAGCCTCGTAGAGAGAAAAGGGCTTTTATTTGGAATATCTCCCGTATCTCGAAAACTAAATGAGTTAAATGAACGGACAACGGTTTCGGAACAAGGAAGTCGTAGTGAGTCATCTGCGGAAAAATAAATGCGAAAATCGATTAAATAAAATTTTAATCGTCCATATCTCGAAAACTAGAAGAGCTAGAGGAAAAATGCAAGAAAAAACCAAAAATTTTGACTTGCATTTAGGAAATGCAAAATCCCGCACTTTTTGATTTCCCGGGAAAGCGGGAAATTTATCTTGAATTCCTGGGATCCCGGGATCCCGCAAGGGACATAAATTAGAAAATATTTTATAGTAATTTAAAAATTTTTATTAATGAAATGTCTAAAGATCTCCAATTTTTATGATCGTGAAAAAGCTCAGGTGGTTTTTCTTGGAATTTTCGTAGTGGGAAAGAATTAACTTTATATTAAAAATTACCATATATTAGTCTAATTATACACTTAAGTCTCTTTTTATACGGTTTTTTTTTATGCGGATTTGAAGTTATGCGGTTTTAAAATCGACTTGCATTGTGTTTTTTTAGAACTTTTATAATAATTTTATTTAATTTAAAATAAAACAAAAAAAAAATTGTCTTATTTTTTTAAAGGCTTTCTTAAAAGAAATCAATAAAACCAAGAAAAAAAGACAGTAATTTCGTTAGAAAAAAATGGCAATTTTAGATCGCATAGAAAATGGTGAAAGGTATACCTCTATTGGAAAATATTTTAAACTTGGAGAATCTTAAATAAGCAAGAAAATCTTATTTCTAGCTCACAACTGAGTTTAACATTGTCATCGAATTCTCGGGAATACGTATTCTCATTAATACACAACTGTAGACATATGTGGATGCATGTATGGAGATTTACGTATCCATGTATGGAAAAGCATTCATGTTTATGATCATGCACGAACATGCAATAAAGCTGTATGAATCCATATATGTATTGTACATTTTTCGCCAGGGTATTATTTTTTTATTGATTTTTAACTTAATTATTTTAACTTTATTATTTTAAACTGAATTTTTTGAAATCCCGGGATTCCCGGTCCAAATTCTCGGGAATGCGGGAACAGAAAAATGTCTAATTTCGGGAAATCCCGGGATGCACTCCCTACTTGCATTGCTAGATTTTAAAATCACGTTTTTCTCGAAAACTAAGCCTCGTAGAGAGAAAAGGGCTTTTATTTTGAATATCCCCCAAAACTCGAAAACTACATGAGTTAGATGAAAACGGACAACGGTTTTGGAACAAGGAAAAATAAATGCGAGAAATAAATATTGGAAATTTTGTTTTTTAATTCCTGGACTATTTTTAAATTTTGGCAATTTTTCTATTTTTGTCGATTTTCTCAAATTTTTACAAGTTATTCAATTCTGGCAATTTTTTTGCAATTTTTGACGACTTTTTGAAGTTTTGACGATTTTGGTAATTTTTTCAAATATTGACAATTTTTTCAAGATGATTTTTTCAAAATTTTGGCGATTTTGTCTAATGTTTGACGATTTTTTTTAATTTTAACTATTTGGGCAATTTTTTAAAATATTGACGATTTTTTCAAGTTATGACGATTTTTTCAAAATTTTTCAATTTGGCAATTTTTAAAATTTTTCCCATTTTTTCCAATTTTTGACGACTTTTCGAAATTTTTACGATATTTCGCAATTTTGGCGATTTTGTCTAATTTTTGACTATTTTTTTTAATTATTTGGGCAATATTGACGATTTTTTCAAGTTGTGACGATTTTTTCAAAATTTTTACAAAATTTTTCAATTTCGGCAATTTTTAAAATTTTTTCGATTTTTTCAAATTTTTGACGACTTTTGGAAATTTTGACGGTTTTGGTAAATTTTTTTCAAATATTGACAATTTTTGAAAATTTTTACGATATTTCGCAATTTTGGCAATTTTGTCTAATTTTTGACGATTTTTTTTTAAATTTTGACTATTTGGGCAATTTTTTCAAGCTATGAAGATTTTTTTCAGATTTTTTTTTAAATTTTGACTATTTGGGCAATTTTTTCAAGTTATGAAGATTTTTTTCAGATTTTTTTTTGTCTCATTTTTGACGATTTTTTATTAAATTTTGACTATTTGGACAATTTTTTCAAATATTGACGATTTTTTCAAGTTATGACGATTTTTTAAAAATTTTTACAAAAGTTTTCATTTTGCATATACACATCTTGATGTGTAATGTGCAAGTACCAGTCTGCACATGTGCGAATTTGTATTCGCACATCGCACATCGAGATGTGCATGTGCGTTCCGCTTTATAGCTTTTTAGAAAAATGATTATATTTTTGGCTCGCATGAGCTTTTCCATCCCTGATTGTAGCTTATTTTATATATTAAGATTTTTGTAAACAAATGGTTTTTTAATCAATTGTAATTAGTTTTTTTTACATTAGTGTGATTTCATTGCCATTAGTAATGTTTTTTCTAATGCAAAATATTTCATTATCATTAAATGATAATGAAATTTTTTTCATTGTCATTAGTGGCAACTAATGGTAATGAAATTTGAATGGTAATGAAAAATTCCCATGTATGGTCCGGAGATACTTTTTCGATCAGGACAAAATGCACAACAACTGAAAGGTATGTAAAATTACTTTTTAATAAGGTCCAATATGACCCCAAATATTATTAACCCATTGTGGAATTTGATTTGATAAGATAACTATTAACTCTTTTGAAAATTCAATAAAAATAAATAATTCAATAACAAAATAAACGAAAAATTATAAAGCAAAACAGAAAGTAACCTAAAACAGAAAAAAACCGCCTTTTTAATACTCTTGCACATAAAGAGAACAATAGAAAAAAATAAACAAAACAAAAACCTTTCTTTTAAAAACAACAACAACAGTGTAAAACTTTTAAACTTAAAACATTTAACTCAATAACAACTACAATGTCCAAACGTCAAGGAGAACCTTTACATACTTCTCAAGAAAATTTAACAAAAACACCAAGAATGTCGTCAAATGGTAAAGTTGATACTAATAATCGTGTTAGTGTAGTTCAACACATTGACAAGCGATTTGAAGAGTATTTCGAGAATTTTAAAATTTATATCGAAAAGAGAGCCAATATTCAATTTGAACGAATTAAAACATTTATTGCAGAGCGCGAAAACTTACTCTTAAATAAAATAAACAACATAACAGATGATTTAAGAAAAGAAATATATTGTGTTAATGATCGTGTAGATACAGTTGTGCACGATATTATAGCAATGAACACCGAAATAAAAGAACTAAAATATCAAATCTTAAAACAGGAAAATCTATTCGTGGCCTGTGATTTACGTATAAACGGAATACCGTTCAATAAAAAAGAGGACTTATATTATATTTTCGATTCTATATGCCAAGTTATAAATATTCCAACTCCGTCGGTTAAAGCAATATATAGATTGAAAAACAAAAACAATAAAGATAAAGAAAACTCACCTGATGGTGTAATAATAGTTAATTTAATGTTACCTTATGACAAGAACTTTGTATTAAAATCACTTGCCATATTTAAGAAAACAAATAAAACACAATTATTATTAAATTACATCGGTCAGGAATCAAATAAACCGTTTTATGTAAATGAGAGTTTAACTTCAAAAAACTATAAAATTTTAATTGAAGCGAATAAGCTTAGAACGAGAAATTGCTTGCAGTCAGCATACACTTTTCGTGGCCTGGTTTATGTAAAGCGAAATAGCACTGACCAACCGATTCGAATTGATTACGTAGAGCAACTGAGCGAGTTTTTTCCTGATTCTGATGCATGTAATCAAACTCGCATCACCAGTCCAACTCAACAATCTAGCCACACCAATAATGTTATATGATATATTTATGTCCCGTAAGAAAAAAATATCTTTTTGTTTTAATAAATTTGATTTAAAACTGTATACATCTTATGCTTATAATAACTATTTTTATTTTAAAAATTGTACAATATATTACATTTTTTACTGTGAATGCGTTACCGTTAGGGCTGATCAAACTAAATTTATATGTTAATGTCTGTTTCGAATAATATGAGAGGTAGTTCCAAAGTTATGGCCATGAATCTGGTGTTCAGATCTGTAGAATTTTTAGAGCTGACAGGGAAAAACATGCTGGTGGTGTGGCTATTTTCGTCAAGGATAGTATAACTTGTAAATTAAATTGTATTTCTAAAAGGGAAGATAAAGTTGAATATATTTTTGTCGAGGTATTATCATATGGGAGAAAAATGCTGATTGGCTGTGTCTATAGGCCTGATAAGAGGACAAAAACTGATAGTTTTTTCGAAAGCTTGGAGAATATAACTATGCCGTTTGAAGAGGTCATAATATCAGGAGATTTTAATTCAAATTTGCTATTAGAATCATCTCTGGCTTCCCGAATGTTATCATTAGGGTTTTCGCCAACTATTACACGTATGCCAACACATCACACTACTGGGAATGACACTTTAATTGATATTTTCTTTGTTGGAAAAATATCTTCAATTCTGCTCTATGACCAAATATCTGCATTAAGGTGGACCTTGAAATGAAATTTTTGCGATATTTTGGTAGATGAGGGCTCTATTCCGTGCCTTTTTGAAAAAAAATGACAATGCCGAAAAAAAAAATTAAAAAAAAAAAAAATTAGGGGTTGCGCACGAGCCGAGAAAAAGGTCCACTTTGCCAAAATTAGGGGGGAAATTGCCATAGGTCATCAGGTGTCACCCGTAGGGGGGAAGAATGTATGGCCGACCCCCATTAACTTTTTACCGCCAACATTTTCCCCCAAGCCACCCACCCCCTAGCTCCTCCCCTTAGGGGGGTCACCATACAAAAATGGAGGTTGCTCAGTATTTTCGAAAAACACCATAGGTCATCAGGGGTCACCCCTAGGGGGGCAAAATATATGACCGACCCCCATTAACTTTTCATCCCCAACATCTTTTCCGAACAAACTTACCCTCTATCTCCACTCCTTGAGGGACTCCCCATACAAAAATAAAAGAAGCTGTAATTGAGTAGTACTACTAAGCACTTTTAATATAATATAGTCAAATTAACATATTTTTGTTCGCTGATGGGTATTTCTTGCGGTAAGAATCGATAACATGTAGTAAATACTGTTTCTCTTCTTCGCCTTGACACAGTATTCTATTATAATCTTGTATCATTTTTACTCCTCTTTCGGCAGTGTCGTTCACAACGCGCAAGTTATTTACAATTCTACGACCTTCTTGATAGTCTGCGCGAGATTTCCAGGTTGCTGGATTTGCTAGAATGAAATCTTGCGATATTCCAAATCGTACAAATAAATTTTTGGTATTATGAGAGACGAAGTTGCTCAAGTCTTTAGCCAAGAATTCCTCATTCACATCTTTGAATTTCACCTCGATTTTTTTAACGCTGGTGCTTTTGATTACGACGCGAGGAGCTGGGGGAACCGGGTCGTCTTCTTCATCTTCTTCACCTTCTTCGTCTTCTTCGTCTTCTTCATCTTCTTCACCTTCGTCATTCTCCTTTTCTAGCAATGCTTGGGCCATTTTGGCCTTCAACTCATTTGAAACCTTGTCATCGAAAAAGGCAAGGGCTATGTGCTCATCGGCGAGATACCATAGGTGACCGATAAATTTCTTTATCATTACCCGAGATAAATCCTGGTCAACGGACTTGTACTCGACGATGTCCTTCAAAAACTTCCAATCTTGATTCGGCGCCTCAGCTGCTCGAGAAGAACCAAACCATGCCTTGACGTAAAGTCGCACCACAAAAATACAAACGTGTCGAATACCATTCAATTCACATACAGATAAGTGAAAAGTTCTCCGAAACAAAAACATCTTGAGGCTGTAAATGGCTTTTGCCATCCATCGAGCATGGGAAACGGGTCCTGGAGCTCGGAAATGGTAATTCTCAAGTTTTTCACCCAGAAACAAAAGAATTAATTGTAGCATTTCTTTGTAGTCATCGCGAGGGTGTTTCTCCTTCAATTGATCTAAGCAAAACTCCTTTATGCCGACTTGCATTGCCACAGGAATTTTTCTGACGACTTGATCGTCTATCAAGCCAGAATGGAATGGTTTAACCTTTACAGCGTCCCATTCCTGTTTGAAACGGTCAAAGCAAGGAACGCCTGGTGCACTGGTCTTTCCCATTTTTGTCTCAAAAACTTCCCTTAGCACCAGTTCGTATACGTGGTGTCTGCAAGGTAAATATAAGATTTCTCTCTCCAACAGCCGCTCAAGAGCAACTGCGGCTCCGGAGAATGGGCCACTGTTCGTTGATGTCGTGTCGAAAGAAAGTCCTTGTATTCGATGTGTCATATGCCAAGATGCCAACAGTTGATAAACGGCATGTGCTATTCTCCGGCCTTTTCCTTTCCCATCTTCTACTTTGGGAACTCCAAGAAGTTGTTCTTTTTCTCCGTACGAGACAATTACCGGTAGACGGTCCACCTTCTTTGTACCCACAAAATCCAAAAGCATTTTGCCATCCCAATGGACTACGAAGGATTTAGCTGCGACAAGCTGGAGATAAATGAAACGCGTTGAAGAATAAGAATTCTGAATGAGAGCAAATAAATCTATGCGATCTTACTTCTGGATTGTCTTTCACATAACTCAGCATGTTCTCTCGATTTGAACGCCGACATCTCCGAAGCGACGTACGGTTTATTGTGTATTGTTGAGGATCGCGTCCAAATGCTTCTGCCGCCGCTATCATAATGCCGACCGCGTCTCGGTCAGTCACTTTGCACTTGTCCAAAGCTGATAGGACTCGTTCAGTAAAACATTGTTTGTAACCTCTTATGTCACCAACATTTGATGGGCCAGCTTCTGCCGGGAAGTTTTCGTCCTGTCTCCCATTATCATCGCTTGAATCACTGCTTGAGAATTTAACCACTGCAATTGAAAGAATTTCATTTGAATATAAACATTGGACGAACACACAAAGCGCGAAATAACTTACCGCCTTTAGCGAACTGATCTCTACTAGATTCCGTTGCACGTTTGCGTCGCAACTCTTCTTGTTCTTCGCGCTCAGCTTTTCTTTTCCTCGTTCGAGTATCAGTAGCGTCCACACCTCCCATAGTTCCTGGCCGGCCATCTTCTCTTTGCTTTAGCAGAAACTCAATGTCTTCGGTATTTGTCATTTTCTCAAGGGCGTTGGCGTGTGCGATGTCGAAAAGATTATCCAAGCTATCAGAAAACTTATTCTCTTTTTCTCTAGTGGACTCAGTCTTTCTGTGAGATGACTTTCTTAAAGCATCCCACTCATCGTGCAGCGCAGCTATTTTTCTTGTAACATCTCCTCTGGCTTTCGTCGGAATAGCTGCTTGGCGCCAAAAAATCATCACTGCGTCCGCGACTATAACCGCACTATTTTTCTTCGACATGTTTCGTTTGCGAATGTTGAAGAAATGCATTCTTAGCACTTGCTTCTTCGACGGTAATTTGTTCCCCGTAATATTCATGCTTGGATAACCAATCAAAAAAATATCGTCGCGCGATCTAAGTTGTGTTGTCATCTTAACTTTGGTGGAATATTGGTGGAATTTCTGTAAAAAAATCAAAAAAAATCAAAAAAATCTCGATATTGTGCAACTGTAAATACATAGATTTTCAGTATTTTTGTATGGGGAGTCCCTCAAGGAGTGGAGATAGAGGGTAAGTTTGTTCGGAAAAGATGTTGGGGATGAAAAGTTAATGGGGGTCGGTCATATATTTTGCCCCCCTAGGGGTGACCCCTGATGACCTATGGTGTTTTTCGAAAATACTGAGCAACCTCCATTTTTGTATGGTGACCCCCCTAAGGGGAGGAGCTAGGGGGTGGGTGGCTTGGGGGAAAATGTTGGCGGTAAAAAGTTAATGGGGGTCGGCCATACATTCTTCCCCCCTACGGGTGACCCCTGATGACCTATGGCAATTTCCCCCCTAATTTTGGCAAAGTGGACCTTTTTCTCGGCTCGTGCGCAACCCCTATTTTTTTTTTTTTTTAATTTTTTTTTTCGGCATTGTCATTTTTTTTCAAAAAGGCACGGAATAGAGCCCTCATCTACCAAAATATCGACACAAGGTCCACCCTAATCTGCATCTTGTTTTTCCAAACATGATTTAATATTTCTTTCGTATGATTTTCAAATAGAGCTTCAGGAACAATCATTTACTTACCGAGATTTTAAGAATATTAATTTTGATCAATTGGAAGAAAATTTCATGAGTATTGATTGGAATGAACTTTACTACCAAGTCAATGTTGATTCAAAACTTTCCTTTATAGAATCCAATGTTTCACGTCTATATGATATATCAGTGCCCTTAAGGACTAAGGTAATTTCTCATAAAACTAGACCATGGTTCACATTAGCAATTAAAATCTCTATAGAACAACGAGATACAGCCTATCTACGTTGAAAACGTTTTAGAACAACTCAGTTGCGCAATGAATATTGCATTGCAAGACGAGAGGTCAATAATAGAATAAGAAAGGCCAAGTGTGATTATTACTCTAATCGTTTTTCCAGCGCTCTCAACAACAAACAAACTTGGCAAACAATCAAGGATATTGGTATTGGTAAAACTAATAACAATTGTAATTCTACTCTTAATGTCGATGAAATAAATGAAACTTTTCTTAGCACTCCAATAGTTCGGTCAAACCCTGGCTTTTATAATTTCAATAACAATGAAATCCCATCTGAAGACAACGGTGAACATGATGAGTTTGAATTTCAAACTATATGTCAACTGGATGTCTTATCATACTGTTTGGATATAAAATCAAATTCTGTTGGGTTCGATAATATGCACCCTAAATTTTTAAAACTACTCTTGCCTCATCTATTACCACATATTACACATCTCTTTAATTCGATAATCACTACTAGCTCATATCCACTTATGTGGAAACATGCAAAAATAATACCTGTACCTAAGCAAAATTCCGAGTATAGACCCATTGCCATTCTCCCTTTTCTTTCGAAAGTGTTTGAGAAAATATTGCATGGTCAAATCACCAGGTATTTGAATGCTTATAATCTTCTTACTGATTGTCAATCTGGCTTTCGTCCAAAGCATGGGTGTGTAACTGCTTTGCTGAATGTATCAGATGATATACGACGTGATGTTGATGATAATCATATGAACTTTTTAGTGTTATTGGATCACTCAAAAGCATTTGATACAGTGGACCACAATATTCTATGTAAAAAACTAAGACACCTCTTCAGTTTTGCAAATACGGCAGTTAAATTATTGAAATCGTATCTGTCATGTCGAACACAATCTGTTTTTATTAACGACGTCATATCAAATGCTTTACCTGTATCAAGGGGGGTACCTCAGGGGTCAATTTTAGGACCTCTACTATTCTCGCTGTATGCAAACGATCTCCCACTACAATTGAAGTACTGCAAAATACACTTATATGCAGATGATGTGCAGATTTACTTGCGAACTACTTTTCAATCACTGGACGAATCAATCGAAAAACTGAATTTAGATTTACGAAGAGTACACGAATGGGCGTCAGCGAATGGGTTGTGTTTAAACCCCGGAAAATCTAAGTGCATTGATATTCATAAGAGATCATTAACGCTAAACAACAATTTGAATATTAATCTAAATGGTCAAAAAATTGATATGGTATCTTCGGTTAAGAATCTAGGTATAATATTCAATGAAACGCTTACCTGGTCAAATCATATTAATTGCATAGTTGGTAGAACTTATGGAATGCTAAGAACGTTATGGCCAACACACTATTTCACACCATTAAAAACCAGGATGTTAATTGCCAAGGCTTATTTGATGCCTTGCCTATTGTATGGCTGTGAGCTTTTTTCAAACTGCGATTCAAATAGTATGAATAAATTGAATGTATTATTCAATAATATCACTAGATATGTTTTCGGATTGCGAAAATCCGGCTCAATTTCACCACACGTAAGGAAATTGTATGGTGTAACTTTCGACAACCTTCTGAAAATAAGATGTCTTATATTTCTCCACAAAATAATATATGGGAAGGAGCCTAACTATTTATATGAACGTTTGACCTTCGCAAGGTCAGAAAGAGGTCATAGGCTGAAATCTATAAAGTATCGTACACTTTTTTCTAAATGGCAATTTTTTGTTCCAACGGTACAACTTTGGAACTCATTACCTCATCACATTCAGCTTAATAGTAACGCATTTACATTAAAAAAAAATATTTTTGATTTATTTTCAAACTAAAAAAACTAAAATTATAAATTTTGACAATTTTATGTAGTTTTTATATTTTTTTTTATATTTTTTGTTATTTTATTTTAAATTTTTTTATTTTTAATGTTAAAAAACCTATAACTCTTGTTATGATTTGATTTTGATTTAATAATTCAATGTTCAATATTATCTAATAATTATGTGTTTTCTTTCTTTTCTAATAATGTATTATTTTAATTCATTCATTTATAAAAATGTTAATCTAAAAATTATATTTCTATGCTTTAATAATAAGATATAATCTTGTTGCATAGAAAAGTCAATAAAGTTGATAAATAAAAAAAAAAAAAAATATTTTTGATTTTTTTCATTGACTTTTTGCATGACTTTTTCTTAGGGGTTTTTTCCTATGTGATGGCCAATTTAGTGGCTTCGCTGAGTAAAGTTTTTCTGTGTTGTCGGCCTTCGACCGGTCTTAGGGGTTTTATCCTTTGTGAGAAAATATAAACAACAGACTAACAAAAAAACTAAAAGAAAGGGAAATGACCAAATTTAACTCTAAATAACTTCCTCATTTAAATCATGAATCATATCATATCTCTAATGAAAGCTTAAAGTCTTCAATTTTAGATACAGTAGACGCTCGCAAATTAGAACCGCTTTGTTTTTGAGGCAATTCTATTTTCTGATAATTCTAATTTCTGGACGCTTTTTTCGAAAAAAAATTGAGTAAATTTACTTCCAAAAACTTAAATAAAACTCTTTTTAATATTTTTTAATTCAATTTTATTTGATAAAAACAAGAAAACAAAACACAACAATTCAGTCCAATACATCAAATGTGTTTTTTTAAATTAAAAATATGAATATAAAAAAAAAAAACGAATGGCAACAAAACATAGCAATGCAGTCCAATTACATCACATGTATTTTTTTTAATTAAAAACTAAAAAACTGTATTTAAAAAAAATTAAACAATTAAAATTAAACAATGGTCAAGTTAACAACTAATCTTTGTTTGACATATAATCAGTTATATCCCAGCAAAATCTTTCATTACCAAATAAGTGGTTATATAATAGAAATTCATAGCTCCGAACAACTTATTTTTTGGCGTCTAAACTCATTATTTTTGTTTGGCGTGGTCGTTTTTATAAGTAGTCACGCTTACCCGCTCGCTTACGAAAAAATGAGAAATAAGTAGTTATGAGATTTTAAATAATAAGTGGTTACACACATACTTACAAAAAGTTTAATTATAAGTGGTTATCCGATTGCTTACTTGATTCATAAAAATAAGGAGTTAAGCAAATACTATTAGCTTAAGGAAATACATTCAGAAAAATTTAAGTTTTCTTTAGTGTGTAATTTTAGGACTCGTCATAAAAATTTAAACATAAAACATATTTACATATAATAAATAAAAATGTATAAAATTTAACTATGTAAAAAGTACTTCTTTAAACTATTACGAGTAAGTCATTACTTTATATTTAGAAACAATGAATACAATAGGCCGTTATTAGGAAGTCATTATTTTATATTATAAAATAATGCAGAAGGTAATGATATATCATTTTTGGTAATGCAGATAGTAATGAGGTGTCATTACCAATATTTTGCTGGGATTTGTTTGTTTTTTTGGTTTCTTTAAATCCGAAATGTCATTACGAAGAGCCAAAAGATTACTTATGGGCTTGGTTGAAAACAATTCACTGTTATTGCACCATTTTATTAAATTATTTACGCTTTCAATGGCTGTAGTATTAGAGACAACTGATGATACTGCAACAACGTCGTCTTCGCTGCTATCTGAAGACTCACCATCGCTACTGAGAACATAAACAGATCCGTCATCAAACATATCTTCATTCCATCTGTCGATGTCTTCTATACCGATGCAATCGTTGGGAGCTATTTCTTTTAAAAGAGCTTGAGTTATCTGAATAACTTCGTTGCAGTCCTGATCTATTTGCAACAATTGTGCTATTGGCACGTCATCGTCGCTGTCGTATTGGTTAGAGTCCCAATTGGAAAACTTTGACCAAGATTTCTTCATAACACTTTGTGGTACCGCATCCCAAGCTTGTTTCAGTAATAATATAGCATTGCGGATCGAATGGGATTTCAAATGATTCTTCAGTTCACCACCTTCAGCAATTAACTGAGAAAGAAACATACTTCTGTAATTGAGCTTTGTTAACTTAATAGGGTTTTTATCCATTGGTTGTAAAGCTGCTGTCACATTTGGTGGAAAGAATAATGCAACTATGTTTCCATCGTCACTTTTAAGTTTCTCAATGGGTGTATGAGCGGAGCAATTATCTATAAGCAAAATGGCTTTCGGAGGCAAATTATTTTCCTGAGAAAAGCGGATCACCTGTGAATTGAAAAAAATTTTAAAATTATGTACTGAACCTGAAATCAATATTTTTGTTTACCTCTTTAATAAATATTCCGTGAAACCATTCGTGAAAAATCCGAGAAGTCATCCAAGCATTTTTTGAAAAGTTGTAATGCAGAGGATTATTGAAATTTTTAAAACACCTGGGTTTTTTTGCTTTTCCAATTACCAATGGAACTAATTTGTGTGATCCATCAGAGTTTGCACCAAGTAGGACTGAAATTCTGTCTTTTTGAATTTTATGTCCAGGGGCGTTTTTTTCAAAAGCAGAGACATAGGTTCTGTCTGGTAGGCAACGAAAAAATAATCCGGTTTCGTCGACATTATATATTTGTGACTCCATTA
This sequence comes from Leucophora obtusa, assembly GCA_949987735.1. Taxonomy (NCBI): domain Eukaryota; kingdom Metazoa; phylum Arthropoda; class Insecta; order Diptera; family Anthomyiidae; genus Leucophora; species Leucophora obtusa. The sequence continues at coordinate 89,306,028 of OX465298.1, forward strand.
AACCCATCTCAGCGATCTTTGCACGATATCGATGAATAAAAGGAGTGACTAAAGCAACATCACTGGAAAGAATCTCGCCACAAATTTTTAAAAAACGGATACCGTGTCGCTTCTTAAATTTGGTAAACCATCCATCACTTGCCCGGAATGCATTTTCATCTTTATCGGGATATTCCTCTCTAAATATTTGTTTAGCTTTCTCTTTTAATATTGGCCCAGTCAATGTACACTTTTTTTCTCGTTGATTTAAAAACTACTCATACAGACGACTTTTCATTTTTGGATATTCAGCGCTGTGCAAAGATTTATTGTTTGCCTCCTGATATGTGTTTGAAACAGCATTTAATATTGGTGTTCTATGTGATTTGATGTAGCTGATTGAAGATGTTGTCACATTAAAATTTAGGGCTAACCGGTTCCCTTGAACGCCTTTTTCAAGCTTTTCTAATATTTTGACTTTAGTTTCCAATGATAAAGTGTTTTTTTTTACGTTTATTTAACATTTTAAATGATACACTTTCACTATTTAATAGAGACTGCCAAATAATATGTACACGCGTATCAAATTTCACAAATAAACTAGCCAAAAATGTACATAAATGCGACAAAAAAAAAAAACAAATAGGGAAAAACATATATAATTTGGTGATTCCCCTTTTTAGTTTTACTTTATTCAAGCAGAATAAAAATAAATTGGGGATTTCCTGTGTATTCAAATAACCAAAAAAAAAAAACGCTCAGAAATTAGAATTTTAAATTCGAATTTCAGAGCGTTTAATGTATTGCAAACAGTGATTCTAATTTCTGGACGTTCGAATGGGTTAATATTTGGGGTCATATTGGACCCCACAAGAAGGAATTTTACAGACCCTTCAGTTGGTGTGCATTTTGTCCTGATCCGATAAGTATCTCCGGATTTATTACAATTTCAATTTTCAACTTTATTACAAAAAATATTTATATTTTTGAACTCATAATAAAAATTCTACCTATGGTAAAAATTTTTAAGTCATCGGAGTTATGCCCGTACACTGCACTTTAGCCATAATATTATCATAACTTTTTGGCAACTGGCAAAAGTTGCCGTACCTAATACCAATTTTTATTTCAGTTGCGTTCCCAGTTGACAACGCAACTAAAGTTTGGTTGCTTTCGATAATCGACCATTAATATTTTTTTATGGCCTTTTTGCCTAGGGCATGTAAAATTTGATATTTGAGGTCGATGTATCTGTTTTTGATCCATCTGTGTACAGTATTTTCCAATTATTGTTTTTGTATGTTGTGGATATTTCGTTGAAGAGGGATGTAAATGTGACATTAGGTGTTGAGTTTTTTGGTAGGCACATCAAGTCTTCTATGAAGCACTTGCTGTTAAGCTTCCATGGCGGCTCTGAAGGAAAAGAAACTCTCTGTGGTTTGGTGTCAATATCCATGTCTTTAGCATGTTTATCTTATGGGTATCTTAGTGGAAGTTGTGATGGTATGTGTGCAATACGTTTTAAAAGATGTTGTTCAGCAGGAAAGATAATTTTCAATGGCTCATTATGATAGTAAATATTGTAAATAAATAAATAAATAAATTGATATTTGAAAAAAAAAAAAAATCAAAAAGTCATAACTCTAAAACTGCCCACACACTAGGGAACATTCCCACACACTAGGGAACATTCTTAAAGTTTGTTTGAAATTTACATTTTTTTAATATATTGAGGCATTTCCAGTGTTTTTGCAATTTTTATACAAAATATTGTTCATTGTAGTATCTAATTTTGTAAAATGTAAAATTGTAAAAATTAAAAAATCTTTGTACATAAAAATACAATACATTATTATACTCAAATGAAAGCTTAACCGCAGTAGATTTTAAGACCATAAATAATTTTTAATATTTTATAGTTAAGTTCTATGTCACTGAGATTTTTAGCGAAAACAAAATTCATTTAAATTTTTTGTGTGTCGATCAAATTCTCATTAAAAATGTATCTATGCCATTATTGCATACCGAAGGAAAAAAATGAAAAATTATGATTAGATTTTAAAGTTGATTGATTTCCGAAAAAGTTTCCTTAAGGCTGGTTTACACTATAAGATTTTCGGTACGATTTTGCTTTAGTACACATGCGAAACATATATACAAGGTAGCTAAATCTTTCCGAAAATCTCATAATATAAACCAGCCTTTAACAAATTTTTAAAAATTTCCTATTTTAAGTTCAGTAAGTTGTTTCGATTTTACAAATAAACAAAATGTTTTTCTAGATAGTGTTTCATATGAAAATTTTGTATCATTTGTTTTTCATCAAATTTAATATAAACGACTATTATTTATCTGTGAAAAATTTACGTTTTGCTTTTGTTGTAATAACATCTTTCTTATAAAATAAAAAATGTTTTCATTCATAATTTAAACAACCACTTGAGGATTTAAAGTTCAAATTTTTGAATTGTTTAGAGACTTTATTCATTCGGCTGGAAATGCTCTATACTCAATTAACCCACTGAATATGTTACAGAGTGCTACGTTTACGCTTAATTGGATAGTCTTGCATCATGCCATTATATAAAATTACATACATTTGAAACAACTTACGTAGCAGGACTGCATCTGGGCAAATTTCTGCTAAACGGTCATCAAATAAGTTAACATTTTTATGTTATAATGATCACAAAGGCCAGCTTGTACGTGATCTAAGAATTGCATAACATCAACCCGTTCTAAACCTTGCTCCAAAAGTGTGTACATACACTCAAATGCAGCCTTGCGAATGTCGAGTCCTCATCAACTGTATGTTTAAAAGGTCCCATTTCGACTTCACGAATAAGTTCACTCTGTTACAGAACATTAAAAATTTTCTTAAGAGTAAAGTAAAACCTATTTAGTTTGTAGCCAAATACTCACCTTGACTTTTGTTTCCGAGTATAACCATGACAAAAGTGTTGGAATTAAATCTCGCACAAGACTGGGTTTGTTATGAACAGCAGAATTAAATGCCACTCGTCTAACGGATGGCTTTGGATCGCGAAGCAAGAAAAGGAACTTGCCAATATTTTGCTTTAGAAGCAAATCTATGGCCTGTGGATGATCAGAAATAGTGAATTTTATGGCTGACACTACCACATTGCGCATAAGTGCCCTTTCCGATTGTAGAGCCTCTTGAAGTCGTGGTAAAAGTTCTTCAGGGCTCACAAGAACTAGTTTATCTAAACACTCGGCAACAACATTTCGAGAGCCCTCTTCTGGCCATTCACAGTGTTTGAACAACTGCTCCCATATTGATGGTACCGATGGCAATAATTGCAATAGTCCGTTGGATGTAAGAGACAGTGATGAGATCACTTCCTTTAACGAGTGTAATAGCAAATATTATCGTCTTGGCTGCGCTTCGATTTCGTTAAGTATGAGTGGTAAGAACGTTAGCAAACTTCCGACTTCTACAGCCCCCAAAGCGTGACTAGTAGCTTTGTATATATATTAGGACAGGGCTGGCAAAACTATGACACGCGTGTCAGTAGTGGCACGCGAGTGGATTTTAGGTGGCACGCGACGTTTTGTTGGATATTTTCAAAAAATTTAAACTATTAGAATACCGGCAAAAAATTCAGTTAACTGTTAAATTTCGTTACAAAAATGTGAGATTTAACTCCGTAATGGTGAAATTTTTTATAGAGTTTGTAAATCATCCTTTAAAATGAATAAAACTCTGTATTGCCACCATATTTTGTTTAAAGGAATATGGTTAATAAAGAACTCGCAAATTCGATTATCAGAAAATTTTGGGAAAATTTCTAAATTTCGAGATTGAAAGAAGTTTAAATGTTTCGATGAGAAAATGCCTCATAATTGGAGAAATAAAAAGTACCAGAAAATTGCACAAAAATGGAAAACAATTTGTAATAAAATTGGATCTAAAAAATTAAGTTTTTTTTAAATGAAAATAGGTGCTACGAAATAACCCTCAATGAAATAAAGGCTGAATAATGAAATAACCCCCTTTGTTGGAATTCGAAATTGGGTTTTGATCGTGTTTCGCAGAGCCATTTCATATGAAATAGAAATTTCTGTGTTCAAATTCATAATATTTGCTTTTTATTCATTAATATTATGATAAAAACCGCGCAATTTTTATAACAAAATCAAATTTTTGCCCGAAGTACATTTTTCAACTATTGTAGTTTCTTACGTACTTAAATAATTTTTGGCGCACAATAATTTAACTTTTTTTAACAAAATGAAATAACCACCAAAAAAGGAATAGCCTCCAAAAAAATAAAAAATGTTCAAATTATTTTAATTTTATTTCATTGTGGATTTTTTTCATAATGAAATAATTTCATCATACATATGTACATCTGCTATGATGTTTTTAAGAGAAATTTTCCAAAAGGAAAATTAAGGTGGCACGCGAGAAATTTTTACAAAAAAAATTTCTCCGTTTCTGGCACGCAGCGAAAAAAGTCTTGCCACCCCTGTATTAGGATGTCCCTTAAAATAACGCCGATTTTTGTTCATTACACCCCCTAGTTTTATTGGAAATGGTCCCAAATGGTAGAAAGTTTGGAAAACGTTAACCCGTGCCGAAAGTTGGACGATAATGGCCCGTTTTGGAAAAAAGTGTCTTATTAAAAATTCCCAAAATTCGAAATTTATAAAAAAATAGTTTTTTTTTTCATTTATTCATTTAACATAGTCAAAATGATTCAGATATGGAATTTTGACTTCATCGGATATCATAAACCCACTTTAGCCTGGAATCCAAAATGAACCACGAATTTGATAAAAATGCAAAAACGTATTTTTTAAAATTAATTTTAACGATTTTTTAAAATGCTTAATTTGGAGATGTCGATTGCTATTTGTACCAAATAATAGTTGATATTAAAGAAAAAATAATAAATTGGAAAAATGATAATTCGAGTTTGTGTTTGGAGCGACTGCTTTCCAGAACATTTTACAAAAAATACTTATTTTGTCAAAAATTTAACAAAATTTAAATGTTTTCATAAAATTTGATTGTAGATTTTTAGTTGATCTGAAGATTGTTACAATGAGTGTTATTTCTGTTCGGTTTAAGATCAAATATTACAAATTCTAAATAGAATTTATAATTTTTATTTTACAACCCATAGAGAAAAAAAAACTTTCCTAGAACCAATGGTTGACAATTAATGCATTTTCAAGTGACACCAAATTCACTATCATCAGATTGTCTTTATGGGGTTCTCTCTAGGTTATTATGTAGATTTTAGTTTTTTGTATAGATATGTTCAATTTCAAAGAAATGCATTTTGAGAAGTAATTCAAACATTTTTACTTATCCATTTTACATTGTTATAACTAACGAAAACCACATGTCTTTAACAAAGCTATTATTTTTCTCTATGTTGTAGTTGTGCTTATTTATTGAAATTCTTTCAATGGTCAAAGCAATGATTCGTGCCCTTCAACATTCAAGCTTTTTAATTCTATTTATAGAAATTAGAACTAAAGCAAAGAAACTTTTACACGGTTGTTTGTTCTGTGTATAACATCCTAACCCAACATGCCGTATAAATGACTAACATGTTGCAATTAAGGGATATTACTTAACAATTTGGACTGTACCTTGTCTGTGGGTATTTGATTGTAGATTTTTAGTTGATCTGAAGATTGTTACATTGAAATTGAACATATATATACAAAAAAACTAAAATCTACATAATAACCTAGAGAGAACCCCATAAAGACAATCTGTCTTTGTCTGAATTTGGTGTCACTTGAAAATGCATTAATTGTCAAACATTGGTTCTAGGAAAGTTTTTTTTCATAAGTTTTTTCTCTATGGGTTGTAAAATAAAAATTATAAATTCTATTTAGAATTTGTAATATTTGATCTTAAACCGAACAGAAATAACACTCATTGTTTTCATAAAATTTTACGTAGTTTTCGGAAAAATGTCACTAAAATTTGGTTAGATTATAATTATCTCTACATTTGTTTAAAAAATCTTTAACCCTTGGTGGCCTGGGGTCGGAAAAGACCCATGGAACTTTATTTTAATTATGATTATTTATAAAGCCATTAAATTGATAAAAATCTCAACTGGATAAAAATTATTTTATATAACATGGCCCATATGGGGTTCATTTTTATACTTTTGATCAAAAACGATCAACTAGGAAATTTACAGAATAACACCTTTCATAATTTTCGTGTAAACGTCAAATGGAAAAAGCGCGATTTCATAAAGCTTAATAAAAAAATTATTAAAATAAAATAATAATTGGTTTAAAATAGATAGGACTATTAAAAACCATAAAATATAAAATTTACAATATATAAACTTTGTTTTTAAAAAAAATTACACCCCAATGGCGGCTGAATGCAATAAATGCAGAACAGCAATACGTGGGGAATCGGGGGTTCACTGTATGGGAGTGTGCAACAAAGTATACCATTGTAACATTAAATGAGCCGGATTAGATCAATACTCGGCAAAGATTTTGGAAACAAATAATTTTATTCGTTTTATATGTGATGACTGCTTGCAGTACATACAAAATGTCGATTTAGTGCTTAAAGATATTCAAAATGATGTTAACAAAAATAAACAAATTTTAAAAAATAAAATGTTCAGGCTCGAGGTCAGTATGTAATAATAAAAAGATCGAATAATAAATGTTGTTTAACATAAAAATAAACAAAACTTAAAGGAATATAAACATGAATTTAAAATGTCACTGAAAGAAAACGAAAATGAAATTACACAATTACTTGAAGCAATAGAAAAAAGATATGAAGAAAGACTAAAAAAATAGATAATGCACAAAGATATTTTGAAAAAAAATACCCAGGAAATTAAAAAATTATGTGAACATGTAAATAAATTTTAAAATAAAAATGAAGAAATGTGTAAAGATAAAGTAAAAAAAGTATTTACTGAGGCAAACGTCAAAAAAAATAAAATGGCATACGCAGAAACTGTGCAAATCAAGAAAGTGATGCCAGATATGAAAAAACAAGTGCCATTAATAGTAAAACCAAAGGAAAAACAAGAAATTGAAAAAACAAAAAAGAACTAAATAAAAAAGTTGATCCGGTTAATTTAAAAATAACTAATATCGAAAATAGAAGAAGCGGGATAATTGTAATTCAAAGTGAAAATAGCGAGGAAAGAGAAAAGATAAAAACGGCCATACAAAACGAAATGAGTGATGGCTATGAAATTAAGGTACCCAACCCAACGTAATTTTATATAGAGGAAATATTCGGAGGAAGAAATCATCGAAAAATTGAAGAAACAAAATCCAATTATATGCAATAGTGAAATAAAAGTAACAAAAACATACGAATATAAAAGAAAAAATAAAACAATACATAACGTTAAAATAAAAACTGATAGCGAAGTATTTACAAAAATAATTGGTGCACAAAGGATACATATAAGCTGGGAAAGATGTCGGGTGTTCGATGGAACCGATGTAATGAGATGCTTTAAATACAAGGGGTTTAATCACATATCAAGTGAATGTAAAAATTAGGGAATATGTGTTAAATGTCATGGGAATCACAAATCACGTGAATGTAAAAGCGTGTGAAGATAGCAAAATCACTCACAATTTCCAGCAAAATCACTCAAAGTCCAGCAAAATCACTCAAAATGTCTAGCAAAACCACTCATAATGTCTAGCAAAATCACTCAAAAAGTCTAGCAAAATTACTCAAAATTCAGCAAAACCACTCCAAATTTACAGAAAAAAAAATCGTCAAAGATATCAATATCTGTTTTTCCTGGAATTTTCCAGAAGGAAAACTATTTCATCATTGGTGGTGGTGAGTGAATAGATTTTAGGCTCTGGAACCTACACTGATGATTCTTACAAAAACATTTTGATTGGGTTCGAAGCTAACATGGTTGCAGAGTAACTTCTATTTTTTGGAATCATCTATAACTGTTTTTCCTGGAATTTTCCAAAAGAAAAACTATTTCATCATTGGTGACGGTGGTGAAGTAAATAGATTTAAGGCTCAGGAACCTACATTAATGATTCTTACAAAACAATTTTGATTGGGTCCGAAGCTAACATGGTTGGAGAGTAATTTCTATTTTAAGGAATTATCAATAACTGTTTTTCCTGGAAATTTCCAGAAGAAAAACTATTTCATCATTGGGGGCGGTGGTGAAGTAAATAGATTTAAGGCTGTGGAACCTTCATTAATGATTCTTACAAAAAAATTTTGATTGGGTTCGCAGCTAACATGGTTGGAGAGTAATTTCTATTTTTTCGAATTATCAATAACTGTTTTTCCTGAAATTTTCCAGAAGAAAAACTATTTCATCATTTGTGGTGATCAGTAAATAGATTTAAGGCTCTGGAACCTTCATTAATGATTCTTACAAAAAAGTTTTGATTGGGTTCGAAGCTTACACGGTTGGAGAGTAATTTCTATTTTTTGGAATTATCAATAACTGTTTTTCCTGGAATTTTCCAGAAGAAAAACTATTTCGTCATTGGTGGCGGTGGTGAGTAAATATATTTAAGGCTCTGGAACCTTTGTTAATGATTCTTACAAAAAATTTTGATTGGGTTCGAAGCTAACATGGTTGGAGAGTAATTTCTATTTTTTCGAATTATCAATAACTGTTTTTTCTGGAATTTTCCAGAAGAAAAACTATTTCGTCATTGGTGGTGGTGGTGAGTAAATTAATTTAAGGCTCTGGAACCTTCATTAATGATTCTTACAAAAAAATTTTGATTGGGTTCGAAGCTTACATGGTTGGAATTATCAATAACTGTTTTTCCTGGAAATTTCCAGAAGAAAAACTATTTCATCATTTGTGGTGATGAGTAAATTGATTTACTAGCCGGTTAACCGGCTAACGTCGGCTAACCGGCTAACGTCGGCTAAAAGGTACATTTTTCAAGAATTTCAACAGATACATACACGCAAAAAAAGCAACTGCAAAAATATCGAAGTCAACTGTGTTTTTTTTTAGGTACACTTAAAATAATACGTCAGTAGAAAAATCTGTCAAACCGGTTTCAAATCGATTTGACTAATTTTTAACAAATTTTTAGTTGAAACACTGATTTAAGCAAATGTTTAAGTTATCTTCATTTAACGCTATACTAAAAATTTGCAAGACTTAACTAATTTTGAGTGTTAATTTTCAAAATTATATAAAACTAAATAATTCGGTAAATTTTACAGAAGATATGGTTAAAATAAAATATTTTCATGTTACTATTATTACCCGGTAGATAGCGCCACCAATGTATCCCAAGTTTTAGAGATGGCGCCATTTCTTTCCCTCCCGATTTTTTAAAACTAAGAGAGATAGAGCAAAATTGATTAAAATTTCGACTACCTCTAACCGTGTAATACCCCAGAGAAAGGGGCTATCTCTATCCAAAAATGGACCTTGACGGGGCCTTGGACCCACTTCATAAAATGGCCCATATATCGAAAACTAAGCGAGATAAAGCAAAGCGTACAAAATGTTTGCTCCATTGGAGTGCCCTTATGCCCTCACATGAGACCCTAAATTTTAATAAATTCTACGACTCAGTATAATTACAGATAAAACTGAAGTTTTACAAATTTTTTAATTAAATTGATTTGTTAAATTTAACAAAGAAAAGTGTTAAAATCAACAAATTTTATTTTAAGCCAAAAACAGGAATAAATTTTGTTAAAGTAACAAATTTTTCTGTTCAGCCAACAGACTTATTATTTTGAGTGTAGTTTTCCGAATTTATAAAAATTGAGTTTATATTTCACAATGTCGATAAAATTATACATACTATAGTGTAAATTTTACACTTTCACTTCTTCTCTATTCCCTTTCCAAAGGAAGCAACACGTTAATTAATAGGAAGAATTTCCTGAGTGTTGCTTCTCTTAAAAAAAAAAAAAAAAAAAAAATATAAGATTTTCATCTCTCTGCCATCACCTATTCGATGGCCCCACCAGTATATCCGATGTTTTAAAGATAGCCCTATTTCTTTCCCTCCCGGTTTTTTAAAATGGTACATATCTACTAAACTAAGAGAAGTAGACCAAAATGGAAATGAAATTCGAATATTCCTAGCTTTACCTCACCCAGAGCTTTGAAGAATTAATTCTTTAATTCAGTTTTTGAATTCTGAATTTAAAATTCAATGAATTAATTCACAAAAGACTTTATTGAATGGAAATAATTCATATTTGTTTTGGTTCGATTTATTTTGTTACGAATTAATTAACAGAGCTTTGAAGAGTAATATCGTTAATTCTGGGCTTCGTTAAAAGAGAAACTAAGGTAACAAAAAAAAGTCGCCAACGAAAAAGATGTCCGCGGAAAGTGGTATTTAGCAGCTCGAAAGGTATTTAATAATACCATGAAAACGTTGATGGAAAGGCATCAGAAAAATTAGAAAATTTTGTAAAATAAATATAATAAAAATTTGTATATAGTTTTATAATAATCTTAATCTTAAAAAATACGGTTATAAAATAGTTTTTATTTTTAAAATTGAATGACTGTTTCATCAGTTTTTGTTTTTTAATTTAGTGATGGACATTTTTTTCAAACGCAGTCCTAATAATGCGGAAACCTGTAGAATTGTAGTATAAACAAAACCGCCTGGTTGTGCTACCGCCAGTTTGATGCAAAACATTTTAAAAATCAACGATATCTCAAAACAAAAAAAATTTACTTTTCAAATAAGTATGTATGTAAATTTAAACAAATTTTATAAATTTTTCAAAAAATTAATATTTTTGCATTTTTCTATCGGCTTTAGCCGATTATTGTCGGCGGCTGATTCGGCTTGGCAAAGGTATCGGCTGGCGGCGGCTAACCGGCTAAAGTCGGCTGGCTTGTATCTCTGCTCTGGAACCTTAATTAATTATTCCAGGAAAAACAGTTATTGATAATTCCAAAAAATAGAAATTGCTCTCCACCCGTGTAAGCTTCGAACCCAATCAAAACTTTTTTGTAAGAATCAATGAATGTTCCAGAGCATTAAATCTATTTACTCATCACCACATATGATGAAATAGTTTTTCTTCTGGAAAATTCCAGGAAGAACAGTTATTGATGATTCTAAAAAATATAAATTATTCACTCATCACAACAAATGATGAAATAATTTATCTTCTGGAAAATTCCAGGAAAAACAGTTATTGATCCAAAAATAGAAATTACTCTCCAACCGTGTTAGCATCAAAATTTTTTTAAATTTTTGTCACCTCGGTCCGTTTAGATACAGTGGTCCAAAATGGGTTTCTTAACAAAAATTAATGAAATAGTTTCTGTTCTAGCAACTTTTTCAAAAAACACTAAGGCTAAATTCTAGGAACGGGAAAATACTCTCCGCTGAATTGCCTATCCAAAACTGTCTTTAGATTTTTGTCCTCTCGGTCCGTTTAGCTACAGTGGTCCAAAATGTGTTTCTTGAACTAAAATTCATGAAATAGTTTTTATTCTAGAAACTTTTACAAAAAACACTAAGGAAAAATTCGAGGAACGGGTAAATACTCTTCATTGAATTGCCTATCCAAGACTGTCTTTAGATTTTTGTCACCTCGGTCCGTTTAGATACAGTGGTCCAAAATGGGTTTCTTAACAAAAATTCATGAAATAGTTTTTATTCTAGAAACTTTTACAAAAAACACTAAGGAAAAATTCGAGAAACGGGTAAATACTCTTCACTGAATTGCCTATCCAGGACTGTCTTCAGATATTTGTCACCTCGGTCCGTTTAGATACAGTGGTCCAAAATGGGTTTCGTAACAAAAATTAATGAAATAGTTTTTGTTCCAACAACTTTTTCAAAAAACACTAAAGGTAAATTCTAGGAACGGGTGAATACTCTTCATTAAATTTCCTATCTAGGACTGTCTCTGGATTTTTGTCACCTTTTTCCGTTTAGAGTGGTCCAAAATGGGTTTCTTAACAAAAATTCATGAAATAGTTTTTGTTCTAGAAACTTTTACAAAAAACACTAAGGCAAAATTCGAGGAACGGGTAAATACTCTTCACTGAATTACCTATCCAAGACTTTCTTTAGATTTTTGTCACCTCGGTCCGTTTAGATACAGTGGTCCAAAATAGGTGTTGAAAATGTCAAAAATGATGGTGTTGAAAATTCATGAAAGTTTTTATTCTACGAACTTTTTGGAAGAACACTGGATAAATAAAGACAAAACAAATTTTCAATATAACTGCCATTTGGAAAGTTTTCAAAATGTTCTCCTCTGCGCAATGTCTCGTTTCTGTGCCAAATATCTCTTGTCCACCAACTGCTAAGTATTCCACAGCCCAAAAGGCATAGATGAAACTTAAATCATTTACTAAGAATTTTAAGAAAAAAAAAAAACAAAATTTGGTTTTTGTATTACAATATATTTGTTAGCTTCTTTTATATATTTTCTTAATTCTTTTTAATTATTAATTTACAAAAATATGTTTTTTGGCTTCCAAATGCTATTTCTCAGATTTTGCTGTAGCTAGAAGAAGAATTTTGCTATCTTTGACGATTTTTGCCTTTTTGTAGAAAGAATTTTCTATCCTTGACGATTTTTGTGGTATAGAACTAACTAAATTTTGCTGAAATTTGAGTGATTTTGCTAACTTCACGTAATAAGGAACAAATAATAAAATGCATAAACTGTGTAAAGATGAATCACAAGCTAAATATGGGCCTAGATGAAAACCATGGAACGTATAGTAAAGAATGTGCAGTAGAGCGTACCACCTTACAGGCAAAAAATAAAATAAATTGTGCCGTACACCCTCCAATATGATGTATTTTTGTAAGGAGGTTTCAAAAAATAAAAAAATAAAATTTTTTTGCCGAACGAAGGGGTCGCCATTTTACATTTTTCGTTATATCTTTGACATTTATATATTATTATATTGATATTACAATAAATAAAGCAAATAAATAAAATAATTAAATAAATTTACAGTCGGATCTTAAAGTATGATACATCGATGTTTTTCTCTCGAGGAGACCAGTGTTTTGCTCTAAGGGCCATTGTCCTCAAGTATCCCGTTCTAGTAGTTACCCACCAGATCTCAGTTGCTACAACCCTTATGTACGGCCATAATGTCAGAAAATTAAAGCTCGCAAAAAATCATTAAACTTTTGCTAAGGAAGTTTTTCGATAAACCCAGTAAAAATTTTTTTATATATTGGTTGCCGAAAGTAGGGGTCGTCTTTAAAAAAATTTTTATTGGATTTTTCCTTTATAACACAACACCGGTATCCTCGAGGCAAAACAATCGCTGTATCACACTTTAAAATCCGACTCTAAATGCCAATAACAAAAAAATAAAAAAGGCAACCCCTACGTTCGACAATAAAATTTTTTTTTTTTTTAAATCGCCTTCCAAAAATAATTCATATTGGAGGGTGTACGGCGAACTTTTTTTTTGAGGTACGGTCTAATGTGCAGTGTTACATATTAGAAAGAAGAAAATGGGTTTATTTTTTTAACAATTAAAGAGCATATATTATATACAAATGTGCAAGGCCTAAAAAATAATTTTAATCAAGTAGAAATAATTGCTGCGAGTGAAAAACCTGAATTTTTATCTTATCGGAAACACAGACTGTATTAATGAAGAAGAAATTGGTCTACACGAATATAATCAGTTAATATCGATTTCAAATTCCACGAGAACTGGAGGTGTAATCGTTTATTATAAAAAAAATTGGAAAGTGTCTAAAAAATTAAAAAGTGTCCAATTCAAAATACTGGATTATTGCATGTACAGCTAAACGTGAAAATACACAGATTATAATTGTAGCAGTATATACAGCTATGGACATATAATTGGCACAAATTTAAATTACGCATAAATTTAAGTATTTTCCAACTAAATATATTTAAAAATGCAAGTTTTATATCTTCTGATTGTTGTTGAAGAAGAGTTTTGTCTTAATAGTGCTCAAATGTTCCATTATGTTTTGCTTATTATTTACGGTTATCATTTTTGCGTTAATAATGCTGATTTAAAGTGGACATATAAATGGCACAATTTACTTAAAATAGGCAGTAGTCGTGTAGATTTAATTCAAAGTAATAAATATTTTTCATAGTTCAAAAATAAATATAAAGAGTTAAAAAATTTTTAAAATGGGATCAGGAAAACATACCACAGGTGAGGAAAGGCGGATCATATGGAAAATGTATGAAGATGGAAAAAAAGTAGCGGAAATTGCTGAAATAATGCAAATTTCTCGCAAAAAAGTCTACAATGCAATTAATTCTTGTGTTGAGGATCCCGATATATTGACTAAGGGTAAAATTCGGAAGCCAAGGCCACGAAAAACAGATGAGCGTACGGATGCAGCTATAGTACGAATGGTGAAAATTGATCCATTCAAGTCATTAAGACAGATAGCATCGGATATTAATGAAAATTTTAACATGGAAATATCAAGCAGACTTGTCAGAAGAAGACTAAACGAGGCAAATTTGTTTAGGCGCATTTCCAGAAAAAAGGCCCCTATCCCAAAAAAAAAAATTTCAAAACGACTAACCTTCGCCAGAACCCATAAGGAAAATCCCATTAGTTTTTGGAAAAACGTGTTATGGAGTGACGAAACAAAAATTAACAGGATAGGACTAGATGGCAGAATCTTTGTTCGTCGTCCTAAAGGCCAAGAGTTTAATCCTCGGTTCACTCAGAAGACTGTAAAACATGGAGGTGGCAGTATTATGGTTTTGGTGCATTTTTAGGCATGGCGTAGGTCCGCTTATAAAAATCAATGGAAAAATGGACAAGTTTCAGTATTTAGATATTTTAAAAAACCATATGGAGCCATATGCCTTCAACTCCATGCCAATAAAATGGAAATTCATGCAAGATAATGACCCCAAACACTCCTACAAACTAGTAAAAAAAAATGGTTTTGTGCGGAGAAGATTGATGTTTTGGATTGGCCAGCCCAGAGCCCCGACTTAAATCCAATAGAGAACCTGTGGAATGAAGTCAAGGTTGAAATCGCCAAGAAAAATTACAAAAATATGAACGAACTGTGGTCGGCCGCATAGGAAGCTAGGTACGCCATCCCCAAAACAAAATGCCAGAAACTAGTGGAAAGTATGGGTCGCAGGTGCGAAGCTGTCATCAGAAACAAAGGCCACAGCACTAAATATTAACGGTAAAATATTTGTACATACCAAAAAATTTAACAAATGCAATATTAAAACCATTTCTTCTCTTTTTTTAAGATTGTGCCATTTATGTGTCCAGCTCATTTCAATGGGTTTTTTTCATAATGATAATTTTTTATTTACATTAATGAATTTCAATTAAAATTTATAGCAATATTAAATATGCATAATAAACATTTGGAAAAAACAAAAACTTGTTGGTTGTTAATAGTATTTGCAATATAGTAGCATAAGAAAGAATTCATGGTAAAATGTGCCATTTATATGTCCATAGCTTAGATCGCCTACACTCATAAAAAAAGCCCGTACAAATAGTTAAAAATTCTGCTAAAATAACAGGAAATAGTACCTGAATTTGCGCCAGCAGAAATTTCAATGATGTTGAGAATCATGGTCTGCTAAATTTAGGTGACCTAAGTTTTAGGTAAAAAAGTTAGTTCAAATACAATAATTTATAAGAAATGTTGTTTAATGGAAATGAAAATTACTCAGCTGAAATCAGCACATCCCAGTGTAGAAACGGTAATGACATATCATTATTTTTTGGACTACCAGTAATGACACCCACTTACCTTCTATATTATTTTAAAACATATAACAATGAGTTACTGATAATTACTTATTTTTATCATTATTTCAAATAGAAAATAATTTTTTAGATTTTTTTGAAAATTTTTTGAAATCTATTTTTAGACTCAATATTTTTTAAACACTGGTAAGGATATATGTAACCACATATTTTTTGATTTTTTGTATGTTGGCGAGTAAGCTAACTTGTGTGCAGCAAGTCAATTGTGTTTTTATCTATTATATATTACATGTCGATATAGCTCAGATGGTAGAGCTGTTGCTGGCAATCTGTAGACCCAGGTTCGATTCCCGCACCAGCAAATTTTATTAAAAAAAAAATACAATAAAAAATATTTTTTTTATATAATTTATATTTTATAAAATCTATTTTTAGACTCATTATTTTTGTCAGTACTGGTAAGCACATGGGTAACGATATATTTTTTGATTTTTCGTATGCTGGTGTGTAACGACAACTCATTATTTTTCGCGACATCGCCATATAAAGGTAATAAGAAATGTAATAACAAAAGTAACTAGTTACCATTACCAAGTATGTAGTTATATAACCACATATCTGGTAATGATTTTCTACACTGGGATGTTTTCTGCATGGGTCAGTTGAAATCTGCAAAACATGCTGCTAAAATTACAGTCACTTTTTGTTATTAATTGTTGAATAAAAACAAATAAATTACACAATCCAAAAACACTATTTGCACTTTTATTTTCTTGCCAATATGTTAAACTTCCGCTGGAGTTGTATTATTTGGTTCCCTTTGTTCGTCTACCTGCGGGTCGAATTTAGATGAAAATGTTAAAGGGCTGAAATATAAAAAATAAAATAACATATTTAATAGTATTCCCTTAAATATAGTTTATATTATAAAACAAACCTCTATTATTTTATTTTTTAAATACAATTTTAACTGCGAAATGTTAATGTCCAGTATACCTCCGTTTTCTTTTGCGTTCGTTTGCTGACTAACAGAAACAAAAGAAAACATGCTCTTATCATATTATTTTATTTACTAGAACTTTCTAAACAAGCGCATGTTATTTTTATTTGCATTGGTAAGCGTCATCAGTGATGACTCATCACACACATTAAAATACACTTACTTGAAATTTTCTAATTTGTATTGGTCGGCAAACTCACCAATACACACTTCACCATCAAGCACCGTCAATCACTATACACTAGCGCCCCTATCATTTTCTTTTCAAAAAACACAAATATTAAAAAGTTGCCAATAAATTTATCTATATTAGCTGATAACATTGTCAAAATCATTTATAAAAAAATAACTAAATATCAGGAGGAAAAATTAGTTCAAGTACAGCAGAAATATGTTTTTGTGGTGAAATTTGATAACTAACAACTTTAGCTAAACAACGGATTTAAACGAAAACAACAGGAAAAATTAGTTCAATTGAATTAGAACGCGTGTAACAGACTTTTGTACTAACTTTTTTTTATGAGTGTAGTGGATATGAAGAAACCTGTGATCTGGATTGGAAATCTGGCAAATCTGCTATGGCAAATTAGGAAAAATTTTGTGTTCCCGGAAAATTAATTGAAGTTAAATAAATAATATTCTTTAATAGTACACTCATAAAGAAAAGCCCGTACAAATAGTTAAAAATTCTGCTAAAATAACAGGAAATAGTACCTGAATTTGCGCCAGCAGAAATTTCAATGATGTTGAGAATCATGGTCTGCTAAATTTAGGTGACCTAAATTTTAGGTAAAAAAGTTAGTTCAAATACAATAATTTATAAGAAATGTTGTTTAATGGAAATGAAAATTACTCAGCTAAAATCAGCACATGTTTTCTGCTAAATTTTAGTTGGTTGTAAACAGGTAAAAAATTCAGTTAACATTCAAAAATTTAGAAGAATTTTCGTTTAATAGAAATGAAAGTGGGTCAGTTGAAATCTGCACAACATGCTGCTAAAATTACACTAACTTTTTGTTATTACATGGTAAAGAGTGTATTTTCAAAACATGTGACAATACATATTGAAAAGCTTGCGTTGCATCCAAACCCGCTAGCCCGCAACATCCTAGATTATAGAGGCCACACTCGGTTGAGAATGAGAGACACTCTTGCTCTCAGCCGATTACGAGAGACGTAACATAGCAGAAGCAACCGTAGAAACAAATTTTTTGTCTGGCATTGGCTGGACTTATAATTATAAATTTTAGAGTTAAGATTTGAATACTTATTGTTAGTTCAATTTATAATTGAAGATTCAATAAATAATAAACGCCAAAAAAAAACTGGAACTGGAACCCGCAAGGCAGTCGACGTATAGGAAGACCAGCACACACCTGAAAACGGCAAATTGAAACCGAAATATCCAACTTACACCTTCGTTGGAATGAAATCAAACACCGTGCATCAGATCGAACGTATTGGGATAATCTTGTTGCGGCCCTATGCTCCTTGCAGGAGTAAAAGGAACAAATATATATATATAAAAAAAAACTTTGTTATTAGTTGAATAAAAACAAATTAATGTAAATATTGTTAATTTTATTTTCGAATAAATTACACAATCCAAAAACACTATTTGCACTACATATCACTTTTATTTTCTTGCCAATATGTTAAACTTCCGATGGAGTTGTATTATTTGGTTCCTTTTTTTCGTCTACCTGTGGGTCGAATTTAGATGAAAATGTTAAAGGGCTGAAATAAAAGAAAAAAAAATAACATATTTAATAATATTCCCTTAAATAAATATAGTTTATATTATAAAACAAACCTCTATTATTTTATTTTTTAAATACAATTTTAACTGCGAAATGTTAATGTCCAGCATACCTCCGTTTTCTTTTGCGTTCCTTTCCTGACTAACAGAAACAAGAGAAAACATGCTCGTATCATATTATTTTATTTACTCACCCAGAAAACAGATTCGGTGCTGACAACCCCATTTGTTGCCAATCGAATAGTTCACTTGCATCAAATGAATTTTTCGGGTGTGGCTACCGAATTATTCTTGATACAACTGAAATTCCGTTGCCACAGTCAAATTAGTCCTGTCTCAATTGGTTTTCTGTTGCCACAACTGAAAAATTCGGCTACCACAACCGAACCATGCGATTGGGTACAAATGCGGTTGTCAGAACTGAATCTGTTTTCTGGGTGCTAGAACTTTCCTAACAAGTGTCATATTATTTTTATTTGTATTGGTAGCGTCATCAGTGATAACTCATCACACACATTAAAATACACTTACTAGAAATTTTCTAATTTGTATTGGTCGACAAACTCTTAAATACACACTTCACCATCAATCACTATACACTAGCGCCCCTATCGTTTTCTTTTAAAAACACAAATATTAAAAAAGGTGCCAATAAATTTATCTATATTAGCTGATAACATTGTCAAAATAATTTATAAAAAAATATCTGGAGGAAAAATTAGTTCAAGTACAGCAGAAATATGTTTTTGTGGGAAAATTGGATAACTAACAACTTTAGCTAAACAGCGGATTTAAACGAAAACAACAGGAAAAATTAGTTCAACTGAATAAGAACGCGTTTAACAGACTTTTTTGCTAACTTTTTTTTTAATGAGTGTAGAAAAAAATTCAGAAAACAATTTAAAAGCGACAGTAATAATAGTTTCATTTCATTTCTTTATTTTTATAAAGTCTGTGGATAACAATGATCCCTACAGACTACTCGCTAAAAATAAAATTAAAAAATTAAAACAAATTATTTAAATAAAGTTCAAACATATGTTTTGAATAACTAAAATCTAAAACAGTATTATTCTCTAATTTATTACAATTAATCTGAGATCTAATTAAGGGTTCATTTAACAAGTAATCGTTTTATGCATACTAGGCCGGGTCGATTTGTGGGGAGGCAATTCTACGCTATCGAACCGATGTTGACGACCCAACGGGACTTAGAGCTTATAAAAAACCAGATATAAACTTTTATTGCACAAGTTACACGGAAATGATCAATATGAATGACATAAATGACGTATTTGAACCACCATTCACGCGAAGCATTCCATACGATACTTTGAGAGAATATTTAAATCAAGATGATCCACCGTTTAATGATCCAAAAATTCCATCTCACATACAAGAAACAGAACGACACGTTCAATTGCTAGCTAGCGTTTCCAAACGAGTTATACCGGAAAATGTAGAGGCTGTTATGGTGACGACATTAGAGAGCCGTGCGAAATTGCCCAGACTTGAAAGCAAAAAAGACTTCAAACAGTAATTTTTTTATTTTCTTTTCAATTACTAAGTTAAATTAATTTTTTCATTTACATATGTTCTGACTAAATAAATTTCTAAAGAGAAAAAATAAATAAAATAATAAAAATAAATAAAATAAATAAAAAATAATAAAATAAAGTGCCAAAAATGGTGATTTTTTAAAATGTTTGTATGGGGAACCCCCCAGGGGAGTTCCAGGGGGTGTGCCACTGGCATGGGTGGATCGGCCCTCCAAAGTTAGTGGGGGTCGGTCATACATTTGGCACTCTAAATGGGTCAAAGTGGGATTTTTCAAAACTTGACCCTACGGGACAAAAGTCAACAGTTGGGGGGTAGTAGAATAGTTTTAGAGGTATGGTTCCTTCGGCAAAGTTTCTTATTTTGATCCCTAGAATACGATTTTCCCTGAGCCATGGGCGATTATTAAATCGACCCGCCCTAATGCATACCTATGAAAAAATAGCCATGGTTTCTTAAAGATCTAGAGGGAACATTAAAATTTATCAGTGATAATAACTCAGGGCATTTTATATTTGAATTCACTATAGAGCAATTCCATATGAAAACGATCAAAATTGGCAAATTTTTGGACGACCCCTCACCGATTTTAAAATAAATAGTCTCAATCGATTGCCCAGCAAAAAATAATGTACCTACATATTTTTTTTTTTTTTATAGTGACTGGTTTAGTGGTGGTGTACACCACTGTCATGTGACAAAATTGAAGAATTCTTCATAAGGGACCTCATTGAAAGTTGCGATCTACTAAAGCGATCGCAACGAGTGATAGCTCGTTGGAAAGGTATTGAATCAGGCTTTAATTGAAAAATAAAATTTTCCTAATTTTTCTCAGAAATTTACCTTTTTTCCCATGAAAATTAAATTTTCCGATTTTCCACAGAAGCTCCTAAATTTTCCGGCTAATTTTTTTTTTTTTTTTGATTCCTCATAATTTTTGCTTTAAGAATCAGCAATAAAAAAATGGGCCCCGACTCCTTGTTTGGACAGGAGAGGAGCATTTAAGAGACCACCTTGTTCTCATTGTTTTTATATTTTTTATAATTGAATTATTTGTTATTATTTAACATTATTTTATTTTATTATTAAAAATACATTTTAAAAATTATTTTACAGTTAAAAATACATTTATGAAGAAAAAATCTATTTTTTTTAAGAGCCCCAAGTTGAGTGTGTAGTGAATATGGTCTGCCTGCCTTCACAAGATCGGCCATAAATCCATGGATAATAGCAGCAGTGGCATGTAATGGCACACCAAACCCGACTGAGGCTACAGGTCATAAAATGTTTTGTAAATTTTTTAAATTACCAGGTAATAAATATTTCGCCTAAAATGACACGTGCAGAAACAAGTCATAAAACACGAATTTTCCATAAATATGGCGAAATATTTATTACCTGGTCGGCTTATTGGCAGTAACCAATTAAGTCCCTCTTTAAAAAACATTTTATGACCAGTAGTTCACGCAAATTTTCCTATTAAAGAAAAGCAAATATCGCTTATTTTTTTTTACCTATTTTTTAACAAAAAATAAATATAAATACTTCACACACTCTGAGTCAAATTTTAGTTGAATACTAAACGTGAAAGTGTTAAAGTGTTTTTTTTTGTAAAGTAAAGAGTGAAGCTGTAAAGACAATTTAAAGTAAAATGAATAAATTTTGCTGCAATCCATTTAACAAGAGTGGACATCGTTCGAAAAAGATAAAAGTATTAAAATTAACTGGTGTTTCGAAGCGATACATGAATGAATTAAATATACAATACGGTGAAGAAGCAGAATTCATTTGCCCCAAGTGTAAAATCGATTTGTCTCAACAAGCAAATGCATTGAAACAAATGCAACCACAATCCGAGAGTGAAATGACAATTGAACAAAATGTTTCATCTGATAGTGAGGCAGACATTCCGATGGTCAATATGTCTTTGAGTCCTTTGAATGAGGCTATTACCACTTTAGGTGAATCGCATATTACAAAAAGAAAGTTGCGAAGTGAAAAATACAGGAAAGAGAAAAAAGGCAAGGTTATGAGTGATAACGAATGCAGTCAAGCAGATGACGTTGATGACGGCAAACAAATTATTGAGCAGTTGAAAAGAAAATTCAATTTAGCGACCACTTTTCCGGAGAAATATCTCATTTTATCTGTGCTGCCTCAATCATGGTCTATACGCAAGATTTCTGAACAGTTTCAAACATCTTTTTACATCGCGAGAAGAAGCAAAGAATTAGTTCGACAGAAGGGCATATTGGCGACTCCCACCAAGAAATTTGGCTCAAGGACCCTCAGCGAAGCAACTGTGAAATTGATTCAAGATTTTTACTGCAATGATGACAACAGCCGCGCCTGCCCAGGTACACGTGACTATGTTATCACACGTGAAGATGGAGAAAAAGTACACAAGCAGCGCAGATTATTATTATGTAATCTATCCGAAGCATACCATCAGTTCAAAGAGAAATACCCAGCAGAAAAAGTGGGATTTTCTAAGTTTGCCATCCTACGACCAAAAGAATGCGTGCTGGCATTAGACAGGCACGGAACGCATTCAGTCTGCGTTTGCATGTTTCATCAAAACATCAAATTAATGTTCTTTCCATGCAAGAAATTGAAAGTATTTCACGGTGAAATTGAAACATATAGGGATCTCCTGTCGAAGTCGTTGTGCGCATACCCCACGGAAAATTGTCATCTGTCCAAATGCGACAATTGTCCGAAGATTGACGAGCTAGAGCAATATTTGGCGGAAAAGTTTGAACAGCTGTTAATTCAGGAGGTGCATTTCAAACAGTGGATAATTAGCAGCGGCAGATGTTCCCTTGAGACCGTGGTAAAGCAGATTCCGGAATTCATCGAGGAATTCGGATTCAAGTTGAATGAACTGAAGGCGCACCATTTCATATCCGAGATGCAATCGAAATTTCTAAAGGAAAGTAAGGAGAAATTAGCCCAAAATGAATTGATAAGCGATTCATTACACTTTTCTCGTTCAGGATGAAATTCAGGCTTATCACTGGGCAAACGACCAGTGCACGGTGCATCCTTTTTGCATTTATTTCAAAAACGAAGATAACGAACTACAGACCGTAAGCCTTGTTGTCGCGGAGAGTTTAGCTCATAATTATGTGTCCGTTTATTTATTTCAAATGAAACTGTTTGAATTCTTAAGATCAAAATTCGATGCAATCGACAAAGTAACGTTTTTCTCAGACGCGCCGGCTTCTCAGTACAAGAATAAAAAAAATGTTTACAATCTTTGCATAATTGAAGAAGAACAAAACTGCAAGGTCGAGTGGCACTTTTTTGCGACGTCCCACGGTAAGGGCCCATGCGATGCGTTAGGGGGAACCCTAAAACGCATGGCGACTAAGGCAAGTGTGCAAAGGCCATATACTGACCAGATCTTATATGTACAACATTTGTTTTCGTGGATTCAAAGCAAGGAAATTGCCATTAACACAGTTTTATGCACTCAAAAAGAACACGATGCCATGGAGCGACGAATTCAAAACAGATATAATAATGTCAAAACTATAACTGGAACGCAAAAGTTTCATTGCTTCATACCAAATATTTCTGATATGTCAATTAATGTAAAGCGGTACTCTTCGTCTGCCGACGTGCTAAATTTAAAGTTACTTTAATTTTATAATGATGCCAAGACAATTGAAATTTTTAATAAATATTGTAATTAAGTATAAGCAGCAAAATAAGAAAGATTTTTTCTTCATAAATGTATTTTTAACTGTAAAATAATTTTTAAAATGTATTTTTAATAATAAAATAAAACAATGTTAAATAATTACAAATAATTCAATTATAAAAAATATAAAAACAATGAGAACAAGGTGGTCTCTTAAATGCTCCTCTCCTGTCCAAACAAGGAGTCGGGGCCCATTTTTTTATTCCTGATTCTTAAAGCAAAAATTATGAGGAATCCAAAAAAAAAAATTAGCCGGAAAATTTAGGAGCTTCTGTGGAAAATCGGAAAATTTAATTTTCATGGGAAAATTTAATTTTCATGGGAAAAAAGGTAAATTTCTGAGAAAAATTAGGAAAATTTTATTTTTCAATTAAATTAAAACAACTTTCAATGAGGTCCCTTATGAAGAATTCTTCAATTTTGTCACATGACAGTGGTGTACACCACCACTAAACCAGTCACTATAAAAAAAAAAAATATGTAGGTACATTATTTTTTGCTGGGCAATCGATTGAGACTATTTATTTTAGAATCGGAGAGGGGTCGTCCAAAAGGTGATTGCTTTCATATGGAATTGCTCTATATCAAATAAAAATAAAAAAGATTGGATTGACCTCCTATTCTCTAGTGTTTGAAAATTAATTAAATTGCAACGAATATTATAGGGTACGTGTTCAGCAAAATTAATAGAAGAAAGAGCAATTTTCGTAAATCTCCTCTGAACTCTCTCCAAACGGTTAATATGACAAGCATTAAAAGGGACGCATATTCCAACTTCGACCTAACAAAGGAACAATATAATAATTTTCGAGTGTAAGGATCCTTAAAATCCTGACAATTTCTCCTCACAAAAGACAATAGAGCATACGATTTATGGATAATATAATATAAGTGATTAACAAAAATTAACTTTTGATCAAAAACTACACCTAAGTCCAAAACCTCACATACCTTACTTAGAATTTTGGTATAAATTGAGTAATTAAAAGTGACTGTTAAAACTTTCCTGTGAAAACATAAATAAAAACATTTGTCAACATTAAATTGAAGTTAGTTACGATCGGACCACGAAATTAATTTATCAAGGCTGGTTTGGAGTTCCAATGCATCCACAGAATTGCGAATCGTCTGCTTAAAGTAAAAATTTAGAGTTTTCAAAACAAAAAGCGATATCATTCATATATTTATAATATAAAAAATAGAGGGGTCCCAAAACACTTCCCTGGGTACACCAGAGGTAGCAACATAAGGAAGAGATAAGAAATCATCAATGTTGACAAAACAAATACGATTACTCAAATATGAGCCAAACCAATCCAAGACACTTGAATGGACACCAATTTTATCCAAATTGGCAAGTAGGATGTTGTGAGGAATTCTATCAAATGCCTTGGAATAATCAGTATATAAATACTGGAGATATTATTGAAAACTTCCATCTGTCCAAAAAAAATTCCCAAACTCAATGACTTATTAAAAATAAGTTTAAGAGGAAAGAAAATTGATGAACTGCAATTCTTTATAAAATAAGAACATAACCCATCTGAATCACAACCAAAAGTATTCTTCAGATTAGAAATGCCAGAAATTACATCGGAATCCGATAACTGTAAACTAGCAAACTGACCAGCGTTAGCTACATTATCCAAAACAGAAGTAGCGAAGGCATTATGTACCTCAGCAAAATTTGATTTAAAGTAATCAGCGACAAGATTAGACGATTCCATGGAACTATTAGAAATCCTTTCATCAAAAAACACAGATGAAGGGACTATTGATTTGCCATTTTTAGATCGTATAAATGACCAAAAAGATTTGGGATTTACATTAATCGAATTCTCAAATCCTAAGATATATAATATTTGTTCCCGTACTTTACCGAAGTTACACAAACTAGCCCAAAGGCGTTCCCGTACTCAAAATTGCGTGTAAATTGTTGTTGCTTGGGCTGTTTTGGGTTCCCGCGGGAACCCGCGGTAACGTACGGGAACGCACATATTGTTTATACAGAAATCTATCCAAAAAATTAAATTTTCTTAAATAATGATTATATAACCTCAAATGTATTTCTTCAATCCTGGTGTATACCAGGGGAGCTTATGAACTTTAGGCCTCAATTTTGGCACATATGCAGTACAAATTTCGAACACATATATAAGAAATAATTCATAGCAATTTATCACTAAATAGGTCAAACAAGTCAATAGAAATAAAAGCATTATTTATCAAAGCATAATTACATAATTTAAAATTATAAGATACCTTCCCAGTCAGAAATCGCCAGTGGTACAAAAAATAAAGCACTGGCATACCACTGGGTAACCACGGTATTAAAAATAAATGACTGGCAGAACACTCATTTGGGACGCTTTGCCAGCGCTTGCGAAAAGCGTATTACCAGTATTTGTTTTACAAAAATTTCGGTGGTTTATAAAAAAAACCACTGGCAAAGAATTGGCTTAGAGTGATATGCCAAGGTTTGCAACCAGTGGTTATCCAGTGCTACCTAGCCAATGCTACCAGGCGTACAAAAATCAATTCACTGGAAAACCATTGATTTTATAAAAATGCTGACGCTTCGTTAAAAAATGTTTGTAGTCGGAAGGTTCCGAGTTCAAATCCGGTTGCAAGCAAAAAAATTTTTTTTGATTTTTTTTAATTAAAATTTTTTTTTTTTTTATGAAATCAATTTTTTTGATTGTGGGAAAGCTCCTTCAAGATCAACTTTTTTTTTGCCCACCCAACACTGGCATACTAGTTACAAAAAATTGTTTGCCAGTACTAGCATTTTGGCACAGCCAGTAGTTGTCCAGCTATTATCACTCATTTATGTGTTTAGCCATTAAATATTATATGTCTCGTTAGCTCAGTGGGTAGAGCAATCGTCTGCCAATCTGACGGCCTGGGTTCAAATCACGGCAGGACCAAAAAAAAATACATATGAACTTTTTTTAAATTTTATTTTGGAAAATATATTTCTAGACCACCTATTTATTGGTTTTGCCAGCGTTTTGCCAACGTTTAAAAATTTGGTTCCTCCAGTGCTTTTCCGGCGCTTTTTGAACAGCCGGTCCTTTTGTCTAATGATGTTATCATTTTGGGAATGGAAAAGCACTTTTTGCCAGTACTTGTACCACCTGTTAAAGTGCTTTGCCACCGCTTTCCCGTTTGTATTTTTCTAACTTAACATTATCATAAGCATATCAGAATTGCACAGAAAAGTTGGACTATTAGCAAGATTAGAACTCAATTCATCGGATATGAAAACTAAATCCAATATCCTATTTAAACTATTCGGTATGTTATTGATCTGTCTCAAATTTAGGCTTAAGAATGAATCAATTAAATTAATTTCATTCAAACCATTAACATTGCCAGGTAAAAGTTCAATTTCATTGCCTGGAATATACCATGTTAAATTAGATAAGTTAAAATCACCAATAACAAATAACTCAGTTTCATTGGAAACTGATTCATACAAATGCATAATATTTTCAACGTGCAAATTGTAAAGTTCATTATTACTGTAAGGAGGTATATATGACGCAATTATTTTAATATTATTGTGAACACCGGATACTTTCACGCCTAACTGAGCTACAAGAGGATTATTATTAAGCATTAACAAATTAGATTTTAAAGAACGTTTTACAGCAATCAGAACTCCTCTAGAAAGCCCCCCGTTGCTTCAGGATCCCTATCTTTTCTATAAACTTGAAAAAGATTTAAATTAAAAAAATTCATCGTCATAAAATTTAGAATTTAACCATGTTTCGACTATAACATAAATATCATAATCCATTTGAGAAGTAAAAGCAATCGTTTGGGAAGATTTAGTTCTCATTCCCGAAACATTCTGACAGTATATACGTAAACAATTAGATTTCATTGCAATATCAACTAACTCACCGATTGAACTGGGTTTGGTTTCTGAAAATTTTTGAAATGACGCACTCTTATGTTAGAAGGCCAAATAGCGGGATTAAAAAGTTCGTTATAAAATTCTGAAGAAATACATAATTTAAAATTAACTTTTCTAACATCATCCAAATTAACATCTTTTTTAATTAGTCTGAAAAAAAAATTAACTTTAATTCGCTTAGCAACATAAGTTTTAATTTGGTCTTCTGTTACAGAAGGTTTAAAAGATGATAAATGCACACATTTTCTTTGTACAATAACATCCAATTCACTGTTAATACTCTGACCTACAATCATATTCCTTTTATTTTTCTTATAGTTTTCACTATTAGTACGTCTAGCTCCACTATGCAAATCATTATTATTAAGATAAGCTGAAGAAGAGTTGGATGGAAAAACATTAAAATCAGCTTTACCATTAACACTAACAATAGGCGACGGTAATACATTCGTAACAAAAGCAAGAGATTTTCTGTTCATTTGTATGTTATTGCTTTCACTACCATCAACACATTTATTATTAAGAGAAGCAGTAGAAGAAGTAGATGGACAAATATTTAAACCTGCTGTATCATGAATACTAGCATTAGGAAAGACATTATATTCGTAACAAGTAATTAATTCTTGCTTTGAAATATTATAAAAACAGAACGAACAAATCAAATCTTGATCCGACATTATAAACGCGTCTTACTCAATCAAGTAGGAGATGCAGACTGTGAGTGTTGTTTTATTTGGAAAAAGTTGATAGTTTATTAAAGTATAAACAAAGCATACCGCTGGTAGAATATAAAAGGAAAAACAAAATATATCTCAGCCATTTGTAATTTTGGAGAAGTGCTACTGAATATTAATAAACAACACAGTTTGTTTTGACTGTTAACATCCTTAACATCTGGTTATTCAAAAGTAAATTATATATTTGGAAAAGACTAATTCTAAATTAATTACAACAAATATCAGGTTAATGTAATATAAACAATAGTCTGGTGGAGTCTCACTTTGTTTTTACAGAAACCAGAGTTCGAAAATAGTGCATTCATTAACCAACATTTAAAATACCAACTTCAAAAGAAGCATATATTTGTCCAAAATGCCAAATGACGACTATGTCAAAGCCGTATTGTATTATTTATTTTTTTATTTCAAAATGGAAATGTAATAGTTTTAATTAGAAAATTGTATAAATAAAGATACTACTACTACTTGTCCAAAGTGCAAGAAAAGCGTTAAAGAGAACCAAAATAGTCTTGGATGCAGTATTTGTGGTACGTTTTATCACAGTACATGTTTAAAAATAACAAGAGATCAGCATTCGTTTTTATTTCGCCACAAAATTTTTTTAATTTACATGCCAATCTTGCACTACCTCAGAAGTAAGTGTTGAACATAGTGATGATGTCAACCGGACTGCAAATAATATCGCTCAGAACAACATATCAAATTTAAGTGATGATTTACGTAGATGTTTTACATACTTTTCGTCCTCCCTGGAGAAACAACATAACAAATATTAAGCTGAGCTGGAAAAACAACTACAAAGTTCGATAAAAATTTTCCAGGAAAAAGTTAATGAGATTCTAAATGCTGTTCGTACGGAATTCTCGAAAAATATCCACCATTTAGAGGAGGAAGTGCGTAGTTGTTCTAATGTTGTAAATCAGGTAGATAGAGCACTGAGGGAAAAAATATATACCCTTCAGACTCAAAATGATATTTTACAACGACGGCTGAATAGAGCAAATATAGTAATAAATGGATTACCGAAGAAAATTAAAGATCTTCGAATACCAGTTGCTCGGATCGCTTCAATCTGTAATATTCAACTCTGGTCAATTGATAAACAACATTGTTGTTATATTATGAGTGGGAATTCAGTCTTAGTTAAATTTAACTCTGTTTATACAAGAGATTGTATTATGTCAAATTATTCCCAAATTAATCCTATAAAGCTCAATGATGTTATTTGTGGTCAGTGTTGCCAACAAATTTTCAAAATAATTGGCTAGATCAAACCCAAAAATCGCTAGAAAATCACTAGATTTATAAACAGTGCAAGAATTTAGCGATTTTATCGCTAGATTGTCAAAAAATGGTACTTAAAGGAGTTTTTTGCTCAAAAATTTCTTTAATATGTTCATAAGATGTGTTATAAACTTGTAAATAATAAAAAATTTTACGATTAAGCTGCAAATGATGAATCCCGATTTTCATTGAATTAATTAGTATTGAAAATATTCAAAAGAATGCATTCTACGGTGAAAAACTACATACTCTTATTTTATCGAAATGTGTATTTTTTAGAAAGTTTTTTACTAAAATCGTTTAAGAAGTTGTTTGTTTATAATAAAAGAATATCAATATGTGAATTTTACAATATTTTTCAACATAAAACTGATTTTAATAAATTATATTACGGCTGATAAAAAATTGATAGATTTTTGGCTAATACCTACAGGACAATTTTTACCACTAGGGGCGAAATAAAATCGCTAGATCTGACGAGAAAATCGCCGTTATGGCAACAATGTTGGTGGTCGTGTTGCGAGTCGAATATACTTGTATGATCACTTGAATGATTCTTCATCCAAGCTTATGTACATTTGCCGTAAATTGTGGGAAGAAAGAAAAATAAAATTTTTTAACTTTTTAATGGCGATATACCGAAGGCAAATATAACTTTCTTCAATGGGCTAGAGAAAGTTTTGGATCTTAGGCAATGTGTGGAATTGATAGAAGCCCCAGTAAATAGTATGTCATTGTCTAATTCATCTGCTGGTCGTCCTTCAATTAGTTAAAATTGTAGTTGCTATAGTACCTAAAATTTTAAAATTTTATTTTCTTTTTCATAATTTATAAATTTAAATTGTAAATGTATTACATTTCTGGTAATGATAATTACAAACAGTTATTTTCATTTTTTTGAGTTTTTTTTTATCAAATTGTCAAGCAGGTTGACTGCTGCATTTTTTTCATTAATTAATTTTATTTCTTTTAATTATAATCTACATTATTTCTTATTATATTTTAATGACTATTATTGTTAATTATATTTTAATGACAGTGAATTTAAATTTAGGACCCGTTGTTCATGACAACGCTTATTTGCGTTCAAATTTAGGATGCTTAGTAAAAGCTTTCAACTTTGGTCACTTTAATTGTCAAAGTTTTACGAAAAAGTCGTCTTCATCAAAGCTTGATGAAATAAGGCATATTCTTCGAGATTATCTTTTAGATATTGTAGGTGTTAGTGAGACTTGGTTGAAGCTAAATATTGCCTCACAAGTCATTTCGATTCCGCGATATCCTTTCTACAGGAATGATAGACCTGGTGAAAGAAGAGTTGATGTTGGTGGTGTAGGTAGAATTCGTGATAATCGGATTCGAAATGGACCATCTGATAAAGTCAGAGGCGGAGGTGTAGGGTTTTTTGTTTCTAACGGAATTAAGGCTGAATTAGTTTATAAATCGGAGGATTATGGGAAATTCGAAGCAATTTTTATTGAAGTGGATACACGAGGTGCCAAGTTTTTACTCGGTGTTGTTTATCTTCCTAATAAGAATACTAAGAATATTCAAATTATGGAGGAAAGATTAAGTGATCTATTGGTGAAATACTCTAATATTGTAATTATGGGTGACTTTAATCTGAATTTGTTTCATTTAATTAACTCTCATTCTGATCATTCATTTTGATAGAGTTTGGGACTATATTGTCTTCATAATAGCCCAGTCAGAAAAATACAAACGGGAAAGCGGTGGCAAAGCACTTTAACAGGTGGTACAAGTACTTGCAAAAAGTGCTTTCCCATTCCCAAAATGATAACATCATTAGACAAATGGACCGGCTGTTTAAAAAGCGCCGGAAAAGCACTGGAGGAACAAAATTTTTAAACGTTGGCAAAACCAATAAATAGGTGGTCTGGAAATATATTTTCCAAAATAAAATTAAAAAAAAGTTCATATGTATTTTTTTTTGGTCCTGCCGTGATTTAAACTCAGGCCGTCAGATTAGCAGACGATTGCTCTACCCACTGAGCTAACGAGACATATAATATTTAATGGCTAAACACATAAATGAGTGATAATAGCTGGACAACTACTGGCTGTGCCAAAATGCTAGTACTGGCAAACCATTTTTAGTAACTAGTATGCCAGTGTTGGGAGGGCAAAAAAAAAGTTGGTCTTGAAGGAGCTTTCCACCAAACAAAAAATTTGATTTTATAAAACAAAAAAAAATTTTAATTAAAAAAAATCCAAAAAAAATTTTTTGCTTGCAACCGGATTTGAACTCTGAACCTTCCGACTACAAACATTTTTTAACGGAGCGTCAGCATTTTTATAAAATCATTGGTTTTGAAGTGAATTGATTTTTGTACGCATGGTAGCATTGGCTAGGTAGCACTGGTTGCAAACCTTGGCATATCACTCTAAGCCAATTCTTTGCCAGTGGAAATTTTTGTAAAAAAAATACTGGTAAAACGCTTTTCGCAAACGCTGGCAAAGCGTCCCAAATGAGTGTTCTGCCAGTCATTTATTTTTAATACCGTACCCAGTGGTATTCCAGTGCTTGATTTTTTGTACCACTGGCGATTTCTGACTGGGAGCCTACCGACTCATTTTGATGTATCTCGTTCATCTACTTCATTATTGGACTTTTTCCTTGTAAGTCCTTCTGTATCTGTCATATTTTCTAATCAGATACAGTGCCCGGCTATATCTCATCATTCCTTTATTTTCATGAGTGTTTCTACTTTTATTACCCCTGTCGATGAATATGTCGAATTAAGGCACTACAACAATGTTGACATTGAATTGTTGGAGAATCAGGTGCTCCAATTTGATTTTACTGAATTTTTTAGGAGTCTTAATATTGACAACCAACTTTGTAGTTTGATGGAGTGTATTGGTATTTTACATTCCCACGCCCCTTCCAAAAGGTGCAAATTTAACGTAGCTAATGACAACTGGTTTGATACACCAGCTATTCGATTTAATTTATCTCTTAGAGATTTGGCTTTTAAGGAATATATTCGTTTGCTTTCACAGGAGAATTTATTGTAGAACGAGAAATAAAACTGTTATTCGTAATGCGAAAAGGAATGCTCATTTAGATAAATTTAAAAACCTTGATGGTAAGGGTATGTTGAAATTATTAAGAACTAATGGGGCTATGGAATATATAAAATCTGTAGATGATTTTGATGCAAGTGAGTTAAATAGAGAATTTTTGTCCCATAGAACTGTTGATTCCACTAACCCTTTTAATTCCAATTTGAACTAGTGTTGGTAAAAATATGAGTAGTGGGTACCGAGTATTTGTCTTTTTTTGGGTACTCGATTCTCAAAATACTACTCGATATTTTCAGAGTTGCATTTTGGACAGACGAAATATATAAAAATGTGACTCCGCTAAAATATTTACCACAAAAATGTGACTGCTAAAATATTTGTCACAAAATTACAACTCTGCTAAAAGAAAAAATCAAAAGTAAAATATTTAAAATAATATGTGAAAAAACTATGAAGAACGCAATGAATAGTTGGTGAAGAAGTTAAAAAATATGTTTATAAATTTAAATATTGAATTTCCATAAACATTTTCAAAGAATTTTACCAAAAAATTTTAAAAAATTTCAAATTTACAAACCCTTAAAAGTATCGAGTATCCAAATCAAAAATATCGAGTAGTATCGAGTATTGAAAAGTAACCGAATTTACCAGAACTAATTTGAACTTTGTTGATAATGGTTTTTCATTTCGTACACGCAAAAAATATAAAGGGGGAAATCACATAAAATAAGGGTATAAGTTACCTAGTTTTAGTATGTATTATATTACCTCTACTCAAGTTTTGGGTATAACTTATATAATATGCTGGATATAAAATAAGAAAACAAAAACTAACAATAACTATACAAAGAAAAACTTGGTAAATATTTGTTATTCTGTTTTTGGAATTGTTAGCACTAATTTATTAAACTTCAGCCATATTTCATTTAATAATTTATGTTAAATTATTTAGCTCTTTCCTTCTCCCTTATTAAAACAATTTGATTAATTTATTTAATTATTTATTTTATAATTATTATTGGTATTAATAGTTGAATGCAAATAAAGCAGTATAATCTTCATTTTTGCTTTAATATCTTAAACGGCATTCACACCTAAATCTTAAACACGTGTTTAGTAGTAGAATAAAGAGCTAAAATACGTGTTTTAGCTAAACACATATTTAAGGATTAGGTGTGAATGCAGCCTTAAATTTGGAAAACTATTTAATTAAAACATAAAATCTAATTTTTTAATTTGTTACCATTCCACACAAAGCATTGTCAGTCTGTCCTGTTTTTAATACTAATTCCTTTTCCAGTCTTAATTGTTGGGCCATATAAATAATAGCCTTCAAGCCTAAAACATGTTGATCACCCCTAGATTGTGGCAGCAACCATGAAAAATAACAATCAGCACATTCTGGATAATCGGCCAACCATTTATAGATGACATCATCTTATTAAAAACTTAAACTGCAATGCAAATAATAATAAAAGTTATAAACTATTTTATTATTAGACTATTATATAATAGTTTTACTAACCGAAAAGTTTTAGGTGAACCCATTGATGAAAATGTGGACGATAAATTTGTAAACGCACCGATAGTTGTGTCTTATGTGAACATAAAGCCATATCCGCATAGGCGTAGATAGGCCAGTCTGGGGGGGGGGGGGCTAAACACACCCAGAAATAGTTTAGCCCCCCCCAGATTTTTTTTTAACAATTCATTTTTATTTGAAATAAAAATTCTTATCCATTTCTGACTCAACTTTCTTATGAAAGTATATCGTCAGTAATGACCAGGGCAAAAAATGTTGTAAAAATCGTGTTTTATATACATAAAGTATTAAAAATCGGAAAGTTTTTATTACAAAGATTTTTAACATGAATTTATTATTTATTTCAGCGTTTTCAATATTATTTTTGTTAAGTAGGCTATAGTATTATCTTAAAAGTATTTTAAATATCATCGTCAAAATGTTAGTAACTATATTTAGCGAACACTTTCGTCTCCGTGAATTAGAAGATCCAAAAAATGTTTATAAATTTAAGGAAAAAAATTATTTTAAAGGTAAATTTTCCAAAAAGAAAAACTAAGATTTTGATACAATCAAAAGTACAATTTGTAAAATCTATTTTAGCAAAACATGCAAAAATATGCGTTTATTGGCATAATATGCAATAAAACATGATAAGCTACAATATATATTAAAATATGCACTTATAGCAAAATATGCAAATATATGCACTTCTAGCTAAATACTAGTGTTTCCAATTCGGTTCATCGATTAACCGATTCCTCTATTTCGGTTAATGTCGAAACAAATAATTCAAAAATCAAATAATTATTCGATCCGAATAATCGGTTAAAACAGGTCGATTAACCGGTTACAATTTTAATATGGAATTTATCCCTTATTTTTTACTCAAAACTTCATAATTTTCTTAACTTTGGCTAAAAAATTACAAGAAACATAATCACAAATATATTTTATTTGTATTTAAGAAAATTCTATTTGTATTTTAAATTTGTCCAAATACATTTCAAAATTATTCACTTGGATTTAAAAATTTGTAATCTGTATTTCAAAATTGTTAAATTGCATTTAAAATAATTCCATTTGAATTTCAAAATTCTCCAAAAGTATTTCAAAAATTTCCAAATGTATTTCAGAAGACTATTTGTATTCCAAAATTTTCCAAATCTATTTAATAAAATTCTAATTGCATTTAAAATTTTTCCAAATGTATTTCAGAAATTTCTATTTTTATTTTAAAAATATTTTTACAAACATGCCTGTTTTCTCTTTCGTAATGAAAATTTTATAGGAATTATGAGACATGTACTTCAGTAAATACGCTTTTAAAATAAAAATAGAAATTTCTGAAATAGATTTCGAAAAATTTGAATACAATTAGAATTTTATTAAATACATTTGTAAAATTTTGGAATACAAATAGAGTCTTTTTAAATTGATTTGGAAATTTCTGAAATACATTTAGAGAAATTTGAAATACAAATGGAATTATTTGAAATGCATTTTGACAATTTTGAAATACAGATTTAAAATTTTTAATTACAAATGACTAATTTTGAAATGTATTTGGGCAATTTTCAAATACAAATAGAATTTTCTTAAATACAAATAAAATATTTAAAAATATATTTGTAATACATATTTTAAAATATATTTGTATAATTTTGAAATACATTTTGAAAATTTTAAAATGCATTTTGGACAATTTTGAAATGAATTTTGAAACGTTTTTATGCAATTTTAAATAGTGTTTGGACAATTTTGAACAATTTGAAAACATTTTTGGACAATTTTGAATGATTTTTGGACAAATTTAAAACATTTTTGGAAAAATTTAAAACATTTTTTGATAATTTTGAAACATTTTAGACAATTTTGAAACCTTTTTTAAACCTATTTTAAAATATATTTGGGCAATTTTAAAACATTTTTGGACAATTTAAAAACATTTTTGGAGAATTTTAAAACATTTTTAAACAATTATGAAATATATTTGGAATTTTCTGCAATAAAACTGAAAAAGGTGTAGAATACAAGGGAACCCGTAACCGTTTCACCGTTTATTCGCATTTGTGACATTAATAATAACGAAATAACCTAAAGTTAACACAAAATGAAAGCTAAAAAAAATCAAATTTAAATGGAATTTGACATTTGTAACTGTACACTGAGAGAAATGTCTACATTCTATTAATGAATTTTTACATTGATTCAATGAAGTTTCGCTGAAGTTCGTACATTGAAATTTTTTATGAAGCTTTCCATTCATTTTGTTAAGAAAACTTCATTAGTTTTGTGGACATTTTCATTAAAACTGGAATAATAAAGATCCCTGTGCGTATGTTAGCTCAAACTTTGGATAATTTTGTTTATTGTCAATGGCCCTTAAAAACGGAAAAAATACTGAGAAATTCAACAATTGTTTATGATATTATTAGGTTATGCTGTTTTCAACTTACTAATTTTTAGAAAAAAAATTTAGTTTCAGCAGTTTTTTTTTTTGCCATTTTTAACTAATTTTTGATAGCTTCAGCTATATTTTTAAATAAATTTTTCTATTAGTATAAGAAATGTTTCAATTTAGATAATCTCAGATTCCGAGACTTTCAACCTTAAGGTACATTTACACGCGAGAGAAAACTGCTAGAGATGGAGCAAAAACACTACAAAACAGCTAAACTCATTCAAAATAGAGGTAATTAGAGGTGATTTTTGTTTTATCTCTAGCATTTCTGTTTCAAGTAGATGTGCTTTTTAATTTGAATTTTTTTTAAATACATCGTGTTCAAATATCATGTTGATATTTAACAAAAACAGGAAGCTGTTAGTGTCTTTGTTGATAAAAAGTTAAGGAAATTTTGCTTTAAACGATTAATCGCTTAATCGCCAATTTTCTCGAATAACCGACCCGAATAACCGGTTAATCAATTTTAGTGATTTTTCGAATAATGCAATAACCGGTTAACCGCCTAAGTCGAATAATTGGAAACAGTACTAAATACATATTACCAATTCGATGCCATTTTATTGCAAATATGTATTTGCAGAAAGTCCCTTTTTCTAATAATAATTTAACTAAAAACTAATTTTAAAATTTTTTTGGACAATTTTTTTCTTAATATACTTTTTTTTGTAAAATAAATTAAAAATCTCCCAATCTGAAATTAATATTCAACAATTTTTCAGCAAAATTTTCCGCTAATTTCAGCAAAATAGAATATTATATGCATTTAACTAAATTTAACTTAAATATAACAAAAAATGTATAGAAGTAATAGTTGTTCCTTTTTGTGTGTTTTCTACTTATATTCAGATAATTTTTTGCTGATATGAGAATGGTAAGTTGTCATTTAAAACGAACCAAAATATCACCCAAATATGGCTGAAATTTTTTAGATGTAACAGTTTTATTTCTACTGTTTTTATCTAAATAAATTTTACTTAACAGATTCTGCTACAGTCGGCAGTAGAGATGAGCGATATTTTCATAACGGTGATTTAATCACAGTTATTGATAAATCACTGGTAACGGCAGTGATCAAATATTTCAAGTCGCAGTTACTCGGAATGTCGTTCTTTTAATATTTTTGTACTATTCTTTCTTGCAAACTTAATTGTGCACAGTAATTACTGTTTCCAATTATTCGACATAGGCGGTTAACCGGTTATTGCATTGTTCGAAAAATCACTAAAAATGATTAACCGGTTATTCGGGTCGGTTATTCGAGAAAATTGGCGATTAATCGATTAATCGTTTAAAACAAAATTAATGTATTTCCTTAACTTTTTATCAACAAAAACGCTAACAGCTTACTGTTTTTGTTAAATATCAACATGACACATGAACACGATGTATTTAAAAAAAATTAAAATTAAAAAAGCACATCTACACTAGAGAGAAAATGCTAGAGATAAAATAAAAATCACCTCTAATTAGCTCTATTTTGAATGAGTTTAGCTATTTTGGAGGGTTTTTGTACCTTTAGGTTTAAAAGTTTCGTAATCTGAGATTATCTAAATTGAAACATTTCTTATACTAATAAAAAAATTTATGTAAAATATAGCTGAAGCTATTAAAAATTAGTTAAAAATGGCAAAAGAAAAACTGCTGAAACTAGGAGATTTTTTTCTAAATATTAGTAAGTAAAACTTTGGATACAAAATTTCTTTGAATGCAAATTTAATCAATACTACAATAAATATAATATTGCAATAAAAAGATAAAAACTACATCGAAAGATGTAAGAATTGCACGCAGTTTTCAAAGAAAAGCCAATGACGATTCCTTGATGGATGTTGCAGACACATCATATGGGGCACGTGCTGATGGCTTAATATATAAGTTATAAAAGTAATCAATATATATAAAAATGGGGAAAAAAATACGAAATAAATTAAAAAATGTACAAAATTATATAATTTTTACAAAATAATATGAGTAGCATTATGTATAATAATATATCTACCATCGTTTTTAAGACTATTAGGTTTAATATATCAAATACCCATTAACCGATTCGTCCCAAATTTGGTGGACATGTAGTAAACTAGGAGATACCTATAACTTTTCCTCATTCACGATTTTTTTAAATTTTGCTGTTTTCTTAGCTTAAAATTAACTTTAGACTTCAAACGCGTTTTTCTCACAAGCATGAGTTCAAAATCGGCTGCCACTGTACAGCCAAGGTGGGTTAACCGATTTCGATCCGGTTTTTTTTTCTTTCGAAGTCAACAAAAAACTATAGTCCTTATCGTGGCCCTTTTTTTCAATTTTAGTCAAATAAATTTTATATTCCCAAGTAAAGTTGTTTTTTCTTACCTTTTTTTGGAATTTTCAAGTTTGTGGGGCAACTTTGCTAAAAAAAAAATTAAAAAATAAAAATCGGGCCACGATAAGGACTAGGGAATTTATCTGGTATTAAGAATCACTTTACATTTTTATTTTCCAATAATTAATGAAGGCTGTACAGTGGCAGCCGATTTTGCCTTTTTTAAAAAAGGCTTATAACGAAGTCGTAACCCTGGCAATTTTGGTTGGAGAAATTTAAAACTAATATTTTTTTGAAAATACTACAATATCATATATTTTAAATAAAAAAGTAATATAGTAAAAATATTGTTATTTGAATTTTTGACAACCATTGAAATATGCCCCTTAAAATCTGTTGTTACAGTATTTAACCCCTTAATGGATTTTCCGGATAAAATTTTATGGAATTTAGTACCAGAGATGTGCCAAAATCATGGATGGTAACCGAAACAAATGCGGTTATCGTTAGGGTAACGATATTTTAGGTTATTTCGGTAACGGTATTTTAAGGGTAACGCTATTTCATTTATTTCGGTATCGGTATTTTAGGGATAACGGTATTTGAGTTATTTCGGTAACGGTATTTTAAAGATAACGATATTTGGGTTATTTCGGTAACGGTATTTTAAGGTTAGCGGTATTTCAAATATATCGGTAACGATATTTTAGGGGTAACGGTAGTCAGTTATTTCGATGCATCCCGTAATTTTTTTTTACAAAAAACAAACGAGATTAAAAACAGAACCAATTTATCAACTTAATGTACAAAAAATACTCAATAACCACGTGAAATTACCAAAAGCAGAAAATTAAAAATAACGGTAACGGTATTTTAGGGATAACAATATTTCATTTGTTTCGGTAAGGGTATTTTAAGGGTATTTATATTTCATTTATTTCGGTATCGGATAACGGTATTTCAGTTATTTCGGTAACGGTATTTTAAAGATAACGGTATTCCGGGTATTTCGGGGGTAACGGTAATCAGTTTTGAATCGATAACGGTATTTTAGCGGTATTGCCTGCCAACCCTGGCCAAAATAAATTTTCATTTGCATTGCGACAAGAAATGATCATACTTGGGTTTTTTAATTTGCATTGTATTTTAATTTGCATTCCCCAATTATTACAATTATTAGAAATACAAAATTTTGCAAACCATGCCGAACACCGAATTGGGATCAAATATCCTTTACATATTTATTTAAACATCTGAGAACTTATAAATATAATTTAAATTTTGTTTTCTTTCAGGTGATCGACAGATTTGGTCCGAAATGAGTGAATTTGATGATTCCTTTATAAATAAAATTATATTGCATGAGGTATCAACACCAGAAAATGAAATTAAATACGATGTTCCTATATCTAATGATAATGACAGTAATGCTGAAATTTCAGACGAATTCGATTATAACTATTGGCCTGGTGTACATGATAACAGTATCTCAGATATATGCTTGCTTATAGAAAAACCCTGTAGTTTAGATTTTGAGTATTAAACATTTGTCAAATATTTTATTTATATTTGCATACTGCATTATAAAATAAATAAACAAGATTCTCAGTTTAATCCCTTATGACATTTGCTTTTTTCAGTTTTTGTGCAGTAACAGAGTGAATACATTGCAATATGCCCTCTAATTCAAAAATAGATTTTTCTACAATTTATTAAACATTTAAAAAGGTTTTATATACATAAGGTTAATTTCAAGTTTTGGCATGGCAAGATAAAATTCAACCCTGGCTACCTCTGTCACAGTGACGGTCCGTGAAGTTGTCAAAGTGTGCTGCGATTTTTTAAGTAATCAAAATTACGTCTATATTTTGTGTGTTTTCAGTAAAAATTACGTCTATATTTTGTGTGTTTTCAGTAAGTATCACCTTTTCATAATAGGCACAGACTAGGTTTAATTAACTTTGTATATTTTTAATTCATATGCCATTCAAATCCTATTTTACGCACACTTTTCTACTTGTTGACCGTGTAAGGGGTGCGCCAATAAATAGCTTACTACATAGAATTCGAGTTTCATATCAATTCAAAAAGTAGAAAATCAATAATAATTTGCACTTTGTTTATAGTGGAAAGTGATAGGTCCTTGGAAAATATTCATTATATACGTAATTTTTACATTTTAAAAAAGGGCAGCACACCTTTGACAGCTTCACGGACCGTCACTGCTCTGTCAGGTTGGTAAGTTCCTTGACCCGTGCTCATGGCGTATGAACATATATCTAAACTCTCCATGCCACGATTAAAACCAAGAGTTTAGTAAAACAAATATAGTGGAAAAAAATAAAGTTCATGTATTCCTGCAAATGGTTAGTCAAAGAAAAAAATGGAGTGCATTGATAACTAACGGGGTGGAATGACTAGATGGTGTCATCCTGGGTACACTTAACCCACCCTTACGACATCACCAGCGTAGATACACTAAGTTTGGCTGTCTAATATGATAATTTTTACCTACTTACGTGTCTTCCCCTAACATTCAATGTTTATTTAAACCCAGTGTAGAAAATCATTACCAGATATGTGGTTATGTAACTACATACTTGGTAATGGTAACTAGTTACTTTTGTTATTACATTTCTTATTACCTTTATATGGCAATGTCGCGCAATATAATAAGTTATGGTTACACACCAGCATACGAAAAAAATATATCGTTACCTATGTGCTTACCAGTACTGACAAAAGTAATGAGTCTAAAACTAGATTTTCAAAAAAATAAATTATATTAAAAAAAATATTTTTTATAGTATTTTTTTTTTTTAATAAAATTTCCTGGTGCGGGAATCGAACCTGGGTCTACAGATTGCCAGTCAATAGCTCTACCATCTGAGCTATATCGACATGTAATATTTAATAGATAAAAACATAATTGACCTGCTGCACACAAGTAAGCTTACTCGTCAACATACAAAAAATCAAAAAATATGTGGTTACATATATCCTTACTAGTGTTTAAAAAATATTGAGTTTAAAAATAAATTTAAAAAAAATCTAGAAAATTATTTTCTATTTGAAATAATGATAAAAATAACACATTATCAGTAACTCATTATTATATGTTTTAAAATAATGCAGAAGGTAAGTGGGTGTCATTGCTGGTAGTCCAAAAAATAATGATATATCATTACCGTTTCTACACTGGGAAGGAAAAAAATAAAATTTACCGTTATATAAAAACATTTTGAATTTTAATAATGATTTATATAATAAGAATGCTAGAATATTTATTAATAATAAATTATAAAGGGTAAGTGTAAATCTAAGTATTAGAGTTAATATTAATGGTAAGTTTAAAGATAAGTTAAATGTACCCAGTCAGAAAAATACAAACGGGAAAGCGGTGGCAAATCACGGTAACAGGTGGTACAAGTACTGGTAAAAAATACTTTCCCATTCCCAAAATGATAACATCATTAGACAAAAGGACCGGCTGTTCAAAAGCACTGGAGGAACAAATGATAAAAATAACACATTATCAGTAACTCATTATTATATGTTTTAAAATAATGCAGAAGGTAAGTGGGTGTCATTACTGGTAGTCCAAAAAATAATGATATATCATTACCGTTTCTACACTGGGAAGGAAAAAAATAAAATTACCGTTATATAAAAACATTTTGAATTTTAATAATGATTTTATAATAAGAATGCTAGAATATTTATTAATAATAAATTATATAGGGTAAGTGTAAATCTAAGTATTAGAGTTAATATTAATGGTAAGTTTAAAGATAAGTTAAATGTACCCAGTCAGAAAAATACAAACGGTAAAGCGGTGGCAAATCACGGTAACAGGTGGTACAAGTACTGGTAAAAAATACTTTCCCATTCCCAAAATGATAACATCATTAGACAAAAGGACCGGCTGTTCAAAAGCACTGGAGGAACAAAATTTTTGAACGTTGGAAAAACGCTAAATAGGTGGTCTGGAAATATATTCCAAAATAAAATTTAAAAAAAGTTCATATGTATTTTTTTTGGTCCTGCCGTGATTTGAACCCCGGCCGTCAGATTGGAAGACGATTGCTCTACCCACTGAGCTAAAGAGACATATAATATTTGATGGATAAACACATACTGGCAAACAATTTTTTGTGACTAGTATACCAGCGTTGGGAGGGCAAAAAAAAGTTGGTCTTGAAGGAGGTTTCCCACAAACAAAAAAATTGATTTTATAAAACAAAAAAATTAAAAAAAATCAAAAAAAAATCTTTTATTGCAACCGGTTTTGAACTCTGACTACAAACTTTTTTTAACGAACCGTCAGTATTTTTATAAAATCATTGGTCTACCAGTGAATTGATTTTTGTACCCCTGGTAGCATTGGCTAGGTAGCACTTGATAGCCACTGGTTGAAAACCTTGGCATTAGAGATACTGATCCCGAAAATCCCGGAATTGGTCTTGAAAAAATCTCGGGATTTCCGATTTCATTATTTAGCATATTTTATCTCTTTGTATTTGTTTTTATTGTTATATTCGACCTAAATCACATAAATCTAATATCTTATTAAATGTTATTAAAGAACTAATTTTTCCCATTCATAAATAATAGATTAAAATCAGTGACGGTCCGTGAAGTTGTCAAAGGTGTGCTGCCCTTTTTTAAAATGTAAAAATTACGTATATAATGAATATTTTCCAAGGACCTATTACTTTCCACTATAAACAGAATGCAAATTATTATTGATTTTATACTTTTTTAATTGATATGAAACTCAAATTCTACACCGAAAAAATTTCTCAGTTACTGGCAACCAAATTTTCAACTGAGGCTCAGGTGAAATACCCCTAACTGAGCATCAGTTAAAAAAATTAATTGTAAGTAACTAAATTGTTAGTTGAAAATGTTGCCATAAAGTCAGTTAATAAGAACGATTTTTTAGTTACAATTTTAGAATTTTTCATATAGTATTTAGTAACTAAGATTTTGAAATACTGAAATTTACTGCAATTTTAACAAATGATAAGAATTGAGCATGAATTGTACAAAGTTTTTATTAATAATTTAAAGAACATGAGATAATAACACTAAAACCTTTTATGTTTTTAACCATTTGATGAAAATGTTGTTTCAATATCATTGTGTGAGTCACAAACAGACGAATGATGGCAAGTTCCAATTATTGTAGATCACTTTATGGTAATCCGTCTTTGGTTCTGTGCGTTTTTATTTCTTCTAAAAACAAATACAAAAATTTTGAATTTTTTTATAGAAAATATATTGAAACAATAAGAACTTATCTTCAAATATTTTCTGCCCATCTTGACTGTTCTGAAACATGTTTGAAATTCCACTGCTTTTCAGAACAGATACCCTTAGTGGACCAAATGTCCGTTTTTTTGCACAAAATCAAGAAAATTAAGTTGAAATATGTTTCCGTTGTTTTGGACTTTATTAAAAATCAATAAACAATTAAAAAAATTTATTAACAGGGTAACAGAAAACTTTATATTTAAATGAAAAATTAGTTGTTAATGATAACTTCAGTTAATTTGAATTTTTTCAGTTCTAACTAAGAAATTCTTTAACTGAGCAACTGAGAAATTTTATCGGTGTATGTACTAAGCAATTTATTGGCGCACCCCTTACACGGTCAACAAGTAGAAAAGTGTGCGTAAAATAGAATTTGAATGGCATATGAATTAAAAATATACAAAGTTAATTAAACCTAGTCTGTGCCTATTATGAAAAGGTGATACTGAAAACACACAAAATATAGACGTAATTTTGATTACTTAAA
Source organism: Leucophora obtusa (assembly GCA_949987735.1). Lineage (NCBI taxonomy): Eukaryota > Metazoa > Arthropoda > Insecta > Diptera > Anthomyiidae > Leucophora > Leucophora obtusa. The sequence continues at coordinate 89,350,821 of OX465298.1, forward strand.
AAATCGCAGCACACTTTGACAACTTCACGGACCGTCACTGATGAAAATAGATTACACATTAAATTAATCTCAATAAAAACCGTAATCGGCTTGAGGTTATAAGTATAAAAATAAAAACAGATTTTTCGTTTTATTTTTAAAAATGGTTTACTTTTATTCAGTATTTCGAAACAGCTTCGCTGTTCATCTTCAGGAAAAAACTAAACAGAAATACAATTTTAACATATTTTATAAATTAAATATATATAACGACGACTACATACATTTAATTATCTGGCGATAAAGCGCGGAGTTGAAAGCGTCCTTTCTTGTTTACATTACTTAATCAACTAGTCTTTTTATTTATTTATTAAGTTTTAAGTCTTCGGTGTTTGTTTATTGTGTGTCGATATAATTGAGCACACTTGTCCGTATCAGTTTTATAATTGAGTCTCTTGCTGTGTGGTACATCAATAATGTGTAAAATTTCAAGAGTATATCTTATCCTATAATTATTCTCTTCTTGTAATATGCCCACATGTTTAAAGTTTGGTCTGTGTCCAGTGTACTGTGCGCCGCGAGTGCGGTTTTTTGTTCAATAGGTTTATTTATTGCTTTGTAGTCTGACTTGTGAGATGATAGTCGCGTCTTTAACTTTGTTTTAGTTGTGCCAACGTATACTTTGTTGCATATGTTGGACCCGTCACCATCACAGTTTATCTTGTATATAACATTTGATTTTTCTTCATTTTCAAGTTTAGTTTTCGTCCTGCTAAATAACTTCCCACGTAGAAATTGCCGACGTTGCAACAAAAATTGTACTGGGATAGCACTGTTTTTTACGAAATGGCGGTACTACTTAAAACGTGGTTTGCCAATACTGTTTTCTGAAAATAAACGAGTTTTTTAAATTTATTAAAATTAACAGTTTTATAAATTTTATGTATTTTTGCATCTATTACACAATTACTTATGTAAGAGAGACATAGCCATTCTTTTCTTGTGAAGTTTCGAAAGAATACATTAAAAATCTGTGATGTACACTAAAAGGACAGCAAAGTACTAGCAAACTACTAAATTTGTTATTAAATGTACTGGGATAATACCAAAAAAATAAAATCCCAAGCCTGTGCCAACGTTGGGAAATAACTACGGCCAAGCGTTTATTGGTGTTATCATTTCGACAACATTCCAGTACAGTGAAAGTTGAAAATCCGACGCATTGCCAGTACATATACCACCGTCTCCAATACCGGGGCGAGATTGTGCCGTTTGTATTTTTCTACCTGGGTTGTTTACGGTATTATCAGTTTTGAGCGCTATTTCGCATTTTTCTTTATTATAAATATCTGAGTGTTTTATTCTTTCCGATAGGCCTGGTATATACGATACCGATTTGTAGATTTTCGCCGGTTTTTTTTTTCTTTGATATTTTTGGTTTTTACATGTTTGATTAATTCTTTTATCGTTTTTTTGGGGAAATCATTTTTCTGTAGAATGCAAATAATTTTGTTTGTATTTTCTTTATGAAAAACTTTATCGCTTATCTCTAGAACCCTTCGTATAAAATTTGTAGCAGTATTTATAATTATCCGCCTGGGATGTTTGGAATGGAAATTTATGAGTCTTCCTGACGCGGTGGGTTTTTGATACCAATTTAATTTTAGTTGGTTACCTCTTCTAATGATTACTGAATCTAAAAATGGTAGTTGATTATGATTCTCTTCTTCTTTTGTAAACTGTATTTGTCGGTTGTACGAATTTAAAATCCTTAACGATTCTTCTACTTTACCTGATTTCAAAATACCTACAGAACAAATCATCAACATATTTTGTAAGGATTCTTGGTTTAATATCCATCATTTCCATCGAAAAATCCAATAATTTCTCCATGAATATGTTGGCAATTACAGGGGAAACCGGTGAACCCATTGGCATACCTTTCCTCTGTTCATAAAAATAATTTTCATGTTTAAAATAACGTGTATCTTTTACACAAAAAGTTAGAATTTCCATAAACAATTGTTTTGGGATTTTTGTGTGTTTTTCTATAATATTCCATTGTTCTTCAATTATTTTTAAGGCTAAATTAACCGGGATGCTTGGAAATAAGGAAACTACGTCGAAAGAAATAAGTATTTCATCATCATTTATTAACGAATTATTTATTCGTTTTTTAAATTCAATTGCATCTTTAACATTGTATTTTGATTCCGTCGTCAGATTTTGCAATATCAACTCCGCGCTTTATCGCCAGATAATTAAATGTATGTAGTCGTCGTTATATATATTTAATTTATAAAATATGTTAAAATTGTATTTCTGTTTAGTTTTTTCCTGAAGATGAACAGCAAAGCTGTTTCGAAATATTGAATAAAAGTAAACCATTTTTAAAAATAAAACGAAAAATCTGTTTTTATTTTTATACTTATGACCTCAAGCCGAATATATAAGAACCCCATTGCACAACAACAATAAAGGTCAACTATAAATTCTTAACAAAAACCGTAATAACCCGAGTAAAAAAGTTTTGATATAACCATATATTATTTTATGTAATTGCATATAGTAACTTATAGTTACATATGGCCACATATGCTTTTAAATTCAAGCAGATATACTTTTATATTGTCATATGTTAGATATTTTTTCCTCAAAGGTTTTAATATGGAGACATATTGATTTTATATTATTACATACTGGCCTACATATAATTGCATGTGCTATATATAAGTACATAAAGTAACATATTACAGATATAATTACATATACGTTTATATATAATTTAGTATGACACTATACATTATAATATAAAACTTTATGTGGAGCCATATAAGAAATATTTCATAATTTGTGTTAGATATGATTATATATTGACGAATAAGAACCCTTATATAACTTAATATGGTTCCATATCTACAATATTTCATGATTTCTTTAATATATAACAATATAATGTTCTTTATAAAATCATCTATAATTATATATCATCCCACATAAGTAATTATTTCAAAGTGATTTTATATAAAAATATATAAGGTCCATATAAAACCGTATTATTTTCATATGTGGTTCTATGTTAACAATGATTTTTAACTAGTTTTAGATTTAGTAATTACTAGCGATTGGCGCGTGACTAGAAATGTTCGTGAGTCACGTTATTCACACGTGATTGTGAGTAATAATTACTATACTCTAGTGATTCGTGCGTGAGTCTGAGAATATATAATTCGTACTTGATTCGTGCGTGAGCGTAAATAAGAATATATAACCCGTGCATGATTCGTGAGTGAGTTTATTTTTTGCATCATATATTTTTAGTAATTTTTACTATTTTGTAATATTTTACTATTTTTTTTTCTATTTTTCTTATATCTTGGTTGTATAACATAATCCTAATAACTTTAAAATTTCAGTCTTGTTAACTTTATTTTAAAATTACTAAAAACAATTTTGTTCATGTTTAATGCACTGTCATGGTAAATCTGGATAAAAGTAATTGAAGATTTATTGAAATTATAGGATCTCCAGCAGACCTTTGGGTTAATCATTATATTTGGAAATTAATTACACATGCAATTACACAATTACATATTATTTGTAATTGTAATTAAAAAAAAAAAACAATTACAAGTAATTTGTAATAGAAAATTTTCAATTATACATTACATATAATTTTAATTGAAAAAATGTCAATTACAATTACATTTTTTCGGAAAAGAAATAATGACAAAAAGCACAAGTGAAGGGTCAGCCCAACATGACGTATTCTTTTTATACTTATCCACGCCTACCCAACCAATCCCAGTCAGTTTTTTCTACAAAATTTTAAAAAACACTTTAATTCTAAATGTAATTGAAATCACTTTCAATTACAATTACTTGTAATTGAAAATTTTCAATTACAGTTACATGAAATGTAATTGAGTTTTTTTTAATTTCAATTATATTTATTTGCAATTGTTATTGAAATCCCCCAGGTCTGATCTCCAGATATTGCATATCTTTTTTATTTAAAAAAATAATTTTTGTATATTGTTAGATGTGGTCATATATAATATGATCTAAAGTATAATGTCAATTTTAAGATATAATTGTATCAAACTATGTGCACTTTTATAACATTTTATATAAATTTATACAAAAAGATATAATTTGATGTAATTGGATGAGGACAAAATTCGGATACAATTGTATCGAATTGCATAAAATTGTATCAAATTGTACCAAATTGTATACAATTGTATACAATTCGATACAATAAGATACAATAAGATGTTCTCATTTTTCGGATATAATTATATCTAATTACATAAAAGATTATATATAATTAAATATAACTTCATATGGCTCCATATCATTTTTTTTACTTGGGAATTTAAAAACTTATATTCAACTGTGAAACATTTGAAAATCGTAATTCAGCTTTATTTATCATTTTAACGGACAAGTTTTTATTTATTTTATTGATGATTTGCTAAAATCATAACTTCATGCAAATTTTTGTTAAATTAGAAAAATCTAACAATATGCCTTTCTGAAATCAGCTGAGGTATGTTCTTAATATTTTATGTTAGTTAATTTAAAAAAAACTAATAGTCACTAAATATTTCTGATGATTTCAGCAGAGTAGTTTGTATTTGCATTCAATTAATTTTACCCAAATATAACTAAATATTTGAAATTTCTTCAGAGGTAAATTGCAATTTGCTTAAATTTAACTCCTAAGTATATTTCTTATATTTCGAAAATTTAACAATTATTTAGCAAACAAGTTCTGCTGATTTAAGTAGTTTTAATAGCGGAACCTCTTTTGCTAATTTTTAGTACACTCAAAAAAATAAGTTAGTAGAAAAATTAGTAAAACGTCTTGTATATCAAGTGTACTAATTTTTAGCAATTTTTTTGCTGAAATTCCGTTTTCAGCAAAAATTTTAGTTATATTTTTTTAGCACTAAACTAATTTTGAACTAATATTTTACAAAAAAAGAAAAACAACTCTACACATATTCTATATTTAAATTTTCAGCAAATAAATTAACTAAAGTAAAATTTCGCTACAAGTTTTTTGAGTTTTTTTCAGTCTACTAATATTCAGCAAAAATTTTAGTGATTTTAGCAAGGACTTTTTTCATTTGCAGTCGACTAAGTGTTAGCAAAACTTTTGCTGAAGATTACTATTTTTTTGGTAAAAATCAGCTCGCTGATTTTCAGCAAACCTTTTGCTGAAATTACCAACTTTTTTGCAAGCACGCTCCTGACTAAAAATTTGCTGACACAGCAACATTTTTTGCTGACTTTACTGACTTTTTTTTTTGAGTGTAGTTTTTTCTGCTATTTTTACATACTTATTTCTATGAGTGTATTTCTGTTTGAAGCGAGATTCAAAATGCTGTAGTACTCCACTCTGAGTTGATATTTATCCTTTCTTTTTTGCAATTACATATTTTTTGTATTATGCTATCTCTATTTTACACACTCCACTCTGCAGCGTGGAGTACTCCAGCATTGCGCATCCGGCTTAATTTGTTTATTTCTTGATACTACAAGAAATAATAAATAGAATTATAATAAATTATTTTAGTTTGTAGGGTTTATTTCAGCTATTTATTTTTAAAATTAAAAATATGATGAAACAAAAAAATCGCGAAACCCCGAAAAATCCCGAAACCCGGGATTTGTAAAAACCAGTCCCGTTCGGCATCCCTACTTGGCATATCACTCTAAGCCAATTCTTTGCCAGTGGCTTTTTGTTATAAACCACCGAAATTTTTGTAAAACAAATACTGGCAAAACGCTATTTGCAAACGCTGGCAAAGCGTCCCAAATGAGTGTTCTACCAGTCATTTATTTTCAACACCGTGGTTACCCAGTGGTATGCCAGTGCTTGATTTTTTGTACCACTGGCGATTTCTGACTGGGTAAGTATAGGTTAATATAAAAATAATAATAAAGTTAAGTATAAAAATTTGAAATATTAAGGTAAGTATAAAGGTAAGTATCTCTTCTAGTCTTATTTTTACAATTCTTCTTATTTCATCAGCATTACATCTTCCTGCTATATAAACCAACCCCCGGTAATAAAGTGAATTATTTCCATTTATACATATGTTCAAATATCTCTTTTGTGATATTCTTCTTCATTCATCTAAGATTATATTAAATCTCCTATTGTTAGAAATATTGCTCGATATATCTTTTATCATGATATCTTTTACATGATTGTAGTAATTTAATGTAATGTTCTTTACATCGGTTTCAGTTTTTGGCAATGTCAGGTTTTTATTATAAAAACTTTCTCGAATAAACGAAGATCTAGTTATGGTGCGGATTGACATTCCGTCGACTGCGGCTAATTTGGATACCATTTCAGGAAATGTTTGCCCTACCATAAAACGTTCAATGCCTATTCAGCTTACACTTTTTTCTTCGGGTACTTTGCCAATTTTAGCTGGAACGTTATTCTTGTTGTTGTTTTCTTCAAGAGAAGATGCATGACTATCATTTTTTTTTTTGTGAACCAAATTGTCGGATAACCAAATTTAGATATCGTTAACCATTAGTCTTTTAGGGCAAATATTGCACTGCGCTGCATTGTCCTTTTTTGTGAAGTATTTCCATACTCCTGACATTTTATTCTTTAATATAAAAGAATATATTAGTTTGAAAGCAGGTGTATTAAAATAAAGTAAATATCACATTTATTAATGAAAACGTTACTTATAAAATTATTGGCCCTTAATATAAAAGAGTATTTAAAATTTAAAGTCGACTTTATTTTTAATCATACGGGTTTGTTCATTACAAAAATATTTATATTTTCAAACATTTTGATTGGTTGAAAATAAATTAACCAATCAGAATGCTCCAAAAATAAACCAAGTCAAGGTATACTGCCACCCAATATTTTCACTAAAGTCGACTTTAACTGAAATATACATTTGAAAAATTTAGATAGTAAGGGCGATTATTTGTAAAAAACAAAACTTTTTTTCATATTTCTTTTAAACCTTTTACCAAGTTTTTAGGTTTTACTACTTAAATTTTAAATAAGTTATGCGAAAAATCTTTATTAGTTGAAATGCTCTTAATTACTTGGGAAATATTTTTTTTGTGTGTCAAATAACTTTTGAGGAAAATGTTTATTCTTCTTCTTAACCTCAAACCTACTAAATTAGAATTAATAAAAATACAATTAATGACAGTATTAATTGTATTTAGTCTATACGACGCGTTTGAAAAACAACACTTTACTATAGAAAATAAAAATGCCCTCTTGGCTGTCCGTCTCTAATATACACAAATTGCCTGCACTTGTACGTACAAACCATACGTCAATGTAGCAATATTTGTGAAAAGGGGACACGGAGGAAATAAGAAGATAAACAAAAAATCTGAAGTAGAATGTTTGTAAAAACTCAGAAAAGTTCTGCAGTTACTACATGACAGTTATTTATGTAGTAATGCGATTGTCGTTAATTTAACTACAATTGTAGTTAATTTACTTAGAACAAAATTTTTCAATCACCCTGATTATATAAGTCGAAGGCGTTTTTCGACAGCAGGCGTAGTAGCAGGCGTTTTTAAAATTTAATGGTATTATGTAAAATTTTCGACAGTTAAATTTTTGTAAAAGATTTAAAAAACTTCAGAGTTGCATAAAATTGAATATATGTGTTAGTTTTGAACCACCCCGTTATAAAACTGTCAAAAACATATGATTTGCGTTAAAAAAAATAAATTTAAAATAAAATATAGAAATTGTGTTTTTTTTTATTATTTGAAAAAAATGTTAAGTGTTGCAGCTTTTTCATCTTCCGATGATGAAGAGGAGTTCAATAAGCGGGAGCTTACTGCTATGAGAAAACAATTAAGACAGCAGTCTGATATATTCTCACTTCCAAATTCCAAGTAAGTCCATAAAATAAATTTTTTGAAGTTAACCAATGTTTTCTTTAAGATTTGTAAGCTATTTTAGATTGAATAAAGAAGCTTTTAAATATGTTTTGAGTAAAATTGAACCTAAATTACCAACATCAGCAAGATCAACATTAGTTCCAAATATAATCAAGTTGGCAGCATCAATGAGAATTCTGGCTGAGGGAAGTTACCAAAAGGGTGCTGGAAATGATTATAACGTAAGCCTTTCTCAATCTACTGTCACCAATGTTTTTAATGAGTGCATTGATGTAATGTACAACGAGTTGTGTGAAAGGTGGATTTCATTTGATATGGGTGAGGATGAAAAAATAGAAATAAAGGAGCATTTCTATAGAAAAACTGAATTTCCTGGGGTAATAGGATGTGTAGACGGAACCCATATCAAAATTTTAGCTCCAAAAATCGAAGAACGTTTTAGGTATTATAATAGAAAGGGGTTCTACAGCCTAAACGGAATGCTGGTAATATAAAAATTTTTAATTCATTATTACTTTATTAATTCAAATATTTTTACATATGTAGGTATGTGATCACAAATTGCAAATTAGATATATTTATTCCCATAATCCTGGATCATCTCATGACTCCTTAATATGGAATGTTAGTGAGTTGAAGCATCTATTGAAAGATAATTTCGAAAATGGGGAAACAAATACATGGTTATTAGGTAATTAAATAATTTTTGTAATTTTTAGCATATTTTCAAAATATTTGGGATATTTTGTTTTTCCCTAAGGAACAGGTTCTTCTAATGCTTTGCTGCATGTCGATGCATATATTTAACATGGATGGTAACCGTAACGTTGCGGTTTTCGGTAAGGGTAACGTTATTTTAGATTATTTCGGTAACGGTATTTTAAGGGTAACGCTATTTCATTTATTTCGGCATCGGTATTTTAGGGATAACGGTTTTTTAGTTATTTCGGTAATGGTATTTCAAGGATAAAGTTATTTTGATTATTTTGGTAACGATATTTTGAAATCAACGGTAGTTAGTTATTTCGATGCATACCGCAAATTTTTTTACGAAAAACAAACGATAATAAAAACAATACCAATTTACCAACTTAATGTAAAAATACTCATTAACATTCAATTACCAAAAGCAGAATATTAAAAATAACGGTAACGATATTTTAGGGATAACAGTATTTCATTTATTTCGGTAACGGTGTTTTAAGGTATCGATATTTCATTTATTTCGGTATCGGTATTTTAAGGACAATGGTATCTCAGTTATTTCAGTACCGGTATTTTAAGGATAAACGTATTTCTGTTATTTCGGTAACAGTATATGCATACAGCGCCTTATACCGTCATCTTAAATACAAAATAACGTATCATAAAAAAACGACAATTGGGTTTTTATTCAACAAATTATTCATATCCCAGCAAACAAAAAAAAGAATGCATTCTACAAGAATGCCTTTTTCACTGCATATAAACTTTTCATTTCTTTATACTGATTTCTTACTTTCAATAAACCTATTTTAAATGCCATTAATTAAAAACTTTACAGCTTTAAAATGGATTCGATATTATTCATTATTCGATCAAAAATATTTAATTTTATAAAATTAAACATATTTTTTTGTATTCCCGAGTAAAAAAGTTAATATATAACAATATATTTTTTAATACAAAAATAAACATTAACATATAGTAATATAAAATGGCTTTGCATCCATATGTATTCATATATTATAATATCTTTTAAATATTTCCCGAAATTTTCTAATGTATAACCATATAAAATCATATATAAGTATTTAGAAGAAGTTGTACATAATTGTAACCAAGCATTTTAAGCCTTCTCATATAAACTTGCATTCTACCCGTAAACTCTGTAAGCCTGGTATGTTTATAAGTTTAATGTCAAATTCCATACATAAAAAATATGGCTTGTATTTTTACAAGGAATTTTCGAGTTATAATGAGTACGCCTTTTATATTTTGAAATCATACATAAATATATCTCAAAAAAATTTAGAATTTTTTTACATTGCGCTATACTTAAATATATATAAAACAACTTAGAATAAAATTTAACATTGAGCTATATAAAACTTTATATGTTTTCCGATAAAGCCATTTTGAATTATATATGACGCTACATTGAAATTGTCATAGCATATGTAACTAGATATGGTACATATTTATATATATGGGGACATATATATTTATACTGATCTATATATGACATCATATAAGAAATGTTTGAAAAACTCAAAGCTACCCAAGTAAAAAAATTGATATGGAGCCATATGAAATTATATTTAATTATATATAATCTTTTATGTAATTAGATATAATTATATCCGAAAAATGAGAACGTCTTATTGTATCATATTGTATCCAATTGTATACAATTTGATACAATTTAATGCAATTCGATACAATTGTATCCGAATTTTGTCCTCATCCAATTACATCAAATTATATCTTTTTGTATAAAATTATATAAAATGTTATAAAAGTGGACATAGTTTGATACAATTATATCTAAATATTAACCTTATACTTTACATAGGACCATATCTAACAATATACATACAAAAATAATTTTTTTACATAAAAAAAATTTTTCAATTGCTTGTAATTGTTCTTTTTTGAATTGCAATTACAAATAATCGGCCTGATTACAAGTGTCGAATTTTCGACTCCATATAAAATGATTTTGTATATAATGGAAATTATAAAGAAATGAAACTCTGATGCTGGATTTTTTTAAATCTGAGTGCTATGGTAAATCCAATTGAAAAATTGTTCAAAAGTTGCGTTTTTAGTGAATTTTCAGCAAATTCGACTTAGTTTCGACTACGACTACGAACCTCGTAATAAGGCCGAATGTGTAATTATAGATGAGTTTTTTTTTCAATTACAATTACATGTAATTGTGTAATTGCATGTGTAATTAATTACAAAATGTAATGATTAACCTCAGGCCTGCTGGAGATCTTATAATTTCGATAAATCTTCCATTACTTTTATCCAGATTTATCATGACAGTGCAATAAACATGAAAAAAAATTTATTTTAATTTAGTAATTTTAAAATAAAGTTAACAACACTGAAATTTTAAAGTTAATAGGATTATGATATACAACCAAGATATAAGAAATCAGTCAAGTGTACGTATAGTATAGAGAATTTCGTATTAAAGCCATTTTTGACTCATGCTCAAAAAAAAAAACCAAAAAAAAAAAAACAAATTACTCACGCACGAGCATTTCCTTTTTTACTCAGCACACATGATTATATTAACTTATTTATTAAACTTACAATCAGAAAATTCTCACGCAAAACAGTAAAAATTACTAAAAACATATGATGCAAAAAATAAACTCACACACGAATCAATCACGGGTTATTCTTACTCACGCTCACGCACGAATCACTTAAGTATAGTAATATTGAATAACGTGACTCACGAACATTTCGTGTCACGCGCCAATCCCTAGTAATTACTAAATCTAAAACTTCAAAATCATTGATAACATGGAACCAAATATAATACAATACGGTTTTATATGGACCTTATATATTTTTATATAAAATCACTTTGAAAAAATTGCCTATGTGGGATGATATATCATTATAGATGATTTTATAAAGAATGTTATAAGTTATATATGGGTTCATATTCGTCAATATATAATCATAACTAACACAAATTATAAAAGATTTCTTATATGGATCCACATAGTTTTATATTATTATGTATAGTGTCATACTAAATTATATATAAACGTACATGTAATTATGTCTTTTATATGTTACTTTATGTACTTATATATAGCACATACATATATATGTAGGCCAATATGTAATAATATAAAATCACATATGTCTCCATATTAAAACCTTTGAGGAAAAAATATCTAACATATGACTATATAAAAGTATATCTGCTTGAATTTAAAAGCATACGTGGCCATATGTAACTATAAGTTACTATATGCAATTACATAAAATAATATATGATTATATCAAAACTTTTTTACTCGGGTATATATAATTATATCCGCACAGATATAGTATCACACTTGACTATATATCAACATATTAGTCCATATTAAATTATATAATTTCCTCTATAACTATTTTTACTCGGGAAGACATTTTAGTTAAAGCTTTATATAATTTAGATTCCAAAACATTTTCTAAGTCATTTTATATATAAATTTAGATAAATCTTAATTTAAAATATTTTCTGAGTCAATTTTTGATAAAAATTTATATTATTTAAAATCAGAAAAAGGAAAATATTTTTTATGTCAGTTTTACAATTCAAACATATTTCAAAACCCAACATATTTTGGGTATAAATCTTGAAATCCAATTGCATTAAATAGTATATAAATATATCAGATTAAATATAATACGATTCAATTAGAGGTGCCCAATTTTGGGATATAATTGCATCAGAGTATATACAATTGTATAATATTAGATTGAATTGTATCTATCCCATATTGCGGATCAGATTATATAAACACTTATATGATTATTTTATATTCTTATATATAAGATATATAAACTTTTTTACTCGGGTTGCCGTGTTTTTTAGCAAAATATATAAATTTTTAGGAAAATATATAAAACATAATAGTGAATTTAGACTGAGCAAAAACTACTTACAATCAAATAAAAAAGTTTTTCTTAAAATTTAAAAAATTCACGATCTACATTAAAAAATCAAGAAAGTCTATTTTGTCTGACTTTGAACACCCATTACTTTAGTTGCCAATTAAAAATATTTTTTTAGAATATTGTTTTCAAATAACGATAAAAGTAACATTCGAATTCCATTTGAATTACTTTGAGATACAAAAAGTAGTCTAATATATATGGCGCTCCAAAGTTATACAAATAATGTAGAATTTTAAAAATTAAGCATTTAAGATATTGCAAGGCGCGGCCTAAAAAAGCGATGAATTTCATTTGTAGCAAAAATGTTAAGGTTTTCAAATAAATTAATTTAAAAAAAAATATTACTTCCAAACAACGTTTTAGTTTCAAGACTGTGTAACTTTTAAAGGCGTTTGAATTTTAAAAAATTTTCATTTTGGATTTCTTTGAGACTTTTGCTAATATAATTTTTATACGAGTCAATTCTAATCTGACTTGTTTTCTTTATTAAAATAGTATCTTAAGATTTTCTATCATTTTTTACAGGAGATGCTGGCTATCCGTTGGAGCCTTATTTAATAACGCCATTCAGATCAGCAGAAGAGGGTACACCAGAGAGCCAATTTAACTCGATACATTCAAAAACTAGAAATGTAGTTGAACGAAGTATAGGTGTTTTGAAAAATAGATTTCGCTGTATACTAGGCGCAAGACAACTACATTATACCCCTGAAATGTCTGGTAAAATAACGTCAGTATGCGCGGCTTTACACAACATATGTATACACTACAGTATAGATAACCCTGAAATCGATAACGAAAATGAAATTTTTGAAACTCCGACTAATGAACCAAGTGATGATTAAACAGCCTCAAATATTAGATTAAGAATTATGCAATCCTTAACAATTTAATACATTTTATTAATTCAGTACATTTTTTTTGTTCATGAAAAAATTAAAATATATAATAAAAACTAAAACTTAAACACAAAACAAGTTAACTCATTTTAAAACCCATTTTTTATTTCTTCTATTTCTATTTTGCGTCTTTTAATCTCAATTTCATTAGCTCTGATTTTAAGCAATGATCTTCTATGCTCTTCCTTCTTTTTAAGTTCGCATTTGTATATTTTTAATTTTTCTTCTTTTATTTTATACATCTTTCTTTGGTATCTTTCAAGTTCTTTTAAAGATTTCTTTATTTCGGTATACAGTTCGGTTTGAACATTTAGTTGTTCTTTGAGTAGAGAATTTTTATCTTTTGTCTTTTTGGTTTTTCTGGCTCTACCTTCTGGAGAAGTTCTTACGAAGGATTGTGAAGTTGATGGTTCCTCATTTTCATCGCAACTTGTTTCATCTGTTATGATGTCGCCTACAACCGGTCTGGGCCCTATCGACTAACTTCGGTTACGTTGCACACCAAAATTACGACCTTTAGGATTTACTATAGAATCTAATTGTAACAAATTGGAGGCTGCCTCCTCAGTTGGAGTTAAAATGTATTGTTTAAAGGAACCTCCTCCAGTAGCATGGCATTCCGATCTATTATGCACCAATTTCTTTTTTAGCTTATATTTAAAGTCTGCCCATACCTTCAACCATTCTTCGCCATTACGACGAGGAGGACCTATTCTATTCAACTTTATAGCAAATAGTTTCCATTCTTCTTTAGAGTTCACTTTGTTTAAACTTTTATGGAATCCTTTGGCCAGATTTGGATTTTTTTCCAAAAGTGCTACCATCATTTCAAATTGTTTTGTGGTAGTTAGTTTTATCCTAAAATGTATACAAATACATATAAAACACCAAATTGTTAATGCACCCAACTGATAAAAATTATAATTTTTAACTTACGGTTTTATATTATTCATTTTAATTTTCTATATTTTTTTAAAGCTGTCGTGAGGGAAAAATCTAACGCCAATTTTTTACTAGTTTGACATTTAAATACGCCACTTATAATACAAAATTTGTAATAGATTTCAAAGTAGGGTTGCACTTTTGTCGTTTTCGACATTCATAATACCGTTTTTTTAAAACGCCTGAATTTCCACACAACTACGCCTTACATAATCAAGGTGAATGTTTTTGACAGTTATTTTTTTAAACAAACTACAAAAATTACTACATTGTAGTAACATTTATTTTATGCAGTTATTTTGAATTTTATTTACAAATACTTAAATTTTCAAGTGTGTATGCACACACACGAAGCAAACAGAAGTATGTGTATGAATCACTTGTTTATAAATTTCTAGTGAAAGAATATGAGTATACCATGTTTTCTCTTGTCTTAGTCGTAAAACAACGCCAAAGAGTGAGCACGCGTAATACGGAAAAGGTTATATATTTTTTTATTAAATTACTAAAATAATAAGGTAAGTTTTATAATATAAATTTATTTACGGGGAATGTTAAAAAAATGTATTTATTTTCTTTCAGTTCTTTTATATTTTCATCCCTTTCTACCTGGAGAAAAAAAAGGAAGCCAAACAACAGCATATTTCATCCCTCACAGACGGACATGTACAACAATATCTTAATAGTGAAAAAAAAGTGACATTAAGTGTAAATTTTGATTTCTCAATTTTAAATTTATTATAGAATAAAATTAAGTTAATAGTGTTTACATAAATTTGTTTTTTTTATTAAATTAATAATTTAAAAAAAAAAATTTATTTATGTTTTTTTAACTACATTTGCAAGTTGTTTGTACAGTTTTACAATAATTTGCATGTATGTTGTTTCAATTGCATTTGTAATTGTTTTTACTACATTTGTCAGTTAATTTTTAACAGTTAAAAATTACTTCATATTGCAGTTAATTTAACTGCAAATGTAGTCTACACCTTTTTAAGTGCAAATGCAGTTATTTTAACTGTCATTTGCAGTTGATTTTACCTACATAATTCCCTGAGTGTATGTCTGTTTGATCACTTCTGAAATTATTCATATAGAGACAATCTGACAATAAAAATATAAACAATAATACAATTTAATGGAAAATCACTGATGAAGACTATCCATAAAAAGGCAGAAACTACACTCAGGGAATTATGTAGCTAAAATCAACTGCAAATGACAGTTAAAATAACTGCATTTGCACTTAAAAAGGTGTAGACTACATTTGCAGTTAAATTAACTGCAATATGAAGTAATTTTTAACTGTTAAAAATCAACTGACAAATGTAGTAAAAATAACTACAAATGCAATTGAAACAACATACATGCAAATTATTGTAAAACTGTACAAACAACTTGCAAATGTAGTTAAAAAAACATAAATAAAAATTTTTTTTTTAATTATTAATTTAATAAAAAAAATAAATTTATGTAAACACTATTAACTTAATTTTATTCTATAAAAAATTTAAAATTGAGAAATCAAAATTTACACTTAATGTCACTTTTTTTTCACTATTAAGATATTGTTGTACATGTCCGTCTGTGAGGGATGAAATATGCTGTTGTTTGGCTTCCTTTTTTTTCTCCAGGTAGAAAGGGATGAGAATATAAAAGAACTGAAAGAAAATAAATACATTTTTTTAACATTCCCCGTAAATAAATTTATATTATAAAACTTACCTTATTATTTTAGTAATTTAATAAAAAAATATATAACCTTTTCCGTATTACGCGTGCTCACTCTTTGGCGTTGTTTTATGACTAAGACAAGAGAAAACATGTTATACTCATATTCTTTCACTAGAAATTTCTAAACAAGTGATTCATACACATACTTCTGTTTGCTTCGTGTGTGTGCATACACACTTGAAAATTTAAGTATTTGTAAATAAAATTCAAAATAACTGCATAAAATAAATGTTACTACAATGTAGTAATTTTTGTAGTTTGTTTAAAAAAATAACTGTCAAAAACATTGAAAAATTTTGTTCTAAGTAAATTAACTACAATTGTAGTTAAAATAACTACAACCGCATTACTACATAAATAACTGTCATGTAGTAACTGCAGAACTTTTCTGAGTGTAGATCTAGTCTGATTTGCAAATTTAATGTGTTTATAACTTTTGAGGAAAATGTTTATTCTTCTTCTTAACCTCAAACCTACTAAATTAGAATTAATAAAAATACATTTAATGACAGTATTAATTGTATTTAGTCTATACGACGCGTTTGAAAAAACAACACTTTACTATAGAAAATAAAAATGCCCTGTTGGCTGTCCGTCTCTAATATACACAAATTGCCTGCACTTGTACGTACAAACCATACGTCAATGTGGCAATATTTGTGAAAAGGGGACACGGAGGAAATAAGAAGATAAACAAAAAATCTGAAGTAGAATGTTTGTATATGTCTATTTGATCACTTCTGAAATTATTCATATAAAGACAATCTGACAATAAAAATATAAACAATAATACAATTTATTGGAAAATCACTGATGAAGCCTGTCCATAAAAAGGCAGAAACTAGATCTAGTCTGATTTGCAAATTTAATGTATTTATAACTTTTGAGGAAAATGTTTATTCTTGTTCTTAACCTCAAACCTACTAAATTAGAATAAATAAAAATACATTTAATGACAGTATTAATTGTATTTAGTCTAAACGACGCGTTTGAAAAAACAACACTACTATAGAAAATAAAAATACCCTGTTGGCTGTCCGTCTCTAATATACACAAATTGCCTGCACTTGTACGTACAAACCATACGTCAATGTGGCAATATTTGTGAAAAGGGGACACGGAGGGAATAAGAAGATAAACAAAAAATCTGAAGTAGAATGTTTGTATATGTCTATTTGATCACTTCTGAAATTATTCATATAGAGACAATCTGACAATAAAAATATGAACAATAATACACTTTAATGGAAAATCACTGATGAAGCCTGTCCATAAAAAGGCAGAAACTAGATCTAGTCTGATTTGCAAATTTAATGTGTTTATAACTTTTGAGTTATAAACACATTATTCTTCTTCTTAACCTCAAACCTACTAAATTAGAATTAATAAAAATACATTTAATGACAGTATTAATTGTATTTAGTCTATACGACGCGTTTGAAAAAACAACACTTTACTAAATTGATTCCCTTTTAAAAGATTTTAACAATGACATTTTTGTTTTGGTATTTAAAATGTTTTTTATGACTACCCAACAAATAATTCGTTCCGTTTACGCACCGTTTTCGGTCCGTCATAAACGGAATCCAACTCCGTATACGTACCGTTTTCTGGATCCGTATACGGACCTGAAAACGGAACATAAGAAACATCGAAACTGATTCGAATCCGTTGAAAATCCGTCAATGACGGACCGTTTACGGACCGTTATGTCGTGTTAAAAACGTACAAGTCCGTTTAAAGTCCGTCAATGACGGACCGTTTACTGAGTATTTCCTTGTCCGTATCCTACCGATTTTTTCCACAAAAATAGACCATATGTTTATTATTTAAAATACATCCCAAGAAACATTTTTACGGACTCACCGGCACGTACGGATTCATGAATCCGGCTTTTGCGGCACGTTAACTGTCCGTAATGTACGTATCCGTCAACGCTTGTACGTATACGGAACATTAACGGACGGTATAAATGGATTTTCGAACACAATACGTTTTAACTCCGTTTTGGTGTATCCATTTTCGTACCGGTAAATACGAACTTCACCTGTGTTAGTTTGTTTTTAAAATAAAAGTTGAAGAAGCAAAAGATTTTTGCTTAAATTTTTCATAATTTTAACGATCCTTAATGGCTGGTATTTTTTGGTAAAGTTCTCATTCGCAATGGATCACATTCTAGATCGTCAAGACTAAATACGGGAACGTCAATATGATTTGCAGTAGCTCAGCGAAGAAGAATATCAAAAAGTATTCATATTCTTTGCCAATGTCATCAAGATTTTGGGTGAACAATAAAAGCTACGCCAGCAGATTATTACCACCAGACAGATGTTTGTTTGTTATATCCACCATAACAGGTTGCTATTGCCTGCTTACAAATTGCTTGTGTTATCGCACAAAAAGATTCAATTTAAAGGTGGTTTGCTGAATTAAATGTGGACCTGGATAAGGTGCAAGAAAATCTCTTTGAGCTATGAAAAGATTGGAAAGGAAAAGATTAAATACAAAATTTACTACGGAAAATTCCTAAACCAAAACCAGTTAAATAAAAATATATATATTTTTGAGCATTAAATTTTATAATTATTTAAAAAAGTCATTGAATTCTATTATAGGCCACTATTGATGAATTGGATAGAGACGTAACCCGCACCAGATGTAAATATAGTATATATTTAAATAGTAAATGTTAATATTGACAAATAAAAAAAAATACTACTCATAATTAAAAAAATAGGGTGAATTTATGTAGATATAAAGTCCGTTTTTGTTTAAAAAATCGGTATGGATACGGACCGGAAACGGAGTGACTCCGTTTTTTACACGACATAGCGGTCCGTAAACGGTCCGTCATTGACGGATTATAAACGGAATTGTCCGTTTTTTACACGACATAACGGGCCGGAAACGGTCCGTCATTGACGGACTTTTAACGGCCTCATGTCCGTTTTTTACACGATATAACGGTCCGTAAACGGTCCGTCATTGACGGACTTTCAACGGATTCGAATCAGATTCGATGTTCCTTATGTTCCGTTTTCTGGTCCGAATACGGATCCAGAAAACGGTGCGTAAACGGAGTTGGATTCCGTTTACGACGGACCGAAAATGGTACGTAAACGGAACTTATTGTTTGTTGGGATAATACTTTTTTCCTTTTTTTTTAAATTCATTAATAATTATTATTTACAATTACTATTAATAAATTTCTAATTAATACAATTACAATATTTAGCACATCCGGCTCGGTTTACCTATCTATCCAGCGCTTAGGGACCCAGAGTAAAATCCAACATCTATATGGAAAAGAGACAATAAATTAGTTATTGACAATAAATTTAATTGACTGTGTAGACGATGCAAATTCTCACATGTTATACACAAAACAATAAGTTTCATAAATCTTACCTTGATACTTGATGTTGTTTGATTAATGGTGTGATGGAAAGAATTCCCTCTATTGCATATTCTCCATATATTCCCGTTATAATAATATTTTCGCCGACTTTTCAAAAATATAATCTTTTATTTTGTAAACAAACTGCAACCGATGAAATTCGTATTTAAAGGTACGGAAACGGATACACCAAAACGGAGTTAAAACGTATTGTGTTCGAAAATCCATTTATACGGCCCGTTAATGTTCCGTATACGTACAAGCATTGACGGATACGTACATTACGGACAGTTAACGTGCCGTAAAAGCCGGATTCATGAATCCGTATGTGCCGGAGAGTCCGTAAAAATGTTTCTTGGGTAAAATTAGAAAATCCTATTCCCAACCAAAACAATTTAAAAAATTTAATATTTTTAAAATTTCCCGTTTTCCCGGGAAAAATATATTATTTTCCCGGGAATTCCCGTCTGGGAACCCCAAACCCTAGTGCACACACACGAATATGAAGCGCTTCTTTAGAAATTTCTAGTGAAAGAATATGAGAACATGTTTTCTCTTGTCTTAGTCATAAAACAACGACAAAGGGTGAGGACGCGTAACACGGAAAAGGTTATATATTTTTTATTAAATTATTAAAATAATAAGGTAATTTTTATAATATAAATTTATTTACGGGAATGTTAAAAAAATATTGTATTTATTTTCTTTCAGTTCTTTTATATTCTCATCCCTTTCTACCTGGAGCAAAAAAAGGAAGCCAAACAACATCTTAATAGTGAAAAATAAAAGTGACATTAAGTGTAAATTTTGATTTCTCAATTTAAAATTTATTATAGAATAAAATTAAGTTAGGAGTGTTTACATAAATTTGTTTTTTATTACATAAATAATTTTTAAAATAATTTTTATTTATGTTTTTTAACTACATTTGCAGTTGTTTTACAGTTTTACAATAATTTGCATGTATGTTGTTTCAATTGCATTTGTAGTTGTTTTTACTACATTTGTCAGTTGATTTTTAACAGTTAAAAATAACTTCATATTGCAGTTAATTTAACTGCAAATGTAGTCTACACCTTTTTAAGTGGAAATACAGTTATTTTAACTGTCATTTGCAGTTGATTTTACCTATATAATTCCCTGAGTGCGATTCTATTCCTTTTTTAAGTATGTTTTCGGTTTTTAAGCCCATTTTAGTTTGGAAATATAAAAAAAATAACGTAGCAATTTTGCAATTATAAATGAAACCTACACGCAAAGAAAAACCTATAGTTACTTCAACAAAACATGTAAATATATCGTGGGTTTAATTTGGTAGTAATTGTAAAGGGTTGCACTCTAGTGTAATACGCAGTAGCCAATATTTGTTGTTGTATATTATCTTTTTGTGGGTTAATTTATTGAAGTAGTAGTTATGCAAATTACGTTGATGAATTTTGGCGAAACAACATAATTGACAAAAGCAACTAAGATTATTCTTTGATATACAGAAACCAAGATGGCTGATGAATTCTTTTGCACAAAAATATAAACGAAGCGATTTTCAACTTTTTTTAAAGATAATAAAAATGGAATAAAATGAAAAATTAAACATAAAAAATTGTGAGAAATGTAAGTAATACATCCAAATAAAATATTCAAAGCGTTAATTTTAAATTAGTTGTTTTTTCAGACAAAGTGTAGTCAAATGTGAATGCCTGATCTTTGTTTTTTCACACAACAGAATAAGCAAGAGGAATAATGCCATTGTTGAGGTATTTAATTGTGTTTTATAAATGTGATCCAAAATATGTACACTCAGGGAATTATGTAGGTAAAATCAACTGCAAATGACAGTTAAAATAACTGCATTTGCACTTAAAAAGGTGTAGATTACAATTGCAGTTAAATTAACTGCAATATGAAGTTATTTTTAACTGCTAAAAATCAACTGACAAATGTAGTAAAAACAACTACAAATGCAATTGAAACAACATAAAGGGTTCTTCAATAAGAGCGCTACAAAAGTTTTTTTTAATAAAACAAAAACGGTTTTGGATATCAATGAAATTCTTTATTCCTGTGAAAGTACGTTCGATGCCATTATGTATGGAAATCGACCTCTTTTGCATGGCCACCACGGGCACGCTTGCAGAAGGCCAGACGCTGAACCCAATTTTCGACGGTTTTCAAGCATAAATCGGCCGATATTCGTACGAAGTTCATCAATCGTCGCTGGCTTGTTGGCATAGACCATAGATTTGACGTAGTCCCACAGGAAATAGTCCAACGGCCTTCAAATCGCACGACCGAGGCGGCCAATCGACTGGACCATTTCGTGAGATAACACGTTCTCCAAGCTTGGTTTGCAATAAATTGATTGTGACATTCGCTGTGTGGCTTGTGGCGCCGACCTGTTGGAAGCACATGTCCTCCAAGTCCATATCATCCAATTGGGGACAAAAATATTCGGTTATCATTGAACGGTAGCGATTCCCATTCACAGTAACGTGCCGGTCTTGATCATCACGGAAGAAGTACGGCCCAATGACGCCGCCGGCCCATAAACCGCACCAAACCGTAATTTTTTCGGGATGCAATGATGCCTCATGGAGTACGTGTGGATTGCTGTCTGACCAATAACGCATATTTTGTTTATTGACGAAGCCATTCATTATGACGACCATAAATTGGACGTAGCGCTCTTAACGTTGAGGCCACTGACTCCGAATTTCGGTAGTAAATTTTAATAATTTCGACTCGTTGTTGGCTCGTATATCTTTCCATCATGAAATGGCAAACCTTACTGAAGAGAAATGTCAAAAGAGCGGCAAGAAATATGGCGTCGTTTGCTGTCTCTGTCTTTCTACTTTGGTAGCGTCCCTGTTGAAGAACCCTATACATGCAAATTATTGTAAAACTGTACAAACAACTGCAAATGTAGTTAAAAAAACAGATAAAATTTTTTTTTTTAATTATTAATTTAATAAAAAAAACAAATTTATGTAAACACTATTAACTTAATTTTATTCTATAATAAATTTAAAATTGAGAAATCAAAATTTACACTTAATGTCACTTTTATTTTTCACTATAAAAATAACTTTGGAAGAACAAATTTTTAGGAATTAGGTGTGCATTCGGTTTTAAGTTACAATACTTTGATTATGGGCCATTCACATAAACGAGATTTCAACTGTCCTCGTTTTTTGAAATAACTTCTGTTACCATATAGTATCAAAAAATTCCCTTATGTGATAATACAATAAAGAACAAAAATGAGGAGATTTAGTTAACTCATTCATGTGAATGGCTTATTATTTTAGATGAAAATACTATAGTTTTTCTTGCGTGTTGCAAAGAAACTGATAATACTTCAACTAATAAAGTTTTTTTTCGCATAAATTAATCAAAAATTAATACGACAGTGAATTTAACAAGATCCAAGTACTTGAGATAACAAGATCCAAGTACTCGTGTTAACAAGATCTAACAAGTAATCGTTAGTACTCGTATATAACAGCTGATTTTTATGAAAATAACAAACAGCAAACAAGCACATGGTGGTTATAAATGTAAACAAAACGCACGTGGTGGTATAAATGTAAACAAAAGCACGTGGAGCTATAAATGTAAACAAAAGCACGTGGTATTTGAAAATTTTACCAAATAACTTAAAAATATGTATATATACACATAAAATGTTAATAAAATCGCAAAAATATGTTTCATTTTGTAAAAAATATATAAAAATATATTTTTCCATACAATGTTCTACAGGGTAATATAAAATTCTAATTCATCCATATTTTTCAAAAATTCGTCAAAAATAGCGGGAGAGATGTAGAGCTCTGAAATTTTCAACAGTCATTTTCCACTACATTTCTATAAATCCTGATGTATAACACATGCCTGAAATAATCCGGCGGACGAAACTACAAGCCAACAAGATTTGGTCCGCTGGGTTATTATGCACCAAAATAAAAGAAAAAAAATCATCTTTTTCAAAAATTCGTCAAAAATAGCGGGAGAGATGCAGAGCTCTGAAATTTTCAACAATTCCACTACATTTCTATAAATCCGGATGTACAACATATGCCTGAAATAATCCGGCGGACGAAACTACAAACCAACAAGATTTGGTCCGCTGGGTTATTATGCACCAAAATAAAAGAAAAAAAAATCATCTTTTTCAAAAATTCGTCAAAAATAGCGGGAGAGATGTAGAGCTCTGAAATTTTCAACAGTCATTTTCCACTACATTTCTATAAATCCTGATATATAACACATGCCTGAAATAATCCGGCGGACGAAACTACAAGCCAACAAGATTTGGTCCGCTGGGTTATTATGCACCAAAATAGAAGAAAAAAAATCATCTTTTTCAAAAATTCGTCAAAAATAGCGGGAGAGATGTAGAGCTCTGAAATTTTCAGCAGTCATTTTCCACTACATTTCTATAAAGCCCGATATATAACACATGCCTGAAATAATCCGGCGGACGAAACTACAAGCCAACAAGATTTGGTCCGCTGGGTTATTATGCACCAAAATAAAAGAACAAAAATCGTCTTTTTCAAAAATTCGTCAAAAATAGCGGGAGAGATGTAGAGCTCTGAAATTTTCAACAGTCATTTTCCACTACATTTCTATAAATCCGGATATATAACACATGCCTGAAATAATCCGGCGGACGGAACTACAAGCCAACAAGATTTGGTCCGCTGGGTTATTATGCACCAAAATAAAAGAAAAAAAAATCTTTTTAAAAAATTCGTCAAAAATAGCGGGAGAGATGTAGAGCTCTGAAATTTACAACAGTCATTTTCCACTACATTTCTATAAATCCGCATATATAACACATGCCCGAAATAATCCGGAGGACGGAACTACAAGCCAACAAGATTTGGTCCGCTGGGTTATTATGCACCAAAATAAAAGAAAAAAAAATCATCTTTTTCAAAAATTCGTCAAAAATAGCGGGAGAGATGTAGAGCTCTGAAATTTCCAACAGTAATTTTCCACTACATTTCTATAAATCCTGATATATAACACATGCCTGAAATAATCCGGCGGACGAAACTACAAGCCAACAAGATTTGGTCCGCTGGGTTATTATGCACCAAAATAAAAGAACAAAAATCATCTTTTTCAAAAATTCGTCAAAAATAGCGGGAGAGCTGTAGAGCTCTGAAATTTTCAACAGTCATTTTCCACTACATTTCTATAAATCCTGATATATAACACATGCCTCAAAGAATCCGGCGGACGAAACTACAAGCCAACAAGATTTGGTCCGCTGGGTTATTATGCACCAAAATAAAAGAAAAAAAATCTTTTTAAAAAATTCGTCAAAAATAGCGGGAGAGATGTAGAGCTCTGAAATTTACAACAGTCATTTTCCACTACATTTCTATAAATCCGCATATATAACACATGCCCGAAATAATCCGGCGGACGGAACTACAAGCCAACAAGATTTGGTCCGCTGGGTTATTATGCACCAAAATAAAAGAAAAAAAAATCATCTTTTTCAAAAATTCGTCAAAAATAGCGGGAGAGATGTAGAGCTCTGAAATTTTCAACAGTAGTTTTCCACTACATTTCTATAAATACTGATATATAACACATGCCTGAAATAATCCGGCGGACGAAACTACAAGCCAACAAGATTTGGTCCGCTGGGTTATTATGCACCAAAATAAAAGAAAAAAAATCATGTTTTTCAAAAATTCGTCAAAAATAGCGGGAGAGATGTAGAGCTCTAAAATTTTCAACAGTCATTTTCCACTATATTTCTATAAATCCGGATATATAACACATGCCTGAAATAAGCCAGCGGACGGAACTACAAGCCAACAAGATCTGGTCCGCATGTGTTATATATCAGGATTTATAGAAATGTGGTGGAAAATGACTGTTGAAAATTTCAGAGCTCTACATCGCTCCTGCTATTTTTGACGAATTTTTGAAAAAGATGATTTTTTTTCTTTTATTTTGGTGCATAATAACCCAGCGGACCAAATCTTGTTGGCTTGTAGTTTCGTCCACCGGATTATTTCAGGCATGTGTTATATATCAGGATTTATAGAAATGTAGTGGCAAATGACTGTTGAAAATTTCAGAGCTCTACATCTCTCCCGCTATTTTTGGAAAAGATGTTTTTTTTTTTCTTTTATTTTGGTGCATAATAACCCAGCGGAGCAAATCTTGTTGGCTTGTAGTTTCGCCCGCCGGATTATTTCAGGAATGTGTTATATATCCGGATTTATAGAAATGTAGTGGAAAATGACTGTTGAAAATTTCAGAGCTCTACATCTCTCCCGCTATTTTTGACGAATTTTTGAAAAAGATGATTTTTTTTCTTTTATTTTGGTGCATAATAACCCAGCGGACCAAATCTTGTTGGCTTGTAGTTCTGTCTACCGGATTCTTTGAGGCATCCCAAGAAACATTTTTACGGACTCTCCGGTACGTACGGATTCATGAATCCGGCTTTTACGGCACGTTAACTGTCCGTAATGTACGTATCCGTCAATGCTTGTACGTATACGGAACATTAACGGACCTTATAAATGGATTTTCGAACACAATACGTTTTAACTCCGTATTGATGTATCCGTTTCCGTACCTTTAAATACGGATATCATCGGTTTGTTTACAAAATAAAAAAGTTTTGTTAAGTCGGTGAAAATATTATTATAATGGGAATATATGGAGAATATCCAATAGAGGGAATTCTTTCTATCACACCATTAATCAAACAACATCAAGTAACAAGGTAAGATTTATGAAACTTAATGTTTCACAATGTTTTGTGTATAATATGTGAGATTTTGCATCGTGTACACAGTCAATTAAACCATAACTAATTTATTCTCTCTTTTCCATATAGATGTTGGATTTTACTCCGGGTCGCTAAGCGCTGGATAGATAGGTAGACCGAGCTGGATGTGCTAAATATTGTAATTATAAATAATAATTATTAATGAATTTATAAAAAAGAAAAAAAAAAGTACTTTGTATTGAAAATAATAAACATATGGTCTATTTTTTTTTAAAAATCGGTAGGATATGGACAAGGATATACTCCGTTATTAAACGACATAACGGTCCGGAAACGGTCCGGCATAGACGGACTTTCAGCGGACTAGTCCGTTTTTTACATAACGGTCCGTAAACGGTCCGTCATTGACGGACTTTAAACGGACTTGTCCGTTTTTAACACGACATTCCGGTCCGTAAACGGTCCGTCAATGACGGATGTTCCTTATGTTCCGTTTTCTGGTCCGTATACGGATCCAGAAAACGGTACGTATACGGAGTTGGATTCCGTTTATGACGGACCGAAAACGGTGCGTAAACGGAACGAATTGTTTGTTGGGATGTGTTATATATCCGGATTTATAGAAATGTAGTGGAAAATGACTGTTGAAAATTTCAGAGCTCTACATCTCTCCCGCTATTTTTGACGAATTTTTGAAAAACATGATTTTTTTCTTTTATTTTGGTGCATAATAACCCAGCGGACCAAATCTTGTTGGCTTGTAGTTTCGTCCGCCGGATTATTTCAGGCATGTGTTATATATAAGGATTTATAGAAATGTAGTGGAAAATTACTGTTGAAAATTTCAGAGCTCTACATCTCTCCCGCTATTTTTGACGAATTTTTGAAAAACATGATTTTTTTTCTTTTATTTTGGTGCATAATAACCCAGCGGACCAAATCTTGTTGGCTTGTAGTTTCGTCCGCCGGATTATTTCAGGCATGTGTTATATATCAGGATTTATAGAAATGTAGTGGAAAATGACTGTTGAAAATTTCAGAGCTCTACATCTCTCCCGCTATTTTTGACGAATTTTTGAAAAAGATGATTTTTTTTCTTTTATTTTGGTGCATAATAACCCAGCGGACCAAATCTTGTTGGCTTGTAGTTCCGTCCGCCGGATTATTTGAGGCATGTGTTATATATCAGGATTTATAGAAATGTAGTGGAAAATGACTGTTGAAAATTTCAGAGCTCTACATCTCTCCCGCTATTTTTGACGAATTTTTGAAAAACATGATTTTTTTTCTTTTATTTTGGTGCATAATAACCCAGCTGACCAAATCTTGTTGGCTTGTAGTTTCGTCCGCCGGATCATTTCAGGCATGTGTTATATATCAGGATTTATAGAAATGTAGTGGAAAATGACTGTTGAAAATTTTAGAGCTCTACATCTCTCCCGCTATTTTTGACGAATTTTTGAAGAAGATGATTTTTTTACTTTTATTTTGGTGCATAATAACCCAGCGGACCAAATCTTGTTGGCTTGTAGTTTCACCCGCCGGATTATTTCAGGCATGTGTTATATATCTGGATTTATAGAAATGTAGTCGAAAATGACTGTTGAAAATTTCAGAGCTCTACATCTCTCCCGCTATTTTTGACGAATTTTTGAAAAAGATGATTTTTTTTCTTTTATTTTGGTGCATAATAACCCAGCGGGCTAAATCTTGTTGGCTTGTAGTTTCGTCCGCCGGATTATTTCAGGCATATGTTATATATCCGGATTTATAGAAATGTAGTGGAAAATGACTGTTGAAAATTTCAGAGCACTACATCTCTCCCGCTATTTTTGACGAATTTTTGAAAAATATGGATGAATTAGAATTTTATATTACCCTGTAGAACATTGTATGGAAAAATATATTTTTATATATTTTTTACAAAATGAAACATATTTTTGCGATTTTATTAACATTTTATGTGTATATATACATATTTTTAAGTTATTTGTTAAAATTTTCAAATACCACGTGCTTTTGTTTACATTTATAGCTCCACGTGCTTTTGTTTACATTTATACCACCACGTGCGTTTTGTTTACATTTATAACCACCACGTGCTTGTTTGCTGTTTGTTATTTACATAAAAATCAGCTGTTATATACGAGTACTAATGATTACTTGTTAGATCTTGTTAACACGAGTACTTGGATCTTGTTATCTCAAGTACTTGGATCTTGTTAAATTCATGGAGATAAAATTAATTAGAAAAACTTAAAACTTGGCAGTATTAAGCCAGATTTTTATTTCCTTTTTCTTGTTTTTTTTTTGTTAGAGTTTTAGATTATTTACGAAGAAGTTAAAAAAAAGGAAAAAAAATTAACTAAAAACCTTAAGATGGCCATACACTTGCAATATTATTGTACAACTTCTCGCTTTAGTTCTTTATTCTATTACCATGTGTGGTAGAAGATTAAAGGACTAAAACAGGAAGTTGTACAATAATATTGCAAGTGTATGGGCAGCTTTATGGTTGAAACGCAATTACTTGGCAACGACTTGTTTGTATGTAGCAACTCTTTAATTATTCCCGCTAGAGGCAAATTGAAATCGCAAGTTCTGAAGAGAAAATCTACGGATTGGCAACAGTGCCATACACACAAAGCCATACATATAGCATTGAAAAACTACAAACAAAAACAGCTGTTTTCTATGAGATCCAATTTGTCTTGAAATTATCAGCGGCGGCTGATAATTTATTTGTTACATTGTTTTGAATTTTACCCGATGAGTCTCTTTAATTATTATTAACAGCAAAAAAAGTACTACATATGATTAAAAAACACAATTTTAAGGTCGAAAATAGTCTAAACGAAAGCATTTTGGATGAAATTTATTGTCAATTTCTACCGTTTATACTATTTTCGTAATACATAAACAGGCCTTAAACTATATTTGATAAATAATCCGCGAATTATCAATTTAAGGGGCTGTTTTTGAATTGTACAAACAATTTTATGTTCACTTACATTTGTTTGGTGTCGACGCATGCAGAATCTCAGAAACTTGGTATGTATTAAGGCACATCTACACGAGAGAGAAAATTGCTAGAGATAGAGCAAAAAACCCATCTAAATAGCTTAAATAATTCACAATAGAGCTAATTAGAGGTGTTTTTTGCTCTATCTCTAGAAGTTTTCTCTCTCGTGTAGATGTGCCTTTAGATTCATCCAAGCTCTGGGTGATGTTAGATGTTGTCGCCCGCAAAATCTCGGAATCTTTGAATGTAGATTTATCCAAACTCTGGATGGTAGTCGCGCGGGTCTTCTGAGCAGAAAATGTCTGGAGATGATGCGCTGTTTTTGGACGTTGACATGTTGAAGTTTTTTTTATTTGATATTTTTAATTTTATTGTTTTTCGGTTGAATGAATTAAAGGTAGTAAAATATTTCCAAAATTTAAAATTTTACAATTTATTTCTCGGCTATCATGTTTAAAACTATTTTTGGATAATTGTTGTTGCTCAAAGTAAAAAATCCGAATTTGTCCGATGGTATAGGGTTTGAAAACAATAATTTCAAATTTTGAATTTCATGACCGGACAACATAGCTCTATCGCCATATTTTGTGATTGTATCTACTTTGTATATGCAATCCTTAACAAGATACAAGTTATTTGATGGAAAAGTAGACAATACGAATCCATTAATAAATAACCAATCTTTTGAATTTTCTTTTTTCTTTTGAAAATCCGATACATTGTCCTGATTTCCAATTGAAAAACGTATTGATTCTTCAGTTCGATTGTGAACTTGGGCGGCAACGTTGTATCCATGTTTAACTTTTTTCTTGAGTTTTCCTAAAAAGTTTTCAAATTTGAAAGCACTTATTGATTCCAAGCCATCAAAATTCAAAGCATCTTCTGAAATATGTGTTAGGGCATGGAAATTGTATGTTAACGTCCCTATTATTATGTTAAATTCCCTATTATTCCCTATTGGATTAAATGTAAAATTAACCCATTTTGTCTGCACCACACGCAAAAAATAAAAAGGGGGAATTACATAAAATAAGGGTATAAGTTACCTAGTTTTAGTATGTATTATAGCTCTACCCAAGTTTTGGGTATAACTTATATAATATGCTTGGTATAAAATAAGAAAACAAAAACTAACAATAACTATACAAAAAAAATTGGTAATTATTTCTTATTCTGTTTTTGGAATTGTTAGCATTAATTTATTAAACTTAAGCCATATTTTATTTATTAATCTACGTTAATATTTAGCTCTTTCCTTCTCCCTTATTAAAACAATTTGATTAATTAATTAATTTATTTTATAATTATTACTGGTATTAATAGTTGGATACAAATTTAAACTTCATTTTTGTTTAAAATTTTAAATTTGGAAAACTATTTAATTACAATATAAAAACTAATTTTTTAATTTGTTACCATTCCAAACAAAACATTGTCAGTCTATCCTATTGTAATACTAATTACTTTTCCAGTTTCATATAAATAACATCCTTCTAGTCTAAAACATGTTGATCACCCCTAGCAACCATGAATAATGACAATCAGTATATTCTGGATAATCAGCCAACCATTTCCAGATGGCATCAACTTGTTGAAAACTTACCCCTCAATTCATAAATGCTTTGTAAAGTTATAGCAGGTTTACAAAACGTCATTTTCATACAAAATTTGTTCAATAAACCTCCTATAATTTTACAAAGCGTTTATGAATTTAGGGGTTAAACTGCAATACAAATAAAAATGAAAGTTAACTATTTTATTATTATCTCTATATATAAAAGAATAACGTGACTGACTGACTGACTGACTGACTGACTGACTCAACATCGCCCAGCCCAAACCGCTGAAGCTAGGAAGTTGAAATTTGGTATGTAGGTTCCTCTTTCGGGGTAGACGTCCACTAAGACGGGATTTTTGGAAATTCCTACCGGAACGGGCAAAAAGGGGGAAAGTGTTCCCCTTGACGGCCTGCCAAAACCCCTTTGGCTAGAAAGCTGAAATTTAAGATATGTGTTCCTTGGAGTAGGGGCTAACTTTTCTGGAAAGTACTTTCTAGAATTTTGGACAGGGACGTTGTAAAAATGGGGGTTAAAAAGGGGAAAAAGGCCCCCCTGACGGCCTGCCCAAACCGCTGGAGGTAGGAAGTTGAAATTTGGTATAAAGGTTCCTCCACTATCGTAGACATCCACCAAGACGGGAGTTTTGGAAATTTTTACAGGGACGGGCAAAACGGGGAAAAAGTCTCCCCCTTGACGGCCTGCTCAAACTGCTGGAGCTATGAAGTTGAAATTTGGTATGTAGGTTCCTCGACCGGTGTAGACGTCCGTTGAGACGGCATTTTTGTAAATTCTTATCGGGAAGGGCAAAAAGGGGACAAAAAAAGTACCTTTTTCCAAAAAAGTACCTTTTTCCAAAAAAGTACCTTTTTCCAAAAAAGTACCTTTTTCCAAAAAAGTACCTTTTTCCAAAAAAAGTACCTTTTCCCAAAAAAAGTACCTTTTTCCAAAAAAAGTACCTTTTTCCAAAAAAAGTACCTTTTTCCAAAAAAAGTACCTTTTTCCAAAAAAAGTACCTTTTTCCAAAAAAAGTACCAAAAAAAGTACCTTTTTCCAAAAAAAGTACCCTTTTCCAAAAAAAAGGACCTTTTTCCAAAAAAAGTACCTTTTTCCAAAAAAAGTACCTTTTTCCAAAAAAAGTACCTTTTTCCAAAAAAAGTACCTTTTTCCAAAAAAAGTACCTTTTTCCAAAAAAAGTACCCTTTTCCAAAAAAAAGTACCTTTTTCCAAAAAAAGTACCTTTTTCCAAAAAAAGTACCTTTTTCCAAAAAAAGTACCTTTTTCCAAAAAAAGTACCTTTTTCCAAAAAAAGTACCTTTTTCCAAAAAAAGTACCTTTTTCCAAAAAAAGTACCTTTTTTCAAAAGAAGTACCTTTTTCCAAAAAAAGTACATTTTTCCAAAAAAAAGTACCTTTTCCCGAAAAAAGTACCTTTTCCCGAAAAAAGTACCTTTTTCCAAAAAAGTACCTTTTTCCAAAAAAAGTACCTTTTTCCAAAAAAAGTACCTTTTTCCAAAAAAAGTACCTTTTTCCAAAAAAAATCCTTTTTCCAAAAAAAGTACCTTTTTCCAAAAAAAGTACCTTTTTTAAAAAAATGTACCTTTTTCCAAAAAATGTACCTTTTTCTAAAAAAATGTACCTTTTCCAAAAAAAAAAGTACCTTTTCCCAAAAAACATACATTTTTCCAAAAAAATAACTTATTCAAAAAAAGTACCTTTTCCAAAAAAAAGTACCTTTTCCAAAAAAAAGTACCTTTTCCCAAAAAAAGTACCTTTTTCCAAAAAAAAGTACCTTTTTCCAAAAAAAAGTACCTTTTTCCAAAAAAAAGTACCTTTTTCCAAAAAAAATTCCTTTTTCAAAAAAAAGTACCTTTTTCCAAAAAAAAGTACCTTTTTCAAAAAAAGTACCTTTTTCCAAAAAAAGTACCTTTTTCCAAAAAAGTACCCTTTTCCAAAAAAAAGTACCTTTTTCCAAAAAAAGTACCTTTTTCCAAAAAAAAGTACCTTTTTCCAAAAAAAATACCTTTTTCCAAAAAGAGTATCTTTTTCCAAAAAAAGTACCTTTTTCCAAAAAAAGTACCTTTTTCCAAAAAAAGTACCTTTTTCCAAAAAAAGTACCTTTTTCCAAAAAAAGTACCTTTTTCCAAAAAAAGTACCTTTTTCCAAAAAAAGTACCTTTTTTCAAAAAAAGTACCTTTTTCCAAAAAAAGTACCTTTTTCCAAAAATGTACCTTTTTCTAAAAAAATGTACCTTTCCCAATAAAAAGTACCTTTTCCAAAAAAAGTAGCTTTTCCCAAAAAACATACATTTTTCCAAAAAAATACGTTTTTCAAAAAAAGTACCTTTTGCAAAAAAAAGTACCTTTTCCCAAAAAAAGTACCTTTTTCTAAAAAAATGTTCCTTTTCCCAAAAAACATACATTTTTTCAAAAAAATACCTTTTTCAAAAAAAGTACCTTTTCCAAAAAAAAGTACCTTTTCCCAAAAAAAAGTACCTTTTCCCAAAAAAAAGTACCTTTTTCTAAAAAAATTTTCCTTTTCCAAAAGAAGTACCTTTTCCAAAAAAAGTACCTTTTTCCAAAAAACATACATTTATCCAAAAAAAACACCTTTTTAAAGAAAAATACCTTTTCCAAAAAAAGTACAAATAAAGTACTTTGTAAAAACAAAGTATCTTTTTCCAAAAAATTTCGTTTTTCCAAAAAGTACCATTTAAAATAATATATAATTTCAAAAAAACTACTTTTTTTCCTCCCCCCACGGATATCTCCACTAAAACAAGGTTTCTTGATATTCGGCATAGACGTGCGCTAAGACGGGATTTTTGGAAATTCCTACCGGAACGGGCAAAAAGGGGAAAAGTCTCCCCATAAACAGTCTCACAAATTGGAAAAGTGCCTGCCCAAACCACTGGAGGTAAGAAGTTGAAATTTGGTATAAAGGTTCCTCCACTGTAGTAGACATCGACTAAGTTTGTATTTTTGGAATTCCCTACAGGATATCCCAAAAGGAAACTCGGTATGTGAGTTCCTCCTTCTGTGTAGGCGTCCGCTTAGACGGAATTTTTGAAATTCCTATCGGGAGGGGAAATAAGGTAAAAGTCTCCTCCTGACGGCTTGCCCAATCCCTTTTGGCCAATCTAAAATTTTAAATATGTATTCCTTGGAGTAGGACTAACTCACCGGCAACGTAATTTTTCTATTTTGGAACAGGAACACAGTAAAAATGGTGGTTGAAAGGGAAAAATGTCCCCACTAACGGCCTACCCAAACCGCTTAGGCAATGCAGTTGAAATTTGGTATGAATGTTCCTCATCCATCGCAGATAGCCGCGAAGATGGAATTTTTGTAAATTCCTAAAGGGAGGGGCAAAAAGAAGAAAAGCCTCACCTTGGGGGCCGGTAAAAACCCCTTCGGCTAGAAACCTGAAGCTTAAAATGTGGGTCCCTGGAGTGAGGGCTAACTTATTAGAAAGATACTTTTTTGAATTTTGGACAGGGTCGTTATAAAATGGGGGCTCAAAAAGGGAAAGTTGCCCCTTAACGACCTGTCCAAACTGCTGGAACTAGGAAGCTGAAATTCGGTACTTAGGTTTCTCTTCCAGCCTAATTCCAACCGGGAGGGACAAAAAAAGAAAAAGTGTCCCCCTTGACAGCCTGCTCAAACTGCTGGAACTAGGAAATTCCCTGTCGATGGATTTTCGTAAATTCCTACCGAGAGGGGCAGAAATAGTAAAAGTTGGCTAGAAACCTGAAATGTAAAACATATGTTACTTGGAGTATGGGCTCACTTACCGGGAAGGTGCTTTTTGGTCAGGGAGATTGCAAAAATGGGGATTAATGAAGCGAAAAGTGCCGCTTAAAGGCCTGCCCAAACCGCTGGAGGTAGGAAGTTGAAATTTGGTATTAAAGTTCCTCCTGTAGACATCCGCTAAGATGAGATTTTTGGAAATTTCTACAGGTAGGGTCAAAAACAGGAAAAGTCTCCCCCTTAACGGCCTGGCCAAACTGCTGGAACAAGGGAGCTTAAATTCGGTATTTGGGTTCCTTCTCCAACGTTGACGTCCCCTAAGATGGTATTTTTGGAAATTCATACCGGGAGGGGTAAGAAGGGAAAAAACTTCCCTCTTCACGGCCTGGCCAAACTGCTGGATATAGAGACCTAAAATTATGTATGTAGTAGGTTCCTCTTCCAACGCAGACGTCCTTTAAGACGGAAATTTTGGAAATTCCTACCGGGAGGGGTAAAAACGGAATAATTCTCCCCCTTGATGGCCTAACCGAACCCTTCGGCTAGAAACCTGTAATATATAATATGTTTTCCTTGGAGTATGGGCTAACTTATCGACATGGCATTTCTAGGACTTTGGACAGGAACGTGGTAAAAATGGTGGTTCAAAAGGGGAAAATTGCCCCCCCCCCCCTCTTAACGTCTGCGTCTTTAGCTAGAAACCTAAACTTAAAGAACAAGTGTATATGAAACACTAAAATTAAGAAACTAAATAGGAAACGAGTGGAATGAAACACTACACAAGTGGAATGAAATGGATATAAACGTTGAACGAGTAGAATTGAAATTATAGAGAATGCAAATGGATTGGAAGAGGGAATTACCTGTTCAAACACTATCCACGGAATATGAAACTTATGTAGCATTGAAACTTACTCTCCAAAAAGTTAAAAAAATTTTCTAAAAGAGAAAAAACCTTAGAAAAGGAATGGAACTTATATATTCCGATATTTAAACTTCATGTAACGAAGCACCGGTGGAAGAAACCGACGCAGTAAATTTTCCAACTGAATTTGTGAATTTACTTGAATTGCCAGGTATACCTTTACATAAACTGGAATTAAAAAAAGAACTTTAAGACACGCTAACAACGTAGCGGGCTTTGTCCGCTATTTTTAATATTATAAAATGCTTTCCAACTCTGCTTTACGTTATTTATTTTCATTCAAAACACAAATGAACAAAACTACTTACGGGTCTATCTACCTAAGTTCGCACTTTACCAAATTATCTTGACATACACACGTATATTGCAAATTATTATGGATTCATTACTAACAATCCACTTTCATGAGAAAAAGTGATCAAATATTTATTTATTTATTTATTTTAAACCCATTGTTGTGCAGAATTATTTATTTGTGGTGGCTGGGTGAAGGCTTTAAATAAAAAAACTTTAAATAAAAAAACTTTAAATAAAAAAACGAATTTAATAAAAATTGTTGGGGGGCGCAGCCCCCCGGGGGGGGAGGGCGTAGCCCCCCCCCTTAACCTTTAAGGCACGCTAACAACGTAGCGGGCTGCGCCCGCTAGTACTATTATATAATAGTTTTACTAACCGAAAAGTTTTATTTGAACCTATTGATGAAAATGTGGACGATAAATTTTTAAACGCACCGATAGTTGTGTCTTATGTGAATATAAAGTCATATCCGTTTGAGATTGTCTTTTAGCCTTACCCACCGACAATTCCATATGAAATTTAGCATAAAATTTTATATTATTTATATTATTTTATATTTTTTTATAACTTTTTTCACTTTTGGCATCTACTTTTCGCCATATTGTTTTATCTTCTTTATTTTTTTTTACAATTTTCAACTTTGACAATTTTAATGCTATTTTTAGGAATTATACACATTTTACAAACATCTGGCAACAACTAAATGAATTGTAAATCTACCTAAGATTATTTTGGGTCAAGTACATGAAATTTTTTATCATTTTCGCATAATGTAACTAAATATTGACAGTTTTTTAAGTATATAGGGAAAAGAAAGTGATTTAACATAATGTGCAGAAGAATTTATAATGTACCAATAAAAAGTTATATTTTTAGGTGATTTATACAAAAATTTAAGGGTTTGGTTTGAACTAAGCTAAGGCTGCATTCACACCTAATTCTTAAACACGTATTTTAGCTCTTTATTCTATTACAAAAGTTTCAGTAGAATAAAGAGCTAAAATACGTATTTTAGCTAAACACGTGTTTAAGAATTAGGTGTGAATGCAGCCTAATGAAAACTATTTTTTTTCTATAGGAAATCGTTGTTACCAAGCATGTTTGTATAATATAACATATGTTACAATTTAAGGGAATGTGTAGACGTTCTGTTGCACCAAAAGGTCTGGCAGCACTGATCTTGGGAGTGGTAATGAAAACGACGAAAAAAGGAAAAAAGAAAACAATGCAAGAAGCAACAAGTTAGTTGGCCATAGGGTATACTAGTGAAGACACGCACTAGCGCTGCGGGCGGACGTTTTTGGAACTAACGAAATTTGCAACTCTGCGACTGACTAACAGAGCTGCACCAAAAAAGTAAGTGCGAGAGAAACAAATATATTACAACTAGTTCTGTCTTCCCAAAAGTTTTCCAATTCGTCGCATTATTATTGGTTCGGCCCACTGGCCATTTTTAAAAATATCGAGTTAGAAAATTTATTAAATACATATTTTTATTCCGATTTTGAAACAGTTTCTTGCTATAATGTAGCATCCCAGTCAGAAATCGCCAGTGGTACA
Source organism: Leucophora obtusa (assembly GCA_949987735.1). NCBI lineage: Eukaryota > Metazoa > Arthropoda > Insecta > Diptera > Anthomyiidae > Leucophora > Leucophora obtusa. Next base: position 89,388,240 of record OX465298.1, read on the forward strand.
AAAAATCAAGCACTGGCATACCACTGGGTAACCACGGTATTAAAAATAAATGACTGGCAGAACACTCATTTGGGACGCTTTGCCAGCGTTTGCGAAAAGCGTTTTACCAGTATTTGTTTTACAAAAATTTCGGTGGTTTATAAAAAAAACCACTGGCAAAGAATTGGCTTAGAGTGATATGCCAAGGTTTGCAACCAGTGGTTATCCAGTGCTACCTAGCCAATGCTACCAGGCGTACAAAAATCAATTCACTGGTAGACCAATGATTTTATAAAAATGCTAACGCTTCGTTAAAAAATGTTTGTAGTCGGAAGGTTCCGAGTTCAAATCCGGTTGCAAGCAAAAAATTTTTTTTTGATTTTTTTTAATTTAAAATTTTTTTTGTTTTATAAAATCAATTTTTTTGTTTGTGGGAAAGCTCCTTCAAGACCAACTTTTTTTTGCCCTCCCGACCGGTGGAAGAAACCGACGCAGTAAATTTTCCAACTGAATTTGTGAATTTACTTGAATTGCCAGGTATACCTTTACATAAACTGGAATTAAAAAAAGAACTTTAAGACACGCTAACAACGTAGCGGGCTTTGTCCGCTATTTTTAATATTATAAAATGCTTTCCAACTCTGCTTTACGTTATTTATTTTCATTCAAAACACAAATGAACAAAACTACTTACGGGTCTATCTACCTAAGTTCGCACTTTACCAAATTATCTTGACATACACACGTATATTGCAAATTATTATGGATTCATTACTAACAATCCACTTTCATGAGAAAAAGTGATCAAATATTTATTTATTTATTTATTTTAAACCCATTGTTGTGCAGAATTATTTATTTGTGGTGGCTGGGTGAAGGCTTTAAATAAAAAAACTTTAAATAAAAAAACTTTAAATAAAAAAACGAATTTAATAAAAATTGTTGGGGGGCGCAGCCCCCCGGGGGGGAGGGCGTAGCCCCCCCCCCCCCCCCTTAACCTTTAAGGCACGCTAACAACGTAGCGGGCTGCGCCCGCTAGTACTATTATATAATAGTTTTACTAACCGAAAAGTTTTATTTGAACCTATTGATGAAAATGTGGACGATAAATTTTTAAACGCACCGATAGTTGTGTCTTATGTGAATATAAAGTCATATCCGTTTGAGATTGTCTTTTAGCCTTACCCACCGACAATTCCATATGAAATTTAGCATAAAATTTTATATTATTTATATTATTTTATATTTTTTTATAACTTTTTTCACTTTTGGCATCTACTTTTCGCCATATTGTTTTATCTTCTTTATTTTTTTTTACAATTTTCAACTTTGACAATTTTAATGCTATTTTTAGGAATTATACACATTTTACAAACATCTGGCAACAACTAAATGAATTGTAAATCTACCTAAGATTATTTTGGGTCAAGTACATGAAATTTTTTATCATTTTCGCATAATGTAACTAAATATTGACAGTTTTTTAAGTATATAGGGAAAAGAAAGTGATTTAACATAATGTGCAGAAGAATTTATAATGTACCAATAAAAAGTTATATTTTTAGGTGATTTATACAAAAATTTAAGGGTTTGGTTTAAACTAAGCTAAGGCTGCATTCACACCTAATTCTTAAACACGTATTTTAGCTCTTTATTCTATTACAAAAGTTTCAGTAGAATAAAGAGCTAAAATACGTATTTTAGCTAAACACGTGTTTAAGAATTAGGTGTGAATGCAGCCTAATGAAAACTATTTTTTTTCTATAGGAAATCGTTGTTACCAAGCATGTTTGTATAATATAACATATGTTACGGATTTTGTTTTCCTCCTTGCAATTTTGACGATCTCCTTGCAATCTTGCAAATGGATTTGACGATTGTTTTTAAAAAAATCGTTATCGGTAACGACAATTTAAGGGAATGTGTAGACGTTCTGTTGCACCAAAAGGTCTGGCAGCACTGATCTTGGGAGTGGTAATGAAAACGATGAAAAAAGGAAAAAAGAAAACAATGCAAGAAGCAACAAGTTAGTTGGCCATAGGGTATACTAGTGAAGACACGCACTAGCGCTGCGGGCGGACGTTTTTGGAACTAACGAAATTTGCAACTCTGCGACTGACTAACAGAGCTGCACCAAAAAAGTAAGTGCGAGAGAAACAAATATATTACAACTAGTTCTGTCTTCCCAAAAGTTTTCCAATTCGTCGCATTATTATTGGTTCGGCCCACTGGCCATTTTTAAAAATATCGAGTTAGAAAATTTATTAAATACATATTTTTATTCCGATTTTGAAACAGTTTCTTGCTATAATGTAGCATCCCAGTCAGAAATCGCCAGTGGTACAAAAAATCAAGCACTGGCATACCACTGGGTAACCACGGTATTAAAAATAAATGACTGGCAGAACACTCATTTGGGACGCTTTGCCAGCGTTTGCGAAAAGCGTTTTACCAGTATTTGTTTTACAAAAATTTCGGTGGTTTATAAAAAAAACCACTGGCAAAGAATTGGCTTAGAGTGATATGCCAAGGTTTGCAACCAGTGGTTATCCAGTGCTACCTAGCCAATGCTACCAGGCGTACAAAAATCAATTCACTGGTAGACCAATGATTTTATAAAAATGCTAACGCTTCGTTAAAAAATGTTTGTAGTCGGAAGGTTCCGAGTTCAAATCCGGTTGCAAGCAAAAAATTTTTTTTTGATTTTTTTTAATTTAAAATTTTTTTTGTTTTATAAAATCAATTTTTTTGTTTGTGGGAAAGCTCCTTCAAGACCAACTTTTTTTTGCCCTCCCGACACTGGCATACTAGTTACTAAAAATTGTTTGCCAGTACTAGCATTTTGGCACAGCCAGTAGTTGTCCAGCTATTATCACTCATTTATGTGTTTAGCCATTAAATATTATATGTCTCGTTAGCTCAGTGGGTAGAGCAATCGTCTGCCAATCTGACAGCCTGGGTTCAAATCACGGCAGAACCAAAAAAAAGTACATATGAACTTTTTTTAAATTTTATTTTGGAAAATATATTTCCAGACCACCTATTTATTGGTTTTGCCAGCGTTTTGCCAACGTTTAAAAATTTTGTTCATCCAGTGCTTTTCCGGGGCTTTTTGAACAGCCGGTCCTTTTGTCTAATGATGTTATCATTTTGGGAATGGGAAAGCACTTTTTGCCAGTACTTGTACCACCTGTTAAAGTGCTTTGCCACCGCTTTCCCGTTTGTATTTTTCTGACTGGGATATCTGAGATAACCAGTGCATACACAAATTAAAAAGATGTAAATCTTCTTCATCGTTTTTCTGGATAAAGACTTTTAGGCATATCGACCAAACCAATACTAAGCTGGCGATATGTTGTGTTTTTTTAGTTTGTTTAATAAATTTTCTTCACAGCATCGTTTGTGTAACAAAATAAGATTATGAAGCTCAAATAATGATTGAATAATAAAATAAATAGATAATGTTATAAAGTGAATATTTTATGTTGTCGAATAATAATAAATAATATAAATCTGGTTTGTGAGTGCGTTTGTGTAAATTTCATAGAACATATGGATGTGAGAGTTGGTTGTATGTTGTGTTATGCTTAATAGTACTGTATAAGTTTTCTTTATTGTTAATAAAGGGCAAATTTTATAAAAAAGTTATAAGTAATATTGTTTTATTCATTACAATGTGTAACTACACACAAAAAAATACTGGTGGGCATATTGGCTTGGTTGGCATAGGTACCCTATTTTATTTCGTTAAAAATAAAAATAGTTTTATTACCTATACCAAAGCGGAATTATGTTAGCTATTCACATTGTAAGTTTAACTAATGAAGATAGACAACTCTTCGAAAATTTCGAAGTGTCACAATTTAAAATCATTTGTTTTCCATTTATTTTTTTCAACGATCAAATATACATAATTTCTTTTTTATATTTTTTTTTAATAAAGAAATGTGTATTTTTATCGATTATAAAGCACTAATACTAATTATAGAAAATATTAACAAGGTAAGGAATTGCTAATAATTATACAAATAATTCGCGTTCACATTATCGTTGTTTTTAATTTTTCAGATGGTGTTATATAAGGTCAGCCTATCCAAAATTAAATAGAAGCATCACAACATCCAAATTAATACCTAATATTGTGATGTATATTTCAATAACAAATGCAGAATGGATCAATGTTAAACTCTAAAACTGTAATGTTTTATTCAAAATCTGATTTTGTGTATTCTTTTTTCGTATTTTTGTCAACGGTTTGTAACAAGATTGGGTACCGTTTCAGTTAAAAAATAACTTGAATTGTCTACCATGCTGACCACAAAGCTGATAAATATTAAAGTATGATTTCATATTTTCCCATTTTTATTTATTGAATATAATTTAACGAAATTAAAGCCGTTAAATAGCGAAGGAAAACGGGTAAATATGATGAAAATCACATATAGGCATTTAAAAATTTTCATATCAGATTTGGTTTCGGAGTAGTAGAAAATAAATGTTGTTTTTAAACTTATAGCCGTTAGATTTTTGGAACTTCTAGGAAAACCTTTACATTATGATGGCAGTTTTTTACAAATTCTAAACGGGTTTCGCAGACAAAAAAACAGAATCTTGCTTTTTTAAAGCAAAAAGTACTCAACATCTTGCGGGTCTTTTATATGAAAACTTACAGGACTTCTCAAGTTTTTCTTTGAAAAGAAACACATCAGAAACCGTCCCTCGTATCAAGAAAATTCTTAGTATTTAAAGGAAAGATGAAAATTTAAAAGATTCTGAGGGGTTTTTTCAGAGAAAAACACTTAGATTTTGAGGACTTTTTGGAACAAAAATCCTACATATTACAATGAATTTTTCGCATAAAATAACTCTTAGATAGGGAGCAGTTTTTTTTTAGATGTTGAAGACCGTTTCTACAGAAAAACTTTCAGAATATGAGTATTTTTGTGCAGGAGAAGCCTCAGAATCAGAGGACTTTCTCGAATCGAGACCCCTCTGATTCTCATAACTTTTCCTAAAGAACTTTTAGTGAAAGAAAAATACTTAGAATCTGTAGACTTTTTTGATTGAAAACGAGTCGAATTCGTGGACCTTTTTCTACAGAATCCCTCAGATTCTTTGGACATACTCCTATAGAAAGACCCTTATGTTCTGAGGGTCTTTTCTATAGAAAAATCCTGAGAATTTGCAGTCTTTTGCTAATATAAAACACTCAGATTCTACGGTCTTTTAGATTCTGATAACTTTCTTCTGTGAAACTCTCCGAATTGAAGCATTTTTTGTGCAAGAAAAACCTTTAGATTATGAGTACATTTTCATGTAGAAAAACCATTCCGATTTTGAGGACTTTTTTCCTTACAGATTCTGAGGACTTTTTCCTACAGAAAACCTCAGATTCTACAAACTTTTTGCTATATAAAACCTTTAGATTTTGAGAACTTTAGCCTATAGAAGAATCTTCCGATTTTTAGAACTTTCCTATGGAGCTTTCCCTTATATTCTGAGGACTTTTTCCTAAAGAGAAACCCTATTTGAGGAATATTTTGAGGAATTTTCCAATAGAAAACCCTCAAATTCTGAGAACCTTTTCCCATATGATCACCCTCAGATTCTGAGGACTTTTCCCTATAGATAAACCCTCAGATTCTGAGGACTTTCTCAATAAAAAGCCTTAAGATTCTGAGGACTTTTTCAGTAAAAAAGCCATAAGATTCTGAGGACATTTTCCTATTGAAAAACACTCATATTCTGTGTACTTTTTCCTATGCTCAAAAAAGTTTGACAGTTACTACAGTTTATGTAGTAATCGGTAGTTGTAGTTCTTAACTGTAATTTCAGTTATTTTTCTTTCTAAAATACAAAACAATTGTTATGACAGTTATTTAAGAAAAAACGAACGAGAAGTACTGCAATTTCGTAACAATTGTTGAAAGCAGTTATTTAATGGTGTGGTGTAATGGTGGGCGCTGTGGTGTAATGGTTAGCGCGTTGGACTGTTACACGTGAGGTTGCGGGTTCGAGCCCCAACCAAGGCAACATCAATTTATGAAAAATAGTAATATGTATGAGTTTTTTCTATCCCTCATACATATCGCAGCGTCCTCCTTCGGTGTTCCCATAGCACTTAACCCCACCGAAGTAAAATAATATAACAGGGATATGAACTAAAAAGCTTCAACAAAGTTCGCCAACTCACCATCAGATGGCGCGCAACAACTGTTCTAAAAAATTCAACATCTCGCGCAATTACAGTGTTGCCATATTTGAAGCCCTTCATCTTTCACCACCTTTCACTTCTTCTCTATCCCCTTTCCAAAGGAAGCAACACGTTAATTAATAGGAAGAATTTCCTGAGTGTTGCTTCTCTTTAAAAAAAAAAAAAAAAAAAAAATAATAAATAACTACAAAACAGTATTTTTACAGTTCTTTTTGTTGGTTATTTTAAAAATAATAAATTTCACTGACTTTTTAAATTTTTGTTTAGATTATATTTTTTATTATTGGTATATTCTTAGCTTGCAAAAAAAGGAAATTGTATTTTATCTCCAATATATAAAAACAAGATAACTGTTTTAACTGCCTTTTTCAGTAAGTTCTACCGACAAAATTTTTCTGAGTATACTCTGAAGTATTTTTCCTATAGAAAACCGGCGGATTCTGAGGACTTTTTGCATTAGAAAACATTCAGATTTTCCATTAGATTCTGAGTAATATTTCTTTAGAAACTCTTTAAAATTCTGACGACTTTTTCTTTTAGAAAACTCTCTAAGGACTCTAAGGTACTTGTATAATGTAGTTATTATCTGCAATTTGCATAATTCAATTATTTCTGAAATGTATATGTATTTTTATCAATTTTTTTTTAATAAATTAAATAATATAAATTTGGATGTAATAAAACACAATTTTTCATTATTGGGGGGTTGTTTGCAATAAAAAAATGCCTAATATCGAAGTTATATTACCAGTATTTTGCCTACATTAAAATGGGTGATACACCCATTTTGCCTAGTTAATTTAACAAAAATTATAGGTGATTTTTCGGACATAAAAGTCAAATAGAAATTACCTATTTTTTGTTGTAACATTGCCGTAAAACATAGGAAACTCTATGTTGCCTTAGAAAATAGGTGATATCACCCTACAATTTTAGGCAACATTACCTTTAGTTTTTTTTGTGTGTACAAATATATAATTATTTTGTGAGTTTGTAACACGCCAGGGAAGTTAAACTGTTTGCCCAATACAACCATGGTGTGTATCTTCCCTACGGGAAATTTTAACAAACTGTCACCGAACTGGCCCCTTTATATGAAATAGAGTGGTCACTTTTACATGACATGTCACAAGGGGTCAATTTCCCGCTCCTATGACAACGCCATGTAAAAGTGACCACTCTATTTCATATAAAGGGGCCAGTTCGGTGACAGTTTGTTAAAATTTCCCGTAGGGTTGTAAGGCAGTGTAATAACGGAGTATTTCCTTATCCATATCCTACCGATTTTTTCAAAAAAAATAGACCATATGTTTATTATTTTCAATACAAAGTACCCCAACAAACAATTCGTTCCGTTTACGCACCGTTTTCGGTCCGTCATAAACGGAATCCAACTCCGTATAAGTACCGTTTTCTGGATCCGTATACGGACCAGAAAACGGAACATAAGGAACATCGAAACTGATTCGAATCCGTTGAAAATCCGTCTATGACGGATCGTTTACGGACCGGTATGTCGTGTTAAAAACGGACAAGTCCGTTTAAAGTCCGTCAATGATGGACCGTTTACGGACCGTTATGTCATGTAAAAAACGGACTAGTCCGCTGAAAGTCCGTCAATGCCGGACCGTTTCCGGACCGATATGTCGTGTAATAACGGAGTATTTCCTTGTCCATATCCTACAGATTTTTAAAAGAAAAATTGACCATATGTTTATTATCTTCAATACAAAGTACTTTTTTTTCTTTTTTATAAATTCATTAATAATTATTATTTATAATTACAATATTTAGCACATCTAGCTCGGTTTACCTATCTATCCAACGCTTAGGGACCTGGAGTAAAATCCAACATCTATATGGAAAAGAGACAATAAATTAGTTATGGTTTAATTGACTGTGTACACGATGCAAATTCTCACATGTTATACACAAAACATTGTGAAACATTAAGTTTCATAAATCTTACCTTGTTACTTGATGTTGTTTGATTAATGGTGTGATAGAAAGAATTCCCTCTATTGCATATTCTCCATATATTCTCATTATAATAATATTTTCACCGACTTTACAAAAATTTTTTATTTTGTAAACAAACCGATGAAATCCGTATTTAAAGGTACGGAAACGGATACACCAATACGGAGTTAAAACGTATTGTGTTCGAAAATCCATTTATACGGTCCGTTAATGTTCCGTATATGTACAAGCATTGTTGGATACGTACCTTACGGACAGTTAACGTGCCGTAAAAGCCGGATTCATGAATCCGTACGTGCCGGAGAGTCCGTTAAAATGTTTCTTGGGAATGCACAAAATAAAGAAATTACAAGCGGTTAAAATTTATATAACAAATTAGACAAAAGCAATTGTATCATTTGTAAATTATATATTTGTACATTGTGGTGGTTGTAACCAGTTAAATCAAAAGTTACTTTGACATTGCCTTCTCCTTGAAGAAGAAGAAAAACAATCATTAGTTTGACATTGTCTTCTCCTTGAAGAAGAGAGAAAAGTATAGTTGACATTGACTTCTCCTTGAAGAAGAAAAAAATCAAAAAAAAATTAACGGTAACAACCCAGCAAAATATTGGTAATCACACCTCATTACTATCTGCATTACCAAAAATGATATATCATTACCTTTTGCATAATTTTATACTATAAAATAATGACTTCCTAATAACGGCCTATTGTATTCATTGTTTCTAAATATAAAATAATGACTTACTCGTAATAGTTTAAATAAGTACTTTTTACACAGTTAAATTTTATACATTTTTATTTATTATATGTAAATATGTTTAATGTTTAAATTTTTATGACGAGTCCTAAAATTACACACTAGAAAAAACTTAAATTTTTCTGAATGTATTTCCTTAAGCTAATAGTATTTGCTTAACTCCTTATTTTTAAGAATCAAGTAAGCAATCGGATATCTGCTTATAATTCAACTTTTTGTAAGCATGTGTGTAACCACTTATTATTCAAAATCTCATAACTACTTATTTCTCATTTTTTCGTAAGCGAGCGGGTAAGCGTGACTACTTATAAAAACGACCACGCCAAACAAAAATAATGAGTTTAGACGCCAAAAAATAAGTTGTGCGGAGCTATGAATTTCTATTATATAACCACTTATTTGGTAATGAAAGATTTTGCTGGGAAAGACTTAACAAGTATGAAAATTAAATAAACTACGCAAAACAACAACAACTAATGTACCGAAGGGAAAAGGAAAAAAAACAACATCGACAACGTCATCATCATCATCGAAAGCAGCCACAATCACAGCCGCATCGGTTTTTGTGATCAATGACTACAACAACGTAAATATTAAATCATTACTCCGTTGTAATTAAAACTAAAAATGGTTATAACTACCATTATAAATAAAACTATTATCATTAATATTATACTAATTGTAATAAAATTTAATTATCATTAAATATTAGTAGTTATTTGTATATACATTCATTATTGTACTATTATTACAATTATTAATCATATTACACTTACAACTATTACTACTATTAACCTAACTAATATGTTACATACACAAGTATAAGTGTATGTTTTTATTATTATATTATTATTATTATTAAATATTAAACTATAACTACTTACTTATATACTTACATTTAACTTACTTTATACATATTTTTTTCGTAATTCTTACCTCGCAATTATTCTACTTATAATAAAATTATTATTATAGCAATTAATTCAAAATGTTTTTATATACAACGGTTATTCAATTTATTGTTTCTTTTAAAATAAAATATTAAATTAAAATTAAAATGAGCCACTAATCTTATTAATTAGGAGGATGTTAGGGAAAACCAAGTAAGTAGGAAAAATGGTCATAATTAGGGACAACCTTGATTTTAATTATCGTGAGCACCTGCCATGATGGCTTAATCTAACGGTGTTTTGCACACCGTATTGAAACGATGCGTCAATAGGCGCCTCTTCTATCATGAAAATGATCAACACCCTTTTTGAAACAACAAATAAAATCTAATATGACAATATCATATTGGAATTTGGACTTAAGGTAGAAGAATATTCTAACTAGGGATGCCAAACAGGAAATCCCGAATCCCGAAATCCCGGGATTTTCGGGATTGGCAAAATCCCGAATCCCGGGATTATTTCTCAAAAATCCCGGGATTTTCTTATTTTTTTAATATTAAAATAAACGCAAATAAACAAAGTAAGCAATTTTAGATTACCTACGTTTTTTCTTGAATTTTCTCATATTGACAAGAAATTGATGCCAAGATATTGGTAAAATTATAAATTAAGTAGATTATTCGAGTAAACTATGCAAAGACTTTGCAGAAAAATTTGAAATTTTGTTAAACATTATTAAGTTTTTGAGGAATACATGCGAAAAATCAAGTTTGTTATTTTACCGATTTATTCTTCCAAGCGAAATTCGATTTCTGAAACCTAATTTTGGCTGGGACTGTAAGTTTGAATTCTTCCATGAAAACATTTGATAACGATAACCAAATAACTTTGTTGCTGTAATTACACAATTGAGTGGGCAAGGTTATCGCAACGAATCTGTTTTAAAATCTGCTTACAAAATACTGGGCGCAAGTGTACTTAATGACAGGCCTTCATATATTATCCCAGCCAGAAAAATACAAACGGGAAAGCGATGGCAAGGTATTTTAACAGGTGGAACAAGTACTGACAAAAACTGCTTTCCCATTTCCAATATGATAACGTCAATAGACAAAAGGACCGGCAGTTCAAAAAGCGCCGGAAAAGTACTGGAGAAACAAAATTTTTAACTTTGGCAAAACGCTGCCGAAACCAATAAATAGGTGGTTTGGAATTATATTTTCCAAAATAAAATTTAAAAATAGTTCATATGTATCTTTTTTTGGCGCTGCCGTGATGTTTTGTAAAACAAATACTGGCAAAACGATTTTTGCAAACGCTGGCAAAGCGTCCCAAATGAGTCTTCTGCCTGTCATTTATTTTTAACGTCGCGGTTACCAAGTGGTATGCAGGTACTTGATTTTTTGTACCACTGTCAATTTCTGACTGAGATGTTTCAATATTCATAAAATATACCACATTATTAATTAACAACTATTAAATAATTATAAAACGCTTTATTCTATAAAAAAATTAGATACATAACATAAAAATTTTTACAAATAAAGGAAAATTTAAATCCCAAATCCCGTAAAATCCCGGGATCCCGAAAAATCCCGTAGTCCCGAAATCCCGGAATCCCGAAATCGGGATCCAGGGATTTCATACAAAATCCCGAATCCCGGGATTTTCAAATATCAATCCCGATTGGCATCCCTAATTCTAACTAAATATATGAAAATATGGAAAGTCCAAAAAAACAATTTTTGTATTTTTAATGCAAAAATTGGGATAATTTTTATTTATTTTTAGTTTATTAATTTTTTGTTATTAATTTTAATTTTTTCGAAACATTGATAAGGCATTTCATTAATTGAATTAAGCTTATTATAAAATTCTATGAAACTTTTTAATTTTATGAATTCCTTCATTAGATATATTTTGTACATCTGTAAAATATGGTACAATTTACTATGCTTTTTGCAATTACCAAATACTTTTTATTTATCCACTCCAGCTTAGCAACGACAACAACCAACTATAATAAATAATAATAAATGAAATTGCTTCATACATTTTATGAAGCTCTTCTGGAGTGGGATATTCATTTTATGAAGAGTTTCAGTAATTTTATATTTTCATAAACATTGACTTTAATGAAACCTGTTTCATAGGTTCTATGAAAAGTTTCAATGGACGAGTTCCAGTGACAATTTTCATTGAAACTATGAAGAAATTCATTACTGAAGTGATGATAATTCTCTAAGTGTACATAGTGATATAAACCCACTGACTACTTGGTATAAATAGGTTATTCAAGTATTCACAACAGAAATCTAAAACCTTTGCTCCATATATTAAAAACTATAACCATAGAGCGATGAACTGTTTTACCCAGGGGTATGGCATCACCAAAAACAAAAGTTATAACGACATCGTTATCACTAGATGGCACTTTGTTGAAAAAATTGACAATTTTCTGTTTTTATTTAAATTGAAATAATAACAAACAAAAAAGAAAAACAAAAAAAAATTCTCAAATTTAATTATTTGAACATATTTTGCGCTTGATTTTTTCTTATTTTGCGCAGTTTTCAGCAATTTTTGAGTTTTTAAATATAGGCTCAGCTGATACTAAAGTGATACTAAATAGTTGCTCAGGTGATACTAAATTTCAGCGCCCCCTACTGGTGAGTAGTGTAAGTTTTGATTTCCTATCTCTATAATTAATAGTCTCTGGTTTTACCCCTTCAACAAAATATTTACTTGTATAAAATTAATTACTGACCAGACATTCAAACAAAATGCATGGGTTTTACTTTCTTATATTTATGTTTTCTTATTACTATAAAAACTATATACAGAAAATATATTATAAATATAAATATAGAACTATGCATGAGAAATAAGTGTCTGTTTACAATTGCAGTCACTCTACTTTATGCATATACTACAACACAATGAAAAGGCAAACATTTTCTTTATACAAACTTTTAACCCTCTCATGACCGTTAGTGGTGTTTTAAGCGGTAAACTTCAAAATTTGTGTCGAAACTAAATTTTGAATGTCTCTCATTTAATTTTGAAAATCTGTAAATACGTATACTCTTCATAATAGGAAATTTAGAGCAGATTAAAAGCGAAATAAGTTTTTTTTTTAATATTTCGTCCATTCCAAAAACTGATTCAGAGTTATAGATTTATTACATATGTGCACTAGGAAACCATGCGAATATTAAATTTTGTGTATAGGATGTGTTCAGCGAACTTATGTAAAACACTACGAGGTACAGTTTTGTGGAACTATTTAACCCTCTAACTCTTCAATTAAAGGGGCATTTTGGCCCCGTTTTAATAGGGGACAAAATGTTCCACATAAATTTTACTCATAGTGTTTTACATGAAATGGAAGATTCACATGATTTCCTCCTAAAATCCAGGTTTGTGGGACATTTGAGCGCCAATTCTGAATACGTAGATTAGAAAAGAGCTCGATAACGGTAAGACTACTCTTTTGGTGCTTTTGGATCATTCTAAAGCGTTTGATACCGTGGATCATAACATTCTTTGTTACAAACTTGATATGTTTAATTTTTCTTCGACTGCTACTCGATTAATATCGACATATCTATGTAACAGGTATCAGTATGTTGAAACCCAGATTAGAAGATCGAAAACACTGACTGTAACAAGAGGGGTTGCTTAGGGATCTATACTTGGGCCACTCTTGTTTTCAATGTATTCTAACGATCTCCCAAGCATAATAACTAACTGTAATGTTAGAATGTATGCAGACGACGTTCAACTTTACACTAGTTGCAGTAATGATATGATTGACCAGTGCATCATCTCCCTAAATCAGCAACTCCATCCTATTTACACCTGGGCATCGGCTAATGGTTTTGGGATCAATCCTAAAAAATCCAAATGCATTGTAATTCAAAAACTTCTAAATAAATTTAATATTCTACCGAATATATTCATAGATAATCACCACATTGAAATAGTAAAATCAGCAAAAAATCTTGGTATCGTTTTCAACAACACCCTGACGTGGTCAGATCACATCAACCATGCTTCTGGTCGTATTTTTTCAATGATACGAACACTTTGGCAAACTCAGCATTGTACACCCATCAAAATAAGAATTATACTTGCTAAAACTTATTTAATACCTGTTTTACTATACGGATGTGTTATGTTTGCCAAATGTGATACAAAAACTAAAGGAAAATTGAATGTTGCATTTAATAATATCATACGTTATGTATATGGTCTGCATAGACGTTCAAGAGTATCAATGTTTTCCAAAAAGTTATATGGCTTTTCTTTTGATAATTTACTCAACATAAGAGTTTTGACTTTCCTTCACAAAATAATATATACCCAGCGCCTGACTATCTTTACAACAAACTGTGTTTTTCGGATCTCAGGGGCAAAAGAATAAAATCTTTTGGATACAAGAATTCGATATCTAAATGGCATTTCTATATATTCGCTATATCTCTGTGGAACTCCATTTCTTATAATGTGCAACTTTTAAGTAACGCACGTCTATTTAAAAAAAACATTATTATTAAAAATGAAATGTTGAAATAAATATGGTTTAAGTTCAGTTATTTTTTCCGTGAAAAAAAATTAAAAAAAAAAAAAAAAAAAAAACTTTTCTCACTTTAGTCGGTTGCTAAAAATTATTTGAAAAAAAAAATTTTTTCTTTTTTCAATAATTTATTTTTCTTTTAATTTTTTATTTTTTTAAATATTATTTTTACAACAAATTTTTATACCTTTTTCTTATACTTTTTTACAGAGTACGTATTTGGTGAATTTTGTTTTTTCATTTTCATGAACAAGATTATTTGTGTTTGGCTTTCTTGTATCAACGTTCATGAAAGAACAAATGTGATATCCCAGCAAAATATTGGTAATGACACCTCATTACTATCTGCATTACCAAAAATGATATATCATTACCTTTTGCATTATTTTATAATATAAAATAATGACTTCCTAATAACGGCCTATTGTATTCATTGTTTCTAAATATAAAATAATGACTTACTCGTATTAGTTTAAATAAGTACTTTTTACATAGTTAAATTTTTTTATTATATGTAAAAATGTTTTATGTTTAAATTTTTATGACGAGTCCTAAAATTACACACTAGAGAAAACTTAGATTTTTCTGAATGTATTTCCTTAAGCTAATAGTATTTGCCTAACTCCTTATTTTTAAGAATCAAATAAGCAATCGGATAACCACTTATAATTAAACTTTTTGTAAGCATGTGTGTAACCACTTATTATTCAAAATCTCATAACTACTTATTTCTCATTTTATCGTAAGCGAGTGGGTAAGCGTGACTACTTATAAAAACGACCACGCCAAACAAACATAATGAGTTTAGACGCCAAAAATTAAGTTGTGTGGAGCTATGAATTTCTATTATATAACCACTTATTTGGTAATGAAAGATTTTGCTGGGATGTTTCTTTTTCTTTTCATATTTCATTTCTTTTACAACACACATCTCATTTTCATTATAGTGTTAGTGAGTAACTGATGCCTTCCCTTCTCGTTCATGATATGAAATAAGAAACTTAAACAACTTGAAAAGAAAGAAAAAAAAATGAAAATAAAATGATTGAAGGTTGATATAATAATACTTATGAAAAGAAAAAACTGTGAATGAAGAAAAGTCAAAGAATGTTTAAATGAGACTTTCTCACGAGACTTTTCATGATATGTACAGTTTTTGATACATATATTTTTTCACAATTCTTTCAAGAAATCTTCGTGAAGGAAATATTTGATATTTTTGTTATAATAGGAATTCTAACTTAATAAAAATTGTAAAGTGATAACAAAAATGTATAGAATTATAATTTTTTGTAAAGAAATAATTAATACAAGTTAAAGAAAGCCTTTATGGATGACAGTAGTTTTTTTCAGGGCTGGCAGGCAGTACCGTTAAAATACCGTTATCGATTCAAAACCCTTTCAAGTGACTACCGTTAAACCCTACAATACCGTTACCGAAATACCCGGAATACCGTTATCCTTCAAATACCATTACCGAAATAACAGAAATACCGTTATCCTTAAAATACCGATACCGAAATAAATGAAATATCAATACCATTAAAATACCGTTACCGAAACAAATGAAATACCTTTATTCCTAAAATACCGTTATTTTAAATTTTCTGCTTTTGGTACTTTCACGTGGTTATTGAGTATTTTTTGTAGATTAAGTTGATAAATTGGTTCTGTTTTTAATCTCGTTTGTTTTTTGTAAAAAAAAGTACGGGAGGCATCGAAATGACTGACTACCGTTACCCTTAAAAACCGTTACCGATATAACTGAAATACCGTTAACCTTAAAATACCGTTACCGAAATAACCCAAATATCGTTATCTTTAAAATACCGTTACCGAAATAACTCAAATACCGTTATCCTTAAAATACCGAAATAAACAAAATAGCGTTACCCTTAAAATACCGTTACCGAAATAACCTAAAATATCGTTACCCTAACGATAACCGCATTCGTTTCGATTACCATCCATGGTTTTTTAATTTATTTTTTAGGCTTTTATTTACGGTGGGTTTCATACTTCAGGTTTAAACTTTAGTTTAACTTTAGTTAACCCAAAAAATTTTTGTTGTTTTGTGTACATTTTTTGACATTTTCTTTTGTTTATAGTTAAGTTAAAGTTAAACCTGCAGTATGAGACCCGCCGTTAGTCTTTTGCAATAATAAAAAAACTACAGGGTAAACATACATATCGTCACCTTAAATGCAAACGGACGTAACTACACTTTTATTTTTTTTACAGAAGCAGAAAACGTTATAAAATCAATAATAATAAAGTATTCTTTGCAGTTTTTTCAAATTTTACTTATGGTATAGAGATTTATTTATTTTTTAACAACTTTTGTTTTATTTTCATATATTTAAGTTTTTAAGTTAGTTACGTGCTTTTGACTCGCTTTTTTCTGAAACAAGAAGACTTACACAATTAAAAAAGAATTCAATGCATGAATTGGATAAATGATATTTTCAGATTTTTTAGTTAGTTGAATAAAGTAAAACTAACTCCGACAGTTCCAATTCAAATGAAGTGAATTTGATTTTTCAGATAATTCATAAAAAAAAAAATAGAAGATCTGCTGTAATTTATTATACACAGAGAAAACCAATTCATTGTGACAACCGAATTTCTTGCCAACTGAATGGTTTGGTGGCATTAACAGAAATATTGGCTGTTACAATCAAATGTATTCCTGACATAATTTAAATATATTGTTTCAACCGAAATTCTATTGTATTCACCGAATTTCTGTTGCCACAAACAAATATGTCGGTAGATCCATCTCTTTTCTCTGTGTAGTTCTTTAATATTTTCTTAAATTTGTGAAAACGTCTGCCAATCTCCATTAAAAATTATAGATTTTCAAATGTGCTATTTTGTAGGAAATAAAAAGAATTTTATTGAAAAATTTAACAGACTCGGGGGAAATAACGGAATTTTTTGGATATAGTGAACAAGATAATAGGCTTTAATCAGTAAAATATTTCTAAGCGCACATAAATTATGATATTATAATTTTTATATCCTTCATATTTTGAAATCATAATTTATTCTTATTAGAGAACTTTTTAAGTTCCAAAAGGACTATTCTCTTTCAAAATATATATCTTTAACGCCTCTAATTTAGCAGAAAATAACGCCTCTAAAAATGGGAGAGTTGTAATAACCAAAAAAGTTCTCTTCAATAAGTTTTTATATGATGTGGCTCTTGGCCTTCAAAGAGAAATCATTATATGTATAAGCAGTTCAACATAGCGATATAGTCGTGGTATTTGTAAATGAAGTCTAATTTGTTTAATACATCATAATCTCCCAGAAAAGGGGGTTTTAGTTTTTCTCATAAACTAATGAAGGTAGACAATTGAAATTTGCTTCGTTTTATGACGAAAAGAAAATCAACCAAAGGATTTTTGGCTATTCGAATGTTTAAGGGGCAAAACGGGGATGAGAAGTTCCAAAAAATCGATATTCGAACGTCATTTTTGGTGGATAGGAGGGGGAGGGGGCAAACATGTTACATATTTTTTCTAATTTGAGTCCCCTTAACAAGAATCTGAAGTCAAAATAACGGTAATATCCGCAAACAAAAAGTCGGTAGTGAAAACGTTAAAATTTAAAAAAATATAAGAAAAACTCTATAAAAGAGGCCCTGCAGAAGAAACTGCCAAAACTAGCAGAATTGGTTTGCTAAATATTAGTAAGATAAAAACAGCAAGAACAAAATTCTAGCTATGTTTTAGTTAACTGAAAATAACAATTCACCCTGCTAAAATCAGCAACAACTTTTGCTTAGTTTTAGTCGACTGAAAACATCATAAATTTTTTAGTTTTCATAGCATATGTAGATTTTTTTAATATGAATAACGATTTAACTCACTGAAATTAGGACTCTACTATTGTTAAGCAATTATTTTTATTTTTTTTTGTTATTTTAACTGGAAAATTGTTACTTTCATTCAACTAAATTTAACTTAAATATAACTAAAATTTAGAGATATAACAGCATTTTGTTGCTGTTTTTTGTCTACTAATATTCACAGAAGGTTTTTCTGAATTAAGCAGGGTAAATTGTCATTTGTACTAAAATATAACCAAAATTTTGTAGATTTTGAATTCCCATTGTGGCAACGCTGACACAAGCTTACACACTACATGTGTTTGTATGTTTTTGATTTAAGAGTGTAGTTACGTCTTTTTGCATTAAGAAATACATGCACTTGTAGTTACGTCCGTTTGCATTTAAGGTGACGATATGCAAATATGCGGTCATTTGTTGCGTTACAAACAATCGCTTTAGAACTAAAGGCTTTCTTAACCCTTTCACATTCCATACCATTCATAAAAAACCCAAATGCAACAAAATTCGCGGAAAATAATTGCATTTTTTGGTTTTTCCAAACATTATGCATTTATTGCTATTGTTGTAATGTGTGTGTCTATTTGAAAACTGTTTGCGTCTTCTAAACGTAAACAAGTAGAGTAACGGAATGTGTGCAAAAAAACAAATATGTGAAGAATTTTTTCTTGGAATACTAAATGAAGATAACAAAAATGATTGAATTTTTATGATTTTAAAAATTTTAGTGCGGCTTCTAACATTAGCCGTTTTTTCTAATCACTTGGATTTAATAAATCCAAAAAGTATTTCTAAAAGTGCTCAACAGATGGGGTTAGATTTTCTGTCCGACACTTCTTTCACCCTAATTTTTAATACCGAATTTGATGATGGAGGATTCAACTTTAACTTTTAATTTATAATTATATTTTACATAAAGCAGCGATAAACAGTCTGCCTTTTCAGTTTTATCACTTCAATTTATTTTTTTACACAATTGAAAAATTCCATTGCAATATTTAATATTCACTAATTGGATTTAATTAAATTACTAACTGTAGAGTGAAAAATTACCATTTATATTTGAGCTATTTCTCCATGTCCAAGATGAAAAATATGTATTTGGTGAGGTGTAGTTTTTTTTTCTAAACATATTTCATAAAAAAAATTAAAAAAAAACCTTTTATTTGTTAGTTTTTCAATTTTTTTGTTTCTCTTTTAATTTTTATTCGTATTTTTTCTGCACCGAAAAAATTCCTCAGTTACTGGCTACTAAATTTTCAACTGAGTCTCAGGTGAAATACCCCTTACTGAGCCTCAGTTGTTTAAATTAATTTAAAATAACCAATTCTTCCAAATGAAAAAAAAACTGAGATCTCAGTTGCTGGAAACCTAACTGTTAGTTAAAATAAATAAATATGGAATTTTAGTCATAAACAACCAAAAGCCATCAAAAAGAATAAAAAATTCCTGTCATTTTAAGATTATTTTATTATAGAAATAATTTAAATAAAATTGATTGTTTTTATAATTTTTGCTTATATACTCCCTTGTTCTTGTTAGCTCGCCAATCGGTTCAATTCTTGATAAATTACATTCATAATTTCATTGACATTGTTTTTACATGATCTAAAAGAATTTAAGATTTTGTTATTTAAATTTCAGTTTAAAAATTAGTTTTACCTTTTTTGAACAATCCGCTTTAATTTTGGAAATTGATATGTTTTCCTTTCCTTAATGGCCAAATGTGCGTTTTTCATATTGAATTTCGAATTTGTTTTCTATTTATTTCCACAAATATTTGACAATTTCAAATTTAATTATTTATACATACAGGGTACTAGAACAAAATTGTATTTAACCAATTTCAGTTAATTAAATTTTTTTCGGTTTTAACTAAGAGATATCATGATAAAAGAAATATCGAGCAATATTTCTAACAATAGGAGATTTACTATAATCTTAGATGAGTGGACAAGAATATCACAAAAGAGATATTTGAACATATGTATAAACGGAAATAATTCATTTTATAAAAGAAATTCTCTAACTGAGTAACTGAGAAATTTTATCGGTGTGACATTAAATTACCCGACTAAAAAAGATGTTATATAATCATATATCACCATATATAAACCCATATATACGTCCATATCTAATTTGATCCGAATATTGGAATATATAATTATATCAAGCGAGATAAGCATGTTATCTAACCTGATACAATTTGATCCGAAAAATGGGTCTATCTAACTGCATCAAATTATATATAAATACATATAATTTAGTAGGTTTGAGGTTAAGAAGAAGAATAAACCTTCCTCAAAAGTTATAAACACATTAAATTTGCAAATCAGACTAGATCTAGTTTCTGCCTTTTTATGGACAGGCTTCATCAGTGATCTTCCATTAAATTGTATTATTGTTTATATTTTTATTGTCAGATTGCCTCTATATGAATAATTTCAGAAGTGATCAAACAGACATATACAAACATTCTACTTCAGATTTTCTCTGTTTATCTTCTTATTTCCTCCGTGTCACCTTTTCACAAATATTGCCACATTGACGTATGGTTTGTACGTACAAGTGCAGGCAATTTGTGTATTTTGGAGACGGACAGCCAACAGGGCATTGTTTATTTTTTATAGTAAAGTGTTGTTTTTTCAAACGCGTCGTATAGACCAAATACAATTAATATTGTCATTAATATGTATTTTTATTAATTCTAATTTAGTAGGTTTGAGGTTAAGAAGAAGAATAAACCTTCCTCAAAAGTTATAAACACATTAAATTTGCAAATCAGACTAGATCTAGTTTCTGCCTTTTTATGGACAGGCTTCATCAGTGATCTTCCATTAAATTGTATTATTGTTTATATTTTTATTGTCAGATTGCCTCTATATGAATAATTTCAGAAGTGATCAAACAGACATATACAAACATTCTACTTCAGATTTTCTCTGTTTATCTTCTTATTTCCTCCGTGTCACCTTTTCACAAATATTGCCACATTGACGTATGGTTTGTACGTACAAGTGCAGGCAATTTGTGTATATTGGAGACGGACAGCCAACAGGGCATTGTTTATTTTTTATAGTAAAGTGTTGTTTTTTCAAACGCGTCGTATAGACCAAATACAATTAATATTGTCATTAATATGTATTTTTATTAATTCTAATTTAGTAGGTTTGAGGTTAAGAAGAAGAATAAACCTTCCTCAAAAGTTATAAACACATTAAATTTGCAAATCAGACTAGATCTAGTTTCTGCCTTTTTATGGACAGGCTTCATCAGTGATCTTCCATTAAATTGTATTATTGTTTATATTTTTATTGTCAGATTGCCTCTATATGAATAATTTCAGATATAATTTGATGAAGATTTTCAAAAAAAATTTTAGTAAATATTGTTGAGATCACTTATTTCATTCATATTAAAAACTACCCGACTAAAAAAGTTTTCATATAATCTTATATGATTTGATATAATTATAAATGTTTATATGTGTGGCTTTATATGACCATATACATTTATATTAACACTTTGGTTTTATAAATATGTTTGATATGACGTTATATATAATCATATGCGATTTGGTCTCCAGACATATATTAAGAGCTCTCCAAATATAGTTTATACATAATTATATATAATGGCGTATAAACTTCTCTAAACAATCTTATATCAAAATATATAACAAAGTTAATATAAAATTGTATTAATTTTATGTATAAATTTATCTGACATGATATCTAATTATACAAAATTGTATAAAGTTTAATTGCACTATAAAAATGAAAAAAAAAACTCCGAAATTGTGGATCTGGTTCTGAATTTTGCACTTTGACATATAAATAAATGTTTATAATTGAATTTAACATATATTTTTTAAATAGTTGGCGAAATACTCTTTATTAAACTAAAAATAATTTTAAAGAAATAAATAAGGGAACAAATTTTTTTTTCATTGTGGAATTAAAGGTCGAAATAATTATTTTTACTTTTAAATTTAAAAATTAGACAAACATATGTTGAAATAAATATGGTTTAAGTTCATTTATTTTTCCTTAAAAAATAAAATTAATTGTGAAAGTTAATTTTTTATCATGTTGGTTTTTAATTTTTATTTTAAAAAATAAAAATTGTTTTTTTCGACCTTTTTAATTCATTAATTAGAAATTTATTAATTCAGTTCGAGGCCTATTTCCTTATTATGAATTAACATAATAAGTACTTTTTTCAAAAACTGTTTTTTTTTCTTCATCAGGATACTCTCCTGACAAATACTTCACAGAGTTTTTGCTTTCAAAAAACCTCTACACTTTCAGGAATGAAAAGTCGATCGTTACGGGGATTTTCCAGGTCCCCTTCATCAGTTTTCTTTAGAAAGTGGTGGCGTAATCCCCGAAACTATCGTCTTTTCATTCCTGAAAGCGTAGAGGTTTTTTGAAAGCAAAAACGCTGTGAAGTATTTGTCAGGAGAGTATCCTGATGAAGAAAAATAGCAGTTTTTGAAAAAAGTACTTATTATATTAATTCATAATAAGGAAATTGGCCTCGAACTGAATTAATAAATTTCTAATTATTTAATTTTATAAGAAAGACCAAAACTCTAACCTAGAAAAAGTTGTTCCGACAAATTTTTGTAATGTTTTATTTTGTCAGCTATTTCCAAGTTTATTAGCAAAATATGTTCTAAACATTAAGCATTAGTATTTAATATGAATGAAATAAGTGATATCAATAATATTTACTAAAATTTTCTTTGCAAATCTTCATCAAATTATATGTATTTATATATAATTTGATGCAGTTAGATAGACCCATTTTTCGGATCAAATTGTATCAGGTGAGATAACATGCTTATCTCGCTTGATATAATTATATATTCCAATATTCGGATCAAATTAGATATGGACGTATATATGGGTTTATATATGGTGATATATGATTATATAACATCTTTTTTAGTCGGGTAATGCTTAATGTTTAGAAAAATTTTTGCTAATAAGCTTAGAAATAGCTGACAAAATAAAACATTACAAATTAAAAATTTGTCGGAACAAATTTTTCTAGGTTAGAGTTTTGGTCTTTCTTACTAAATGTGTGTCTTTCTTATAAAATAAAAAATTAACTTTCACAATTATTTTTTTTTTCACGGAAAAATAAATGAACTAAACCATATTAATTTCAACATATGTTTGTCTAATTTTTATTTTTAAATTTAAAGTAAAAATATTTATTTCGGCTTTTAATTCCACAAAGAAAAAAAAAATTTCTCCCCTTATTTATTTTTTTAACCCTTAAATGCATGATCTCTTCGATTTTAACCATTTTTTTATATATGATTTCTAAAGGCGTGTACATTTCAAGAAAAGTACCAAAAAAAATTATTTTTAAAAAAGGTGATTTTTATTGAAAAATATGGTTTTTTGCCAAATAGCTAAATTGTGATTATTTTAACGTATATAAGAAAAAAAAAAAATTTACATAATTTCTTGTCGCCAAAATGACTTTTATTGCGAGAATATCACTTTAAATATTTAAACAAATATTTTTGAATATTACACTTTTTGTAAAAAAACGCGTGTTTTAGATTTTTCACAAATATACAGAGCAAAACCAAGATTTTTACTCTAACTGTTTAAAAATTCTGCACTAAACTATAGGAACACTATGTACAGAAGGGGCCCTCAATTCCCAAAAATGCAGTTTTGTGCATCAAGTGGGTTTTTTTTATTAAAAAACCGGTATGTTGACAAATGGCTACACCATGCATTTAAGGGGGAAAATTATTTTTAGTTTAATAAAGAGTATTTTCCCAACTATTTGAAAAATATAAGTTGAATTCAATTATAAACATTTATATATGTATGTATATGTCAAAGTGCAAAATTCAAAACCAGATCCACAATTTCGGAGTTTTTTTTTTAATTTTTATAGTGCAATTAAACTTTATAAAATTTTGTATAATTAGAAATCATGTCAGATAAATTTATACATGAAATTAATACAATTTTATATTAACTTTGTTATATATTTTGAAATAAGATTGTTTAGAGGAGCTTAGACGCCATTATATATAATTATGTTTAAACTATATTTGCTGATCTCTTAATATCTCTTAATATATAACGTCATATCAAACATATTTATAAAACCAAAGTGTTAATATAAATGTATGTGGTCATCAGGGAAACAAGCCGATCAAAATAATCGGCGGCGGCGGCGGCGATTAAGGTTGAGCCGGATAAAAATCGGCGGCGGCGGCTCAACCAAATAATCGGCGGCGGCGGCGGCTTGATCGGCTTGATAGAACATTATACACGTATTTTAAAGATGTTTAAGGTTTTTTCCAAAATATAGCAGTAGAAAATTGTTCAAAAAATTTGGAATTATCAAATAAAAAATAATTTTAAGTTAAATTCATCGATAAAAATTACAAATTTAGGATTTTTAGTTTTTGAACGGAGCTAGAAGGAGAGATAGTTGGGCTTTCCAAATATATACATATGTTTATATATTCAACAAAATTTTGTGGAAATATTTTCAAATAAAACTGATTTTCTAAATTTTTTCTTATTTTGTTTAATTTTGACGGCTTTTAATTGCAATATTTTGTTTAAAAAAACTAATTTTTATCTTATTTATTCTTTATTCAGGGTAAAATGAAGTTCTACTTTAATCGCTTTAAAATTGTCAAAGTTATACATTTTTTTATAAACATGGAATCTCTGCATTTATAAGAAAATTGAAAATATTAACCTTAATGATTGTGCAAACAAGAACCTCGAGTTGCTGAAATTAAATGTTTAGAAAAATTACGATAACTTTTTCAATTTTCAATTAATTTAAACAAAAGAATCTGATTTTACTAAGAACTAAACCCACTTTCAGAATGAATTAATAGTAAAGAATTGTTTAATACTGTAAAAAAGCCGTCAAAGTATAAAAATTAAAAAAAAATTAATTTTAATATTTAAAAAAAAAAAACTGTCAACATATTTCAGTTACAAATAAATAATTCTATATATATTTGGAAAGCTAAATTTTTTGTCTTTCCGAAAACGTTACAATATTCAAAATCGGTTGAAAAATTGCTGAATTTCAAATTGTTAAGTGCTTGAAGTCGCTCAAAAACAGAGTTTTGACACTATCACCCCTGTTCTGAATTCCGAAACTTTTTAATTAGAGTGGTTTTGTAAAATCACACAAAATTCAAAATGTCGGAAATTGACTGTTTCAACAAATTTTAAAATAAATTTTAACATATTAATTTTTGCAACAAAATATTCGTTTTACTTTCACCAAGCTTTTCCAACACGAAATAAAACGTAGAAAATAATTCGGATGTGGATCACAGAACAGCAAAAAAATTCGGAATGTTTCACTTTAGAATTTTTTATGTGGATTCGGAACTTAGAAATAAACAAACTCTATTTTCACTCAAAATTAAATGTGTTTTTAGAATAAACTAGAAAAAAAATATGGTTCGAAAAAAATTATGCTCGAAAATATGTCAAAGTTGAAAAACTTAGAAGAAAAGTTAAAAAATTCAGATATTCACCCCTGTTCTTAGTTCCGAAACATCATCATCACGGATCACGGAACAGCAAAAAAAATTCGGAATGTTTCACTTTAGAATTTTTTTGTGGATGCGGAACTCAGAACAGCGTCGATTATTGTAAATATCTTCGTCCGCAATGTCTGAAAAATGCGTCTTTTGATAATAATTTCAGGTGTACTGAAATTTCTGAAAAATGTGATGTGATCTATTTAACCAAACCTACGACCATAAATTCGAATGAATTAATTTTTTAATTCACTTTTGGAATTTTAATTAAAATTTACTAATATATCTTACGATTATACCATTCCTTATGAATTTATTCACTCCCGGTGAAAAATGTTCATATACGCTCAAACATGTTCATATATAGTTTATGTATGGACACATATGAACAAATATGGATTTTTTATGAACATATATGGATTTTATATGAACATATATGGAAGTATATGTGATTCCATATATGGAAGAAATTTCATATACAGACATATATGGAAGCATCTGTTATTTCATATATGGAAATGGCACTAATATATGGACAAATATGAAAGTATATGTTATTCAATTTATGCAAAAGGGACTTGTATATGAACATATTTCAAAGAATACATATTTCCATATATGTAAAAGGAACTCATATTTGGATAAATTTAATTTTCATGCATAGTGAATGAATTCTTTCATGAATTCATTCTTTTTATAATGATCTTTCACGTTTCATTCGGTTTGTAAAAGTTTAAAACAAATGTTGCGTTTTTAATTATTTTTATGGGTTGTGTATATGATATCAATATTAAATCGCTAATATAAGCCACATTTTTATTTAATTTGTAATTATAAACTAAAGTGTTGTCAGAATCATTAGTATATTCAGGCACTATCCACGGCTCTCATCTGAAAAACTGAACTGGTTTTAAGAGAGTTTCAATGTAAAATAACAAAAAACGTGAAAAAGTGGTATTTTTAATTAATTATTTTTATTGTTTTACAGCAATTTTAATTAAATTATAAAGTGCACTTGTGTTGTTTGATATGTTCTCTGCATTAGTTTTGTATAATTAGCACAAAATTTTGCCTATTAATATTAAAAAATACGCGTTAAAAAAAACACTAAAAACTGTTTCTCTTAAAACCTGTTTGCATATAAAATTAAAGAGACTTTTTAACAGCAGTTGAGGCTGTTGGTTTGTCTTTAGTCTATATAGTCGTTGGTATATTCATACCTTAGATCTTTTACTGATTTAATAAAATGACAATTTTGATAAGCCATTTTGTAAAAGATTAGAATTAATGAAAAAATTAATTATTTATATTGATTGTAATTCTATGAGGAATGTATTCAACATAAGAATGCATTCTATTTAATATTAAACTTTGGGAATGAAACCTATGAATTAATTATAAAGGAATGTTTTGATGGAATGATATATATTCAATTTCTAAAGCTGAATTTGGTTTTGTGCGAATTAACCTAAAATTGAATTAATTCTTTCGAAGCTCTGCCTACAATCTACACTTGGTCATTTAAAAAGTATATATGTATATTGTTCATTTGGATTCTCTCCTCTATTGCTTATCCAAATTTCAGCGAATCTGTCAGAAGTTTTCAAGCACAACTTCCAACTTAAGAAATATAAAACTGGTTCTTTTATTTTTTTTTAACTAAAAAAAAAATACTCTTGATGGTTCAGGAAATGATGAAGTAGAAAATTTGTTTTAAAAATGACATTTGCTTTTAATTTTTTTATTTTGGAAAATTGATACTTCCAGCCGAAATGAGCCGAAAGAAATCGGCGGCGGCGGCTGGAGCAAGAATGACCGGCGGCGGCGGCTTAAACGGCTTACGGCGGCTGGCTTGTTTCTCTGGTGGTCATATAAAGCCACACATATAAACATTTATATTTATATCAAATCATATAAAATTATATGAAAACTTCTTTAGTCGGGTAATAGGCTGTTTCATATATTTGTGCTTTTATTATGGATTTATTAAATCCAGCTTTTTTTTTGGATTTAATAAATCCATTTTTTGTATGAAAAATTCTAAATCCAGGTTATAAAAAACACGCTAATTAATAAAATTTGTTGCTAGTTTTAGCAAATAAATTTTACATTAGAATTTACATCAATTGTAGCAAAATTTTTGTAATAATTTCATTGTACTACAAAACAGTACATATGCGTTGGTAAAATTAGCAAAAAAATACCGCAAGGCTCAAAGTAATTAAATTTGCCATAATAACATCAACGTTTTCAGTACCCATTACTGACGTTTTTTATTGAGTGTAGTATCTTCAAATGCTATAAAATTTTGCAAATTATACACAAAGCAGCAATAAAATCATTATTTTAAAATTTCATTTTTACCTAGTGTTATAAAAATATCAAATATTTTCTTCGCGAAGGTTTCTTCAAAGAATTGTGAAAAATAAAAAATATAATAAAAGTATCACCATAAGTCTCATGAGAAGTATCTTTTGAATGTTTAATTTTTTTTCTCATTCACATTTCTTTCATGAGACTATTAAAGAAGAGTGTCGTTTGAACCTTCATTATCATTTTTAATTCTTATTTCTTTCTTTTAATGAAAAAGAAAAAACTTCTTCGCTTCATATTCAAAACGAGAGCAAATAGTTTACATTTCTTTTTTCAAATCATGAAAATAAACAAAGCCACCACACACTCACTAACACCATTGTGAAAATGAGATAGGTAATGTAAAAGAAATGAACATAAATAAGAAAGAAACAAATTCTTAGTTTTTCTTTCGTGTACGTTGATACAAGAAAGAATAAAAATGAAATTAGTTATTAAGTTACTTATTATTATTCTATAATTTGATGTTTTTAAATTTGGCAAATATTCAGTTCCATACTGCAAAATAAGACTTTTAGTCTTGTGTATGGAACTTCCAAATAAATAAATAAATAAATAAATAAATAAATAAATAAATAAATAAATAAATAAATAAATAAATAAATAAATAAATAAATAAATAAATAAATAAATAAATAAATAAATAAATAAATAAATAAATAAATAAATAAATAAATAAATAAATAAATAAATAAATAAATAAATAAATAAATAAATAAATAAATAAATAAATAAATAAATAAATAAATAAATAAATAAATAAATAAATAAATAAATAAATAAATAAATAAATAAATAAATAAATAAATAAATAAATAAATAAATAAATAAATAAATAAATAAATAAATAAATAAATAAATAAATAAATAAATAAATAAATAAATAAATAAATAAATAAATAAATAAATAAATAAATAAATAAATAAATAAATAAATAAATAAATAAATAAATAAATAAATAAATAAATAAATAAATAAATAAATAAATAAATAAATAAATAAATAAATAAATAAATAAATAAATAAATAAATAAATAAATAAATAAATAAATAGATACCCGCAAGGGTATCCCACGGAGAGGATAACGGGAATAACGACCCCGCGGACCCTGAGTTAGGCGCTGTTTGCGTATAGCCAAACATGCTGGCTACTCCATGGATTTCGCATGTCTGAAGGAAAACTGTAAACCAACCACAGGGGGACTCAAGGTGAGGGGGCGAGAATACGACCGCACAGACCCTGAGTTAGGCACTGTCGGCTTATGGCCAAGCATACTGGCTACCCCATGTATTTCGTATGTCTGAAGGAAAACTGTAAACCAACCGCAAGGGTACCCCAAGTGAGGGTAACGGGAATAACGACCCCGCGGACCATTAGTTTAGGCGCTACGTCCTTAATGCCAAGCATGCTGGCTTTTCGCGGATTACGCATGCCTGAAGGAAAACTGCAAACCAACCCATTATTAAACATATGGAGAAATGGAATTAAGAAACAGAGTTATAATGCCGCTTTCCGAGGGCGCTCGGGACCTTTCTGGAGCTACCGCTGGAGAGGACAATATGCGAACCGGTAGTGGTGCGGAGGAAGTGCAGGCCCATCGCACCGGGACAACCCGAACAGGAAACCGCCTGCAAAATACTGGCAGAGAACTACCACCTACTTACTCTGCATCAGTTCCGACTGTTTCTCAAGATTCAAGCCTTGGGACCACACGAACTGGAAATAGAAGACAGCGCATTGCCTGGTCTGTAGATATGAACAAAGACATCATGCGCTGCCATTTTAGAGCCACTAAATGTGGCATGGAATGTATCGGATACAGAGAACGACAACATGCATCATTTGTGACAATGTACCCACACCTTAGTAGCAGATTAACTACTCAAAGCGTAGCTACTAGAGTTAGATCTATACGAACACTACTGCTATTGCCGCAATCCGAAATCGATGAAATAGAATTCGAAATATTGCAGGAACTGCGCCCAAACCAAAGATTAAGTTTGGCTAATAGCACGACCGATAATCGGATGCATGATGAGGGCATGAATGTCCTGGAAGAATCACTTAATTCGTTCCGTGACTCGATGGGGACGAGGGATGCCCTGTTTGACATTGTACATGGGAATTTCGAGCGGGCCATGATTGAGTTTGGGGGAATGGATCCTCTGTATCGTCCTCGAATTCCTAAACTACACGTGAACTCGAAAATTTTCGAGAACATTGAGTGTCTGAACAGGATTCTGAATATGTATCTTAATGATGATTGTGATCTAGAGTATGTACACAGCGTGACTTATTCCGCAGCTGTTACTATATGTAGATTATCGGGAATGAGGATCAACTCATCACCATTGGTAACAACAAAAACCGGAATTCAAAAACCTCCATGGCAAAGAAGATTGGAATCTAAGGTCTCTGTACTAAGAGTTGAACTTGGAAGGTTAACTCAGTTCAAAAGGGGAATACGTTCTCAACATATAATACGAAAGGTTACATCTATTCTGAGAAAACCAATGAATGACATCACCCTTCAGGACCTCGATAAGGAAATCGATGATCGCACCCAAAAATTGCAAGTTACCAGCTCCCGATTGAAGAGATACTTAACGAGCAAAATGAGAAAAGAGCAAAATCAGCTATTTCGAAATAATCAGAGGAAGTTTTATCGCCAAATCGAGGATAGGGGAAACAACGGCATGAATAGGCCTCCCACAATGGTGGATTTTGAAAACTTTTGGGGGAAAGTATGGGAAGAAGCAAGCATGTACAACACAGAATCGGTCCGCCTAAATCATTTTAAACCCTCTGTTCAGACTTCAATGAGTCAGGATCCAATTAATATAGAGGAACTCAGAAACCAGATTTCAGAAGGCCACAATTGGAAGGCACCTGGGCCTGAGCATATACACAACTTTTGGATAAAGAAATTTACGGCTATACACCCACATTTATTGAATAATTTCAATGGAATCCTCAGTGGTCAACGACAACTACCGCATTTTCTCACCGCCGGAATAACATTTATGTTACCCAAAGAAGGAGACTCGAACAATCCGTCAAATTACCGACCTATTACATGTTTGTCAACTATATACAAAATATTTACAGGTGTTATTAATAACAGAATTTGGAACCACTGTGAAGTTAATAGATTACTACCTGAGGAACAGAAAGGTTGTACGAGGAACTCAAGGGGTTGCAAGGAACAGGGGACTATAGATGCAATCATCACCCGCACATCCATATCGAGCCAACGCAACCTCTCTGTGGCCTATGTTGACTACAAGAAAGCATTTGACAGCATCCCCCACCAATACCTGCTTGACGTGCTGAGAACGTTTTCGATTGATGAGAGATTTGTAAAATTTTTTGAAGAAACTATGCCTAATTGGAACACCAGATTATGTGTTGGAAATTTAACATCACGGGGGATACAAGTTAACCGGGGCATTTTTCAAGGGGATACCTTCAGTGCACTATGGTTTTGTCTGGCTATAGCACCATTAAGCATGCTACTCAACTCAACATCGAGCGGATATCGAATTGGAAATGGACAAGATTCAGTTTCGTTTACACATTTGGTCTATATGGATGACTTGAAATTATTTGCGAGATCGCGCCACCATCTAGAAGACCTATTGAAAATTGTTAAGAAATTCAGTGATGAT